>JAMPIV010007626.1:70000-471423 GCA_024509875.1 Oreohelix idahoensis | reverse complement strand
TAAAGAGAGAGATTTGATATCTCGAGGATAAATCGGTCTACACGATAGGGATAAGAGCAGTACACAAGTATCAGTGCATGATGTGAAGAACCCCATACATCCATAAAAAAACGAGTCAAACATATCATGGCGGTCGACAACTACAACTGGCCACAGCATTCAAGTCAACACCAGCCCATACACTACCAGCTGGCGATAGCGATGATGATGAAAGACCTTTTACAAGCAACGAGAAACAACATAACCCCCCCCCCCCCATAGTCAGAGCCCTACAGAAGAACATATCAGTCGACAATTACAACTGCCAGCTTCAAGTCAACACCAGCCCATACACTCCAGCTGGGATAGCGATGATGAAAGACCTTTACAAGCAACGAGAAACAACATACCCCCCCCCCCCCCATAGTCAGAGCCCTACAGAAGAACATATCAGTCGACAATTACAACTGCCAGCTTCAAGTCAACACCAACCCATACACTCCAGCTGGGATAGCGATGATGAAAGACCCTTACAAACAACGAGAAACAACATAACCCCCCATAGTTGGAGCCCTACAGAAGAACATACCAGTCGAAAATTACAACTGCCAGCTTCAAGTCAAGACCAGCCCATACACTCCAGCTGGGATAGCGATGATGAAAAACCTTTACAAGCAACGAGAAGCAACATAACCCATCATACTCAGAGTTCTACAGCGGAGCATATAAACATTAACAAGAATATTATTGATACGCCTTTGTCAGAACTTGACACAACAGAACGAGAAGAAAGCGACATCTATTGCATGAATGACACTACCAACACCGAGATACGTATAGCCACTAAGCGCCCTTACCAACCTTCATCACCAGATTCACCACCAAGAGCGAAGTTGTTACGTCTACCGCAAGAACATGTACGAGTCAGGTTCAAAAGAAATCATCGTCAAGTACACAAACCGTTGTCAGGTTTACAACATTGTATAAATATTCGATCGCCCCCTTCCTCCTGCAGAGCGACTATAAACACCATAGCACAATCGATACCAACTTCGTCACAGTACGACAGTCGCCTCTCCAGTAGAGAAATTACACTGTTAGAGCTTGCAAAAGAGTTTTCAAAACGTATGCAAGTAGTGTAATCATCGTAAAGTACTCACCCAGCAATAGTACTAATTCGCAGCACTCACCCACCAATAGTGCTTATAGGTACTCTAATCAACATAGTACCTAAAAGTAAGTCACTTAATTAAGTTTCTCTGTTGTTAACTTAGTTGATATTAATATTCCTGTGCACATTTAGACACTCACATTACTCACAAACCTTTAAAAGAGTGAAAGAGTATAGAACTTAGAGAAAAAGAGACAGAAAACAAACATACGATAAAGAAACATAAAAGTTGTGATAATATAGACTAACTACATAGAATTTCATACAGCAAGGTAGTGTTCCTCCCAAGGTTCAAGACTCAGCACACCAGAGGATCAAGACTGATAATTATTATTAGTATATATAGCGTTATATGCATATAGATTTATATAATGTATGAATTTCAGGTATATGCTTTACAGGACTGAAAAAAAGGAAATGAGAAAACAAAGAAGAGATATGATACAGATCCAGCCAAGTCCCAGTAGAGTAAGAAAAACTCTTACTCATATACATGTGCACATAATGCACTGATGATGAACATTCCCACTTACCATTGCACTGATTATATAGCGACACCAGAGATACGACATGGTTGCAGTATTGATATTTTACGTACAATATACTTGAGAGATGATGGTGAATGACTATTCTTTCACTATCGCCCCAGGACAGTTACTTGGACATGCGTATATAGTTTCAGAACAGAGTTGACGATTTGACTGGTGCATCCAGGGCTAACATCAGTCGAGCACACCAAATTCTAACCTGAATAGTGACACATATCTTTCACTATCGCCCCAGGACAGTTACTTGGACATGCGTATATAGTTTTAGAACAGACTTGACGATTTGACTAGTGCATCCAAGGCTAGCATCAGCCGAGCACATCAAATTCTGACCTGAATAGTGACACATATCTTTCACTATCGCCCCAGGACAGTTACGTGGACATGCGTATATAGTTTTAGAACAGAGTTGACGATTTGACTGGTGCATTCAAGGCTAGCATCAGCCGAGCGCATCACATTCTGACTTAGCGACACATGTCTTTCACTATCGCCTTAGGACATTTACTTATGCATGCTATGCTATATTAATTAGATTAATTCTATTCTGCTTATCTGTCCGTATAATGCATCAACGACATTGACGGCAGATACTAAAAGACATAAAAAAGGTACTGACAAATCTCTGCGTTCAGAGACAGTGACCATGTCGACAAAATGTACATATTTAAATATTGCACGTGTTGAATTATTGTTAATTATTTGGTGGTATTATATGAGGTCGAGTATGGATGATATACCTCAATTCAAAACTTAGTAACTGTAATGAGATAACGTTACACTAAGTTTTTTTTTCAACTTTCTTTCTTATATTGTTATTCATAGTTTATAAATGTATATATACGGGAGCATATATGGTGGTATTCTAAGAGAAGACTAGATAGTAGGTGATAGAACGCAAATGTCTCCCTACGGGATACATTTGTACGGCCCCGATGTATATCACCGTAGGGTTTGCCCAAGCATGTTTATGCTTTTGACAAAGTTATATGAATGCTTAAAGTATGGCACCGTAGGGTTTGCCCAAGCATGTTTATGTTTTTGGCAAAGTTATATAAATGCTTAAAGTATGGCACCGTAGGGTTTGCCAGGCATTATAAATAAATTGCCAAAGTTTAGGTGAACGTTCAAAACAGTTCACGAGAAAATAGGGTGACGAATAAATAAGACGAGTGTTCAGTATCAACTCGGCTCACGTTTAATACAACGTGCGTATTTTTTCGTGAGTTGTAAATCAGAGGCGCAACCAATGAGCGTACAGAAAAACAAGTTAGGATAGCGAATCAGGGGTACGGGTTGAATCGTACGAGGGAAGAATGACCAGGGGTCATTAGGGCAGAGCAGTTTGAGAAACTGAAGAGGCAAGATGTGTATTGCCGAGCTCTCATGTTTTAATTCTGTGGGCGTACAGAAGTTTTCCTCTGAAGTCATATTGATATAGCATGAGTTGTAGTAATATTCAGGAGATTAAATAATGCTGTGGTTAAGAAGTAGAAGTGATAGTAGGAAGTGTGAGTTTGTGAGGATTCAGTGGTTTGACAGTAAGTATGCTCTTCACTTATTATGTACATGAACAATAAGTATAAATTGAAAATATTGCAGAAATCACAAGATGAGATGCTGTAGAGTGGATAACTCAGTTGACTAAGTAAGAGTAAAGAAAGAAGAAAACAGAGATGAATAGCAACCTGATAGCCAAACTGGGTTTTACTCTAGATGGGTAAACGACTAAGCAAACAGTATCAAGAGGAGAAACAAGTTCATTATTGCGGACTCAGAATAAATGAACTATAAGTTGTCGTCAGAGATAATTACGACAAGTAAGAGATTTGAGAACTTGACATTTATGAAATTACTCATGTGCTCTCACATGTAAGTATATTTATGCTTCTGCAGATGTATTTAAGCATTGACTTTTGAGTATAAAATACGTTCAGATTACAGGAATGGTAGTAGAGATGAACCTGACAGGATTAGTCAGAAGGGAATGAAAGTTCCAAGGAGTTATTGAGGTGCTTAGACAAATCCGGGGAAGGTTTGAAGCACGGAAGGAATAAGCCAGTTAGATTTAATATGAATTGGTTTCAAGAGGAGAAGATATATGTATATGAGTCAGAAATTGTACTTGAGGCAATTATGAAATAAATGTAAAAGAGATATATGCTGTATCCCTCATCTTGTCAAAGGAAATAAATACATGTAAATAAACAAGTTTTGATGGATACCACTCAAGTTCGGCTCAATCTGTGAGGGTTGTTGTTGTTTGCCAGGTCAATAGTCATTTTAAAATCCACTATACGATTAGTCACTATATAACAACGGAGAAGGGAGAGAACGAGTCAAGGGTTGATAAGAAGGACCATATCTCATCCAGGAACTGTCATCTCTGGCGGTGATGGCCAGTACACCAGTTAACTAGTAACTTACTTGGAAGATATTATTATAAAAGAGAATAGTATCTTGATGGTAATATAACTAGGCCTGCCACCTGCCACCTAGTTAATGATTGCTTGGTTAGAGCAGACCGGTTACATCTACTTTGAATTGGTGCCGCACCCAGTTCCATCCATACAGTGCACGGTTACAAGCGTGGTATAGTTTCTATGTGTGTAGGAAGTAAGTGTAGAAAAGTTTATGTGTAAGAAGTAAGTGTAGTACAGTTTCTATGTGTACAGGAAGTAAGTGTTGTATAATTAATATGTGTGTAGTAAGTAAGAGTAGTGTGGTATATATGTGTGCAGGAAGTAAGTGTAGTATAGTTACTATGTGTGTTGGAAGTAAATGTAGTGTGGTATATATGTGTATAGGAAGTCTGGGATCCCGTTACACGCCCATTGAGGCATATTGGGAATATAGTGTTTGGCCCATATTTTATTGACGTCGGCACACTATGGGTGATGTGGTCAGCATCACGCCGACCGCCTTAACCTTCCCAGAGTTGCCCTGGTAATCGTTTGGTGCTGGGTCGACCCAGGAGCCGTTTGCGGCCTAAAACAATACCACCTCATCTGGGGATCGAACCAAAGACCACCGAGCTAGGAAGCCAGTGCACTAACCACTATGCTAACGCTGTGTAGGAAGTAAGTGTAGTATAGTTTCCATGTGTAGGAAGTAAGTGTATTATGGTATCTATGTGTGTAGGATGTAAGTGTAGAATAGTTTGTATGTGTGTACGAAGTAAGTGCAGTATAGTTTCTATGTGTGCACGAAGAAAAAGTAGTATAGTTTCTATGTCTGCACGAAGTAAGTGTAATATAGTTTCTATGTGTGCAGGAGGTAAATGTAGTACAGTTTCTATGTGTGTAGGAAGTAAATGTAGTATAGTTTTCATGTGTGTAGGAAGTAAATATAGTGTAGTTTCTATGTGTGTACGACGTAAGTGTTTTATAGTTTCTATGTGTGCACGAAGAAAAAGTAAAATTAGTTTCTATGTGTGCACGACGTATGTGCAGTATAGGCTTTATGTTTGCACGAAGTAAGTGTAGTATAGTTTCTATGCGTGCACGAAGTAAGTATAGTATAGTTTCATTAAGTGTACGAAGTAAGTGTAGTATAGTCTCTACGTGTGAACAAAGTCAGTGTAGTATAGTTTCTCTGCGTGCACGAAGAAAGTGTAGTATAGTTTTTCTGTGTGCGAAGTAATTGTAGTATAGTTTCTATGTGTACACGAAGTAAGTGTAGTATAGTTTCTATGTGTGCATGACGAAAGTGTAGTATAGTTTATATGTGTGCACGAAGTAAGTGTAGTATAGTTTATATGTGTGCACGAAGTAAGTGTATATATTTTCTGTGTATACACGACGTAATGTAGTATAGTTTGTATGTGTGCACGAAGAAAAAGTAGTATAGTTTCTATGTGTGCACGAAGTAAGTGTAGTATAGTTGATACATGTGTACAAAACAAATGTAGTACAGTTGATACATGTGTACAAAGCAAGTGTAGTAAAGTTGATATGTGTACAAAACAAGTGTAGTAATGTTGATACATGTGTACAAAACAAGTGTAGTAAAGTTGATATATGTGTACAAATCAAATGTAGTAAAGTTGATACATGTGTACAAAACAAGTGTAGTAAAGTTGATATATGTGTACAAAACAAGTGTAGTATAGTTTCTATATCTGTACGAAGCAAGTTCATATTCATGACAACATACAGTAAAAATAGAAAAAAACAAGCCTGAAACGGAAACAATTATTAGGAGTGACACCACGATACACTGCTGTGGACTTCTAAACAACAGTAAAACAGAAAGAAATCTGCAAATGCAATTAGAAAGGTCAGTCGAGCCATGATAAATCTATATATATATATGTATGTATGTATGTATGTATGTATGTATATATATATATATATATACATATATATATATATATATATATATATATATATATATATATATATATATATATATATATATATATATATATATATATATATATATATATATGCATGCATGCATGCATGCATGCATGCATACATGCATGCATGCATGCATGCATGCATACATACATACATACATACATACATACATACATACATACATACATACATACATACATACATACATACATACATACATACATACATACATACATACATACATACATACATACGTACATATATACATACATACATACATACATACATACATACATACATACATACATACATACATACATACATACATACATACATACATACATACATACATACATACATACATACATACATACATACGTATATATATATACATTACCGTATGGTTCAAGGTGCGGCATTTTATTTCATTTAACATATAGACTCACAGTTTTCCATCCTTCCAACCATACAAAATATTTTTATTTATTATTGTTTGATTTGAGTGTGTGATAGTTAAAACATTTTTTTTTTTAAATTAATGAAAATTCCTAGTAATGTTTAATGTTAAGAAAATCTATACAATATTAATTATATCGTTTACACAAGGTAAACTCACAACGAAGACTAAAGATGCTGTATGCCTGCGTCACCAGCACACTTCTATATGGCAACGAGACATGAACAACCTTTGCTAAGCACGACAGAAGGTTCAATACCTTCTTTTTACGGTGTCTGCGCCACATCCTAGGTTTTTCGTGGATGGACAAAGTGACAAATGACGAAGTGCTGTCACAAGCTTGCCTTCACAGCATTTATACTCTGCTTTGACAGCGCAGACTACGCCGGCCTGGCCATGTCCGCCACAAAGAAGATGGTCGATTCTCGAAAGATATCTTAAACGGACAACTTGAAGATAGCAAAAGAACAGTTGGGCGACCGCAGCTGAGGTTCAAAGATGTGTGCAAGTGAGACATGAGGGCACTGTACATAAATTCAGCAACCTGGGAGGATGAAGCTGCCGATCGCACCAAATCGCAATGCTCTGTACGGTTCCACCTCAGATTGAGCAAAAAGATGTTCTCACAACAAACAGAAGAGAAAAGAAAACATTGAAAGAAACAGTAGAAAAAAGCAGCTTAGGTCTATGATCTCAGGGACTCATTCCCTTAGTCAGCTATGACTGAAGGTACCATTTTTACAGAGATAAAACTATTGACCTTTGATGTTAAAAAAACTAGTTCTTAATTACTTACCGTATATAATCGAACTGTAACATTAAGTTAAAATATGTAAGGTATCTGGATTACGTGAGATTTCTTTTTTAGTATAAAGTTTAATAGTTCGTTTGACTTACCTCCATATGCTTCGACTTCACACAAAGTCAGAACCCTGTCAAAATGGGACAGGTGATTGTTGGCATTAGGTTTTATAGTTATAGCTGACACAGGAGATAAAAGGCTAGGCACAATGTACACGGCCTGAGCGGTTTGCAAGTGGTCGGTAAATTTGAATACTTCATGGCCGTCCTTACCGAAGCTAGTTAGGGTAAATCCTTTAAGTCGAAACAAAAATGATCCTGTGGATATTCAGGATATAACATATATGAAGATGAATGGAGGCATATCTGGAATCATCCTTACATGACCACCAGCTAAGTAAAATTTTATAGTACACAGACGTCGAAGTGAACCTCTGACTGTGAGGCTAATTACACCATCATTTACACTTGAAATCATCCACACAATTTCACCGATTCCCCTTGTGAATAATTTTGTGAACCCAGCATTGCACAGCAGGCTTAGAGGAGTCACATGAGTTCCAGATGTAACCCTGGATTTAACATGGTTAGCTGCATGCAGAAGGATCTTGTGACGTGTCGCTTCCCCCATGCTCCGCTTAGTAGTCCAAAAATGAAAAAAAGCAAGTATATGATGAGGGTATTTGAGATGACTCTTGGCAGAGATATAAAAAGAACAATGATGCTTCTATTTAAGGGGATGTCATAGGATGTCAAAGAAAAGCAAGCACAATAAATGAAATCATCCTATCCGTCAAAAACATTTTATTCTCCCGTCCATTCTGTGAGGTCATTTTTGATTCATGTATTTTGAGCCTCCCAGTTGAAGGTGAAGCAGCAACTATAAATTTTATTGTTCAATAAAGTTCTGTATTTACAACACTATGAACTTTATGGTAGCAAATATACAATTTATAAATAGTGATTAATCCAGCTATAGCTTTAAAGTAACAAATGAACAGGTTTGGGAAGGGAGGATCCCGTTACGTGCCCATTGAAGCATAATGTAAATACAGTGTTAGGCCTATATTTTCGTGACGATTGGCACGCTAGGCGAATGTTTCAGAATCACGCCGGTCGCCTTACCCTTCCATAGTTGATCTGGAACCGATTCAGGAGGCTTGGTGGAACCCGAAGCCATTTGCGGTCTTAAAAATCCCACCTCAACTGGGAATCAAACTATGAACTAGTGAGCTCAGAAGCATGTACACTAACCAAATTTTTACCGCAGTTGTTATGATACTTAACTCCCGTTCAGGGTAGGCTGTCGTCTGCTTCAGTCGCTGTTGGTTCCCACAGGTGCTTTGGAGTGTACTTCTCTTCAATAGCCAACTCCGATGGCTGTAAAACAACTCATAAGGTAATCACATTAGTTGTCAAGCGTCTTCAAGACCCGTGTGATGTAGGTGTCTAGCCGTCGACTGCTGGCAGCTTGTACCACTAACTTGTTCCACAATCAAAGAGGAAAACAAATGCTTCTTTTGAGCATCAGGAACCTGCCGCGTCCATCCACAACTTCCATCTTTCTCAGAGTAATTTACCAAGAACCCCACCCCCCCCCACCCCACCCCCCCCCCCAACCCCCGATTGTTAAGCTTAACACCAGTGAGTCGGATGGAAGTGACACAAACGTCCAATCACAGTCAAACACAAGCCGCATCTCTTCTTGCAGACGATCACCTCACTTCTGCTTCAAAATGTTTGCGTCTGCCTCTACACCTTATCGGCATGACGTCACTTCCTTTATTAATAAGTAAGTCCGTATAAAATTATCAGAAAAAAGCCGTCTAGCCAACTATTATACCGACATAATTGTTATGAATTTTAATTAATAACACATACCTATATTGCATCATTTGACGAGAAGGCCAGCATGAGCATCCTATATTTGCATCTCAGATTTGAAACTATATATATATATATATATATATATATATATATATATATATATATATATATATATATATATATATATATATATATATATATATATATATATATATATATATATATATATATATATATATATATATATATATATATATATATATATATATATATGAAATTTAGTAAAGTGCTTATATAAAAACTAACTGCATTATGATATTATTATCCACTTTCTGCCCTCTATAGGGTCTATGGCCACCTCTGCTGTTACTTCCTTATGAGGAAACCCGCTCGAAGAAGTCATCATCACTTGCAGTGATGGTGGATGAGATTGCCAACCTCATAAGCCACTGTACATCCACAAGCGAAATATACATGCCAAAATGCAAAATATTAAATGATAAAATACATTGTACAACTTACCCGAGTTTTTTCAAGTAAACTAAACAAAGACATTTTGCACAGATAACGTGAGAATATTGTCGGTCAACTGATTTAAGATGACGTTTCTTCAGGTGAGTTCGGTGTCTTACTTACAGCTCTAAAACTAGGATCCTATAACTTTAGAAATAAAATCATTTCTCATGAGTTACTCTCTTCAAATCATGAAATTCACTTCTAGTATTCTGGGCCTGTTTGCTTTTTTGGTTCTGATAATCTGTGTTCGCGACTGTCCATGATTTCTCCTTGAAGAAATTTGAAGTCAGTGATGTCTGCTTACAAGGCGTTAGATTATAACGAATATGTTAGCTTACATACTGATGCGTATCGTATTAATTAAAGTTCCCGGAGAAGGTCTCCGTTGCCAAAGTATACACTAGGGGATAGCCCAACAACACGAATCAGCATAACTGCAGTGAGCTGACAAACACCTCTTTCACAATTCACAAATACGCAGTTTATTATACTTGCTCACGACATGGTATTGATGACGCGCAAGCTTAAACTTAAAAAGAACTATAATCAAAACAGATGTTCTCAGTTAAGATTCAATTAGGACAAACTGAAAGATCCAGAAATCGCGGGAATCTTTGAGGACTTGTTGGAGGAAAATTCGCAGCTCTCAACCTTTTGGGGGATGATATCAACTCAATCACAGAGAACATGAAAGACGTGCTCATTGAATCAGCAACAGAAATACTTGGTAAAAGAAAGAAAATAAACAAACCATGGGTTACAGATGACATTCTAAAGTTATGTGATACACGGCGGGAAATGAAAAAGGTTAAGAAAGAGGTTCCTGAAGCAGCATGGCAATACAGTATGGTGAACAAAAAAATTAGGAAGAAAATGAAACAGGCCAAAGAAAAATGGGTAGCTGATCAATGTGAGTCCATTAATACGGGGCTAATCACAGGTAACAGCAAGCCAGATTTTCACCCATTAAGAAAAATATCAAAACCTAAACAGCCCCGGGTACCTGTCATAGAAGATAGCAATGGGGCTCTGCTCAATGAA
The DNA here is from genome assembly GCA_024509875.1 of Oreohelix idahoensis. Classification (NCBI taxonomy): domain Eukaryota; kingdom Metazoa; phylum Mollusca; class Gastropoda; order Stylommatophora; family Oreohelicidae; genus Oreohelix; species Oreohelix idahoensis. Next base: position 460,722 of record JAMPIV010007626.1, on the reverse strand, counting down.
AAAACAGCTGTAATGAGAAGGTGGACAGAATATTGTAAAGAATTATATAACTGTAAACTTGATACTGACTTAGGCATATTAAACAACATTAAGTGCGAAAACAGGGAACTCGGAAATGCAGCAATATTACGGGAAGAAGTGGAAGAGGCTATATGTTCGATGAAAGGAGGGAAGTCACCGGGTGTGGATAATATCCCAGCAGAGCTCTTGAAATATGGAGGACCAGATATAGTAAAAATCATGACAACAATTTGCCAGAAGATATGGAGTACAAAAAAATGGCCAAAAGAATGGACGCAGTCATTAGTAATACCGCTTCCAAAGAAAGGAAATCTAAAAATGTGCAAGAACTACAGAACCATTAGCCTTATTAGTCATCCAAGTAAGGTGATGTAAGGATACTTTTGAACAGAATAAAACAGAAATCAGAAGAAATCTTGTCAGAGGAACAGGCTGGCTTTAGACCAAAAAGAAGTACCTCAGAACAAATCTTCAATATTAGATTACTTATCGAAAAACATCTCCAACATCAACACGATTTATACCATAACTTCATCGATTTCACAAAAGCCTTCGATCGAGTCTGGCATGAAGGCTTATGGCAAGTAATGAGAAAATTCAATTTTGATACCAACATCATAGATATCATTGAAGCACTATACAAGGACGCAAGCAGTACTGTTTTTGCAAGCAACGACATTGGAGAATTTTTCAAAACAACTGTAGGAGTTCGCCAAGGATGTATCCTGTCACCAGTGCTCTTTAATATATATCTAGAACATATTATGCAGGAGGCTCTCTACGATTTTAAATCAACCATATCGATTGGAGGCCGACCTCTGTGCAACCTACGTTTTGCTGATGATATTGATCTGATAGCTGGATCAGAATCAGAACTTCAAGACCTTACCTCTAGACTGGAGAAAGTAACAAGAACGTATGGGATGGAAATTAGTATAGAAAAAAGCAAGATATTGGTGAATAGCCATAAGAAACATGTTCCGACCAACATTACGTTAAATGGGCAAACGTTAGAAGAAGTTAACACCTTTAAATATCTCGGGTCCACTATATGTAGTGATGGAAGATCAATTAAAGAAATCAAGACAAGACTTGAGATGGCCTCAGCTGCCATGACAAGGTTGAATGTGATCTGGAAAAGTAACATCAGTTTTCCTGTGAAGATCAAATTATACAAATCACTTGTATTATCTATTCTCTTGTATGGGTGTGAGGGCTGGGCACTCACTGCAGATACGGAGCAAAGGATTCAGGCTTTCGAGCATAAATGTTATAGAAGAATTTTGCGCATTTGCTATAAAGAGCACAAAACAAATGTCTATGTTAGAGAGAAGATAAACACCTATGCAGGCCACCAAGAACCACTTTTGTCAATAGTGAAACGTCGAAAGCTTGCCTGGTTTGGGCATGTAACTCGTCATGACTTCCTTTCGAAAACGATCCTTCAGGGAACAGTCGAAGGTAAACGGAGAAGAGGAAGGCAGAGAAAATCCTGGGCTGATAACATCAAAGAATGGGCAGGACACGGTTTTTCCACATTTGTACGCATTGCTGAGGATAGAGAGCAGTGGAGGACCCTGTCTGCTGATGCTTCCACCATGGCACCCCCACGACCCATGACGGGTTACGGGCTGAGATGAGATTATTATACTTGCCACAAAGCTCCATGAAATCAGTTCTCTCCAAACGGCAAATGCAGTAATAAATAGTTGTCCAGTCCGTTCACTATCAAACTCTGGTCAATGGCAATCATACAAACTTTATTTATCACAGTCAATTGGACGACTTCATGAATAGATATACAGTTCATGAATATAATAAACCATGGACACCTCAGCTAAGTATATTGATGCCCTGGTGATGGAATAATGCAGATAAAACACAGTATACTGCAGTAGCTCAATACACAAACGTCCGATCACAGTCAAACACAAGCCGCATCTCTTCTTGCAGACGATCACCTCACTTCTGCTTCAAAATGTTCGCGTCTGCCTCTACACCTTATCGGCATGACGTCACTTCCTTTATTAATAAGTAAGTCCGTATAAAATTATCAGAAAAAAGCCGTCTAGCCAACTATTATACCGACATAATTGTTATGAATTTTAATTAATAACACATACCTATATTGCATCATTTGACGAGAAGGCCAGCATGAGCATCCTATATTTGCATCTCAGATTTGAAACTATATATATATATATATATATATGAAATTTTAGTAAAGGATGAGATTTCCAACCTCCTGTACATCCACAAGCGAAATATACATGCCAAAATGCAAAATATTAAATGATAAAATACATGTTACAACTTACCCGAGTTTTTCAGGTGAATTAAACAAAATTATTTTGCTCAGATAACGTGAGAATATTGTCGGTCAACTGATTTAAGATGCCGTTTCTTCAGGGGAGTTGGGTGTCTTACATACAGCACTAAAACTAGGATCCTAGAACTTAAGACATAAAATCATTTCTCCTCAGTTACTCTCTTCAAATCATGAAATTCACTTCTAATCTTCTGGCCTGTTTGTTTTTTTGGTACTGATAATCTGTGTTCGTGACTATGATTTCTCCTTGATGAAATTTGAAGTCAGTGGTGTCTGCTTACAAGGCGTTAGATTATAACGAATATGTTAGCTTACATACTGATGCGTGTGGCATTAATTAAAGTTCCCGGAGAAGGTCTCCGAGGCCAAAGTATACACTAGGGGATAGCCCAACAACACGAATCAGCATAACTGCAGTGAGCTGACAAACACCTCTTTCACAATTCACAAATACGCAGTTTATTATACTTGCTCACGACATGGTATTGATGACGCGCAAGCTTAAACTTAAAAAGAACTATAATCAAAACAGATGTTCTCAGTTAAGATTCAATTTAGACAAACTGAAAGATCCAGAAATCGCGGGAATCTTTGAGGACTTGTTGGAGGAAAATTCGCAGCTCTCAACCTTTTGGGGGATGATATCAACTCAATCACAGAGAACATGAAAGACGTGCTCATTGAATCAGCAACAGAAATACTTGGTAAAAGAAAGAAAATAAACAAACCATCTGTTACAGATGACATTCTAAAGTTATGTGATACACGGCGGGAAATGAAAAAGGTTAAGAAAGAGGTTCCTGAAGCAGCATGGCAATACAGTATGGTGAACAAAAATATTAGGAAGAAAATGAAACAGGCCAAAGAAAAATGGGTAGCTGATCAATGTGAGTCCATTAATACGGGGCTAATAGAAGGTAACAGCTTTTGACACATTAAGAAAACTATCAAAACCTCAACAGCCCAGGGTAACTGTCATAGAAGATAGCAATGGGGCTCTGCTCAATGAAAAAAAAGCTGTAATGAGAAGGTGGACAGAATATTGTAAAGAATTATATAACTGTAAACTTGACACTGACTTAGGCATATTAAACAACATAAAGTGCGAAAACAGGGAACTCGGAAATGCATCAATATTACGGGAAGAAGTGGAAGAGGCTATATGTTCGATGAAAGGAGGGAAGTCACCGGGTGTGGATAATATCCCATCAGAGCTCTTGAAATATGGAGGACCAGATATAGTAAATATCATGACAACAATTTGCCAGAAGATATGGAGTACAAAAAAATGGCCAAAAGAATGGACGAAGTCATTAGTAATACCGCTTCCAAAGAAAGGAAATCTAAAAATGTGCAAGAACTACAGAACCATTAGCCTTATTAGTCATCCAAGTAAGGTAATGTTAAGGATACTTTTGAACAGAATAAAACAGAAATCAGAAGAAATCTTGTCAGAGGAACAGGCTGGCTTTAGACCAAAAAGAAGTACCTCAGAACAAATCTTCAATATTAGATTACTTATCGAAAAACATCTCCAACATCAACACGATTTATACCATAACTTCATCGATTTCACAAAAGCCTTCGATCGAGTCTGGCATGAAGGCTTATGGCAAGTAATGAGAAAATTCAATTTTGATACCAACATCATAGATATCATTGAAGCACTATACAAGGACGCAAGCAGTACTGTTTTTGCAAGCAACGACATTGGAGAATTTTTCAAAACAACTGTAGGAGTTCGCCAAGGATGTATCCTGTCACCAGTGCTCTTTAATATATATCTAGAACATATTATGCAGGAGGCTCTCTACGATTTTAAATCAACCATATCGATTGGAGGCCGACCTCTGTGCAACCTAAGTTTTGCTGATGATATTGATCTGATAGCTGGATCAGAATCAGAACTTCAAGACCTTACCTCTAGACTGGAGAAAGTAACAAGAACGTATGGGATGGAAATTAGTATAGAAAAAAAGCAAGATATTGGTGAATAGCCATAAGAAACATGTTCCGACCAACATTACGTTAAATGGGCAAACGTTAGAAGAAGTTAACACCTTTAAATATCTCGGGTCCACTATATGTAGTGATGGAAGATCAATTAAAGAAATCAAGACAAGACTTGAGATGGCCTCAGCTGCCATGACAAGGTTGAATGTGATCTGGAAAAGTAACATCAGTTTTCCTGTGAAGATCAAATTATACAAATCACTTGTATTATCTATTCTCTTGTATGGGTGTGAGGGCTGGACACTCACTGCAGATACGGAGCAAAGGATTCAGGCTTTCGAGCATAAATGTTATAGAAGAATTTTGCGCATTTGCTATAAAGAGCACAAAACAAATGTCTATGTTAGAGAGAAGATAAAAACCTATGCAGGCCACCAAGAACCACTTTTGTCAATAGTGAAACGTCGAAAGCTTGCCTGGTTTGGGCATGTAACTCGTCATGACTTCCTTTCGAAAACGATCCTTCAGGGAACAGTCGAAGGTAAACGGAGAAGAGGAAGGCAGAGAAAATCCTGGGCTGATAACATCAAAGAATGGGCAGGACACGGTTTTTCCACATTTGTACGCATTGCTGAGGATAGAGAGCAGTGGAGGACCCTTTCTGCTGATGCTTCCACCATGGCACCCCCACGACCCATGACGGGTTACGGGCTGAGATGAGATTATTATACTTGCCACAAAGCTCCATGAAATCAGTTCTCTCCAAACGGCAAATGCAGTAATAAATAGTTGTCCAGTCCGTTCACTATCAAACTCTGGTCAATGGCAATCATACAAACTTTATTTATCACAGTCAATTGGACGACTTCATGAATAGATATACAGTTCATGAATATAATAAACCATGGACACCTCAGCTAAGTATATTGATGCCCTGGTGATGGAATAATGCAGATAAAACACAGTATACTGCAGTAGCTCAATACACAAACGTCCGATCACAGTCAAACACAAGCCGCATCTCTTCTTGCAGACGATCACCTCACTTCTGCTTCAAAATGTTCGCGTCTGCCTCTACACCTTATCGGCATGACGTCACTTCCTTTATTAATAAGTAAGTCCGTATAAAATTATCAGAAAAGGAGCCCTGTCGAGCCAACTATTATACCGACATAATTGTTATGAATTTTAATTAATAACACATACCTATATTGCTTCATTTGACGAGAAGGCCAGCATGAGCAGCCTATATTTGCATCTCAGATTTGAAACTACTGGTGAATAACTTGTCTGATTTTGTTAAGGGTCTAACACTCACTACACTCTTTTAGAATATTCTACATGACAACACAAAATGTTGTTTTCAAACCCCATTACCATATAAGGTCTTGCTATTTCAGTGAGTATTTATCACGTTTACAACTTATTATTTCATACATCCGTTACTAATAATATTTTTCAATATTGTTATTTTATCGTATTTATTGATAACAGGAAGGTCTGAGACGAAATACTACGTATCTTTCCATGCTTCATCATCACATGTGTTATCTTACTGTCCGTGTCTTAATATTCACGCAGATTGTCATCGACCAAGTTTTTTTTGTACTGCTTCTTTGCTAACTTCCGCGTTATATCCAAATAACGTATGTAAATCTACATTAGACCACTATGTACAACATGTCTTTCTTGTATAATCCCTCAATTACAATACGACTGTCGCTCAGTGTAGACTTTTTAGTCCGTCTGCATCTGGTGACTAAAGGAAAATAAATGTGGCAACTCCGCATTGCTGCGTATTGTTCTAAGTGTCATTCTTTGTTCTGACAGCATTAGAGATCTCCCCAAACGTGTGCTCTCGTTTCTTCTACACTAGCCGGTAAAAGATTCCGTAATGTAGATCGGACAGTGGTCATGGCGTCCTTTTGAAATCGACGAATGACATAAGACCACTGATCGCCAAACGTTTTTCTTGTCCGCTGGCTCGTGCAGGGTGACATTTTTATATCCGGCCGTGCCGTATAAATCTCCCTGTCAAAGGTGAGACAGGACCTCTTATATCCTGTCGCATCGAGAAAGAAGCAAACGTTGCAACGTCTTTGTCACTGCCATGTTTTTCCGCTCCTTCGGACCACCTACACGATTTCAGAAACATAACTGATGAACATTACGGGTATGTATAAAGAAGTCTGTAAATCCATCTGTTTATTTGCCGCAATGAAGACCAGACACGCAAAATGGATTACTATTTTCTAGTTTTACAATCGCTTATATTGCTGAGACACTTACTCTATTAGACATACCTCGGAAAATGTCTCTGAGTGTTAAAAAAAAAAAAAAAAAGGAACCCGTTACACGCCCATTTAGGCATATTGGGAATATGGTGTTAGGCCCATATTATCTTGACCGTCGGCACACTAGGGGTGATGTGGTCGGCATCACGCCGGCCGCCTTAACCTTCCCAGAGTAGCTCTGGTACCCATTTGGGGCTGGGTCGACCCAGGAGCCGTTTGTGGCCTAAAAATTTTCCGCCTCATCTGGGGATCGAACCATAGACCACTGCCTGAGTGTTAACTCCCACGTAATTATTTTCTGTTTTGGGGTAAGCGACACTTGGTTTTTTTAATAGTTGTAATTGGGTGGTCATTGACTACTTTTTGAACGTGATCTAGAGTGATGTTATCCATAATAGGTGGAGTGGTTCTTTTGCTAAGAAATGTAAACGACGGGTGCAGATACTCTCAGAACGAAAACAAACCTCATAAAGAGGAGCCGCGGTAGCACAGTGGTTAGTGCACTGGTTTCCTAGCTCGATGTTCCATGGTTCGATCCCCAGTTGAGGTGAGATTTTTAGACAGCAAACGGCTCCGGGGTCGACCCAACCTCAAGAATTGGGTACCAGAAGAGCTCTGTGAAGGTTAAGGCGGCCGGCGTGATGCTGACCCCATCAACCCTAGTTTGCCGATGTTCAAGAAAATATGGGACTACCATCATATTCCGAATATGTCTCAATGGGCGTGTAACGGGATCCTTTACCTTTTTACCATAAACACGTAATGCGTGACTGGTCTTTGTGTAAAGTGAAGGAGTTGCGTTTTGGTCGCGGTCCTCAGGCAAAAGGGGAAACCCCTCTAAGGCCTAGTAAATTGTAACATGTTTATGATAATGTATTTTTGGTAAATGCTTAGAGAGACATACCCTTATCATTTATCCATTTTCATTATTTCAAGAGACAGCCTGTACATTAGTATAAACATAAATAATATATTTATGGATGAAAAAGCCTGATATAACGAACATAATTTTGAAGGACTTTTTCTGTTGTAAACAATCCTAGCCACGGACAGCGATACACTGTTCATTTGTGTAAATTCTTAGGGCGAAAGGAACCTTCCACGGCTTTTACGGCAGATAGGCACGAGGTAAACAAACCCGAGAAGGATGCATGTCTGTTAGTGTTCATGTCGAGTTATAGTACAGCGCAGCAAGCCTGAAGCCTGGAAGAGGGTGTGGTTTGGTACTTTGTAAAAGAAGAGAAATTGGAAGTTGAACTCTTGCATGCATATCTATGATAATGGTTATAACTTGATTAAGGGTTAATTAGGTGTATGTGTATATGTCCTATTTCTTATGGCAGTCAGTCGAATTACTGCTGATCAACAAAATAGCTAGCAGTGCTTTTAACGTCTGAATAAAAAAAAGAGTCAAAACAAGCAGTACCCAATCTTTCACACAGCCAACAACCACCGGCTTTCTCATATCTTTTATTCTTTCAGTGAGCTGGATAAATGCTAATTTTTATGGTCATCATTTAGACTAGAACCTTAGAGCACAGACCTGATCTGTCTCTAGAGAACAATCCCTTGAGACATCAACAGCCTGCCTTGGATATATTTATATTTCTTCCTGGCCCCCTCGGCAGACAAGATCATACACCAGTGATCGACCAGAGACATAGTTTTTCTTGTCAGATCTTCAAGATTCGAAACAATGGTAACAGCAGATCTCACATGTTGATTATAGCCTGGGAGTGACATATGCTGTCACCTTCTAGGAACGAAACGTCCTTCGCTGCCAACTTGGCCAGCGAGCGCTCACACTAAAGTTTTTCTTGTGTACTTGTTACTCTTGTGATATTGTTGTACCGTCTAATGTCGTAAATCTGTGTAATTGCGTGTTTCATATTCCTTCTTACATTGTCTTTCTTTACATTGTTTTTTTGTCTCCCAATCACATTTCTGGTTTTATTCATTTGTGATGCCACATAGCGTAGTTTAGTTAGTATGATTCCTTTGATTTGGTTCATGTATTTTTTTATACCAAAGTAGATATTTGAATTGGTTATTTATCTTTGATTTGTACAATTTAGATATTTATTAAATCCAGACAAAAGAACGATACTAGACAAGCAGTGTTCAAGTTTTCCTGTGTCCTCTCTTTATCTGTATAATCAAGAAATCGAGAGCAGGAAAGCCTTCAACAAAAACCAGATCCGAGGTGAAAATAAAGATTGAGGACTCTGCATCATAATCCTCCACTACAAAAGGAGCATAATCCTTCAACAAACACATACCAAGTCCTCCTGTCACGTGCCATCATCTTAAGTTTTTTCCATGTTCTCCTCATCATGTTCACCTCTGTTTCCAGCTCTTTTATCCATGATCTTCTTGGTCTACCTCTGCCTCTCTTGCCCTTTGCGTTCCAGAACAATGACTGCCTTGTAATGCTATCAACAGGTTTCCTCAGTGTGTCCTATCCATCGCCATCGTCTTCTTCTCATCTCTTGTTCCACTGGTTCTTGTCATCAGTTCCACGTTGGTAACCTTGTTATACCATTTTAATCCCTCTATTCTACGCAAGCATCCATTTATGAAAGTCTGTAGCTTTTTGGTTGTTGTCTTTGTTGTTCACAGTGTTTCAAAGCCATATAATAGTACTGACTTCCCATTTCAGTTGAATATTCTTATTTTTGTGTTGATCCGATTTCTCTTGATCTCTATATGTGTCTCCTCTTGCTTTATGTATACTTATTTTTAAATCACTGTCTGTCTCTCCAACTTTGTCTATATTGCTGACTAGATATGTGTAATTAAGGACTCTTAGTAACCTGTTATCTTGGTTGTTGAAAGTATGCAAAGAGAATCACCACCACTGATTCTGTCTATACTACACTTTCTGCATCTCACTACAGTTTTGCTCACAATCTGGAAGCCTGTGCCTTACAAATTTACATTTAAATGTTAACCCGACGCAGTCGGCGATCGAGGTAATTATTAAAGAGTAAAGAAAGTGTAAAATATGATAACCAAAACCTTGGACTACGAAAGCAGGAACAATAAATATTGGACGAATTAACACGCCCAAAGAGTCTTCTTCTTTGATCCTTAGCAGCCAACTGTCAACGCAGTCAGTGACCATCACGCCTGGTGGCGTCTTGTAGGGCAATGACAAATTGATTCCACTTTGCTCGGGCGGCGGCCATTTTTCGGACAGTGCACCAACTCTGGTTCATTCTTTGCATCTCAGCCTCCACAGTCCTCAGTTAAGTTGTGTTTGGTTGGCCTCTCATTTGCTTCCCTTTAGGGGTCATTGGCATAGTTGTTCTTGTGATTGCATCGGGGTCTTTTATGAAGATATGGCCAACCCAGCTCCAGCGTCTGGCAGCTATGATGGTGTGCATGTCCTCTCGCTTGCTCCGAGTAAGCAGATCTTGGTTGGTGATGGTATTCGGCCAAAAGATTCGGTGAATTTTTCTTAGGCATGTTGTGTGAAAAGAGGGCAATTTCGACATTTCTTTCTCTGTAACTCTCCAGCACTCCGCACCATTGAGAACCACATAAAGCAAACAGCTCCAATATAATCTTAATTTTGTGCTTGTGCTGTACTGAGAGGACAGATTTTGTTTAGATTAAACAAGGTTGTTCTTGATTTGTTCATTCTGTTGTTGATGTCTTTGCTTGCTCCACCGTCTGGTGTTACTATGCATCCTAGGTATGTGAAGGTGTCTGCCTGTTCCAGTTGCTGATTCCTTACTGATATGGGCTCACGGTTGCTCACATTGAGCGTCATGACCTCTGCATTCTTTAGATTGATGTTCAAGCTCACCTGTTGGCTAAACTTAAGTCTATCCGAGTAACAATGCTAAGCACCAACGAATTACAGCGATAAAGAGGTCAAGGATGAATTCTATCAACAACTGCAGAAAGAAATGGAAGACACGCCAGTATATGATCTTATCGTAGTAATGGGAGACCTCAATGCGAACGTTCGAACACACAATACATAAAATGAAAGAGGAATGGGGAAATGCGGCTGCGAAACAACAAATGAAGTTTCTGTAGCATTAACAACCTGGTCAGTTCGAGCCCATACTAAAGAAAACTGTCGTAGCTGGTGATTTTAATGTTCACATTCCTGCTCTAGGATACAGGCGCTTTAACAGTAGGGGCCTAGAGGTTGAGGAGCTGCGCAGCAGTACCAACTTCATGCTACTGCAGAACTTGGAAACTCCACCAACACTCCTACACAGGGCACACGGCTCGACCAGCCGGCCAGATCTGACATTTGTTTCAGCTGACATAGCAGAAAATAGTATCATCAAAGTCTTAGAAGACGTGGGAAGTGACCACCGCCCTGTTTTAACAACTATTTTAACACCACAGATGACACAGAAGTCCCTGTGTAAACCATCCTGGAACTTCAGGAAAGCAGACTGGGAACGCTACGGCCGAGAAACTGACGCTGGGTTCAGTAAAATCATTAGAACTGATAACATTAATACTACATACAACAACATGTGTACCACAATCCTAACAGCTGCCAAAAAGTGCATCCCAAGGGGGAAGCATAAGAAGTATAAACCTTACTGGACATCTGAACTAGCTGAAGCAGTCAAAGAAAGGAGAGAGGCTAGAAAGAAGGCTGAAAAATACCCTACCACCCTAAATAAAACAGAGTACAACAAGTGGACAGCAAAAGTAAGGTATGCCACCAAGAAGAATAAACGGGAGACTTGGAAAGAAAATTGCAACAAACTAGATTTAAAAAGAGAAGGGAACAAAGTTTGGAGACTCCTCAGTAATCTCGAGGGAAGCAAGAAAAAGACAAACCCAACACCTATGGTGGATGGAAGTGGTGATGAAGTAACATCAAGCAGCAAGAAAGCCGGTGTCTTCAACAATTTTTATGCCAGTGTAAATAAAACACAACAGAAAAAGAAACTAGACAAAGTGCTCCTAAAGAACACATCCACGCGTAACATAGATCAGACCAATATGGCTGCGTTCGATGACCCGTTCCGTCCGCAAGAACTGAGAATCGCACTACGGAAACTGGCCAAAAATAAAGCTCCAGGACCAGATAAAATTAAAAATGAGATGATTTGTCAACTAGGGCCAAAGGGAAAAGAGACACTTCTATGGTTCATAAATAGAACGTGGAACGAGGGACAGCTACCATCAGCATGGCTGACAGCAACCATCTTGCCTATATTTAAGAAAGGGAAACCACCAGGAACACCAAAAAGCTATAGGCCCATATCCCTCACTTCATGCTTAGGCAAGCTGGTCGAGAGAATGGTAAACAACAGACTATACTGGTGGTTGGAAAGCTGGAACCTTTTGGACATCAACCAGGCAGGCGTCAGACGTAAGTGCCGCACAGATGACCCCCTCTTCAGGTTTACACAGAATGTGATGGATGGCTTTCAATAGGGAAAAAGCACAATAGCTGTGTTCATCGACCTTGAGCAAGCCTACGACAGAGTTTGGAGAAAGGGACTTTTGCTAAAGATGAGAAGAATGGGAATAGGAGGGAAAATGATTAGATGGATACAGGCCTTCCTAACAAATAGAACCATAGCTACCAACTATGCCGGTGCAATTTCACGGAAAAGAACGCTGGAAGAAGGACTGCCTCAAGGTTCTCCTTTAAGTTGTACCCTTTTCCTCATCTTCATTAATGACCTTGCCAAACATCTGAATGTGTCGAAGTCGCTGTTTGCTGATGACATTGCCATCTGGACTACTGACACATATCCCATCCTGGCAAAAGCCAAGATCAACAGAGCTCTCCCTACAATGTCAGTATATTGTGAACTGTGGAAACTAAAAATCAATGCGCAGAAAACTGTATACACCACTTTCTCCCGCAGCCACAAAATAGCAAAAAAGACCTATCAACATCAAACTGAGTGGGGAAACACTAACAAAAGAGGATTACTCAGTCTATCTAGGAGTAAAACTGGACAGACAATTGAAACTAGATGGACACATCCACAACCTCAGGGAAAAAGCATGTAAGCGCCTAAACCTCATCAAACGGCTAGCTAGTACAAATTGGGGAGCGGATAAACAAACCCTTCGTCAACTATATCTTGGCTATGTGAGATCAGCGATAGACTATAACCTCCCCCTCCAGACCATTGTGAGTACTAATACCATCTCAGCTCTGGACCGTGTGCAGAACCAAGCTCTCAGGTTAATTTGCGGATGGATGAGATCAACACCCACAGCCGTATGTGAGATAGATGCCAATATAGAGCCGCTGGATATCAGGCGTAAAAGAGCACTGACTGAAGCTGTAGAGAGATACAGGAGACAAGAGAAAGACCACCCAAACAAAGTACTGATTGACACTTGGAAACAAACACGAAGACTGAAACAACTATCTCTCCTGGACATAGCCAAAGAGGAAAATGATAAACACCATCTCCCGCAAGAGAGAGAATTGGGAAACAAATACTTTGGACCGCCCCCTTGGGGAAATTTCCACCAACCAACTGTCAAAACACAGCTGATAGATAAAACGGCCAACAAGGAAACACTACCGACAATCTTGAAGACGTGTGCCTTGGAGACCATAAACAGCTACCCAACGTCAGAAATCCAGGCCTACACAGATGGTTCAGCTTTCAAGACCACCTCTTTTGCAGGATACGGCGTCTGCATATGGTACCTGGATGGATCCTCTTATGAGTTCTGTGACTCCTGTGGTGAGAATTGTTCACATTATGAAGCGGAGGCTGAGGCCATCAAGACAGCCATTCAATTACTACACCAACAGTCTGACCTTATGGAACGAAAGCCATCAGATATAGTGATTTTCAGTGACTCCATGTCTGTTCTGGAAGCACTTAAACAGACTCCATATGAAAACAAAGTCATTTTTTCTTATAGGAAGAGTGGTTCACAACTTAATCACAGCTTACTCCATCAGTGTAACTCTACAGTGGATACCTGGACACAGTGATCTAACTGGAAATGAGACAGCTGATAGACTTGCAAAAGCAGGAGCCTCTAAACAACAAAAGGACAGACCCTGCAGCATGAGAACAGTCAAACAGATTCTCAGAAACAACACAAGGGAAATCTGGCTGAACAGATGGGCGAACGGACTGACTGGCCGAAATGTCTTTAATGAAATGACCTGCCCAAAAGACAACGACAACATAAACATACTCAGCAGGAGAAATCAAAGTCTTATCTTTCAGTACCGAACAGGACACGCCAGAGTCAATTGCCGTCTAAACCGTATACACCCTCAGCACCTACCCATGTGTAGACACTGCTCTTATCCCTATGAAACAACCAGACACCTCCTCATGGAGTGTCCATCACTCACAAATGCCAGGAAAAACTTTTACAGACACCTCTGACAGTCACCAACTCACTATATGGAACATTAAAACAACTGCAGAAAACCTGCACTTTTTTAAGAATGGCATTAGGCTGCCAAGAGTAGATATGCTCAGCAGCTATGGGATATCGACAACAACAACAACAACAACAACAACCTGGTCATTGGAGGAACACTTTTCCCACACAAAGAAATTCACAAATTAACATGAGAATCACCAAATGGTTGGGACAGAAACCAGATAGACCACATTATGATAAATGGTAGATGGAGACATGCAGTGCAAGATGTGAAGGTAGGAAGAGGGGCAGATATGGGAAGTGATCACCATTTAGTAGTATCAAAACTGAAAGTGAAACTCAGAACGGCTGGACCAACTGTAACTACACACAAAAGGTTTGACATCAGCAAATTGAAGGACCCCCTTACCAGAAACGCTTGTGCAGCTGATATATAGAAGCGATATCAAACTGTAACCATATAAAGAAGCGATATCAAAATGTAACCATATAAAGAAGCGATATCAAATTGTAACCATATAAAGATGCGATATCAAACTGTAACCATATAAAGAAGCGATATCAAACTGTAACCATATAAAGAAGCGATATCAAACTGTAACCATATAAAGAAGCGATATTAAATTGTAACCATATAAAGAAGCGATATCAAATTGTAACCATATAAAGAAGCGATATCAAAATGTAACCATATAAAGAAGCGATATCAAATTGTAACCATATAAAGATGCGATATCAAACTGTAACCATATAAAGAAGCGATATCAAACTGTAACCATATAAAGAAGCGATATCAAACTGTAACCATATAAAGAAGCGATATTAAATTGTAACCATATAAAGATGCGATATGTAACTGTAATCATATAAAGAAGCGATATCAGAAAGAGTGGAAGATTAAAATGCCGGAGAGAAGAGAAAGACCAGAGAGTCACGTAGACATTTATGATCTATAAATTGCCTATATCCTCTTCTTCTTTTTTCCTGTGTTTTTCGCATTCGTACGTTTGCGACTATACACATTACTATTTTCCCATTCTAACTTTCGCCGGGTTTAGTTTCTCATTTAGAAACGCACTAGTGAGGTTATTACGTAGATGCCAGGATCGGGAGGTTATTGCGTTGTGGACGTAAACTGTGAATATTCGTTTTCGCCAGACTTAGGCCGCTTACAGACGAGCGTTTCTTGCTGCGCGTTTCTCGCGCGTGACAAATGAAGGAGTAAGGGATTTACAGGCTGCTCAGCCGAGCGAGACTGTCTGTAAATCCGTACTCTTTCATTCGTCACGCGTGAGAAACGCGCGTCAAGAAACGCTCGTGTGTAAACGGCCTTATAGGCGAGATATCATCTGCATTTTTCACCTGTCACAGCGTTTCTCGCACTTGCCATGAGCGCTCACGGTCCGATAGCTGGACGGAGGTGTGAATCGTGCCAGACGCATTCGCTCAGACCAGACAGTGTCTGGGATATTCCACCGGACACGTAGTTTCTAGGTTACCTTTCTCAGCGAAAAGTGTGATCTGCCACTCACTCCTCGCTCAGTAATGAGGATAGGATGTGTCATAGACGCACTGATGGCATGCATCTATGTACAGGAGGTGTTAAGAGAAGGGGAGGCTATTGCGTAGTTTATGGAAATAGTGGACATCTTTGTCTGGTGTTTCATATATACTGGAGGGAGTTAGATTTTATTTTCATTCAGTCCTCTAAATTCGCAGTAGACAGGTTGCTCGGAACAGAATACGCTGTATAGCGAAGTTTCTCAGTTTGTTTCGACAATTTGTCGAACTTCTAGACTTCCATAAATATTCAGCGTATGATTCTAAGTTGTGCGACTACCTGTAGTTCTGTTTGAGGTAAAAATATATTATATCTAGTATTTTGTGAAGTGATAAAGTAAAATCGCTTATTTCATATTTCACTAGTTTATTTTGTGCAGAGTGAATATTTATTAGGTCTGTTATATTCTCTAGTCGCCGAGTTACAGTGGAAAGCGGAATAAATTATAATTTCTAGCTTAAAATCTTGTAGCCATAATGGATTTAATTTAACTGCTAATATGCAGTCAATATATTTTTGAACTAAGTTATTAAATGACTGCTACATCTTGAGTTTTGACGGAATGCGTAGGTATTCCGAATTCAGGATGTTTGATTTTTAAATATAACTTATTTCACGGGAAGTTAAGCTATAAAACAAGCTACGCTTGCAGTTTAAATTATCAGTTTTTTTTGTTTTTTTTTTTCCCTTAACCAGCGGCACTTTGGCTTTCAGCCCTTCGGCCCAATGACATGTCATTGCGAGGCTGGGGAACCTGAGGACTTTCCTTCCAACCCAGTCAGGAGCTTCGATCCTTCCCATCCACAGAGGGTTTATCACAGGAGCCGTTCAGGCTATTCAGTCAAATTTCCGGCCGTAAACATTTCTTCAAACGCCGACGCCCGGGTTTGAACCATGACAACCTGGTCGCCAGTACAACGCCGAAGCCATTACACCAGCGCGGCTCCCAAATTATCAGTTATAGTCTGTATAATTATTTGATATGTGTTCTTTCCATTTATATATAGTGAAACTGTGGTACCCAATCTTTGCCAGCGTTCTAGTACGTGAACATTATCTGTGAAGAACTTAAGCAGTTTCATTACATGAACTGTAACAGTTAAATGAAGTAAAAGGCCTATCGCGCCAGAATTAATTCTTCCAGAATAACACTTAAGCACAGGTCAGCCCGTTGTGGCAAGCAAAATATCAGTAACATTCCGAAAGAGTTTTGACTAGTAGTGTGGCGACCAAATATAGTCATATACTGAGATAAGGCACCCGACCTGACATTCCTCATTTCTAGAAACCTACGCTAGTGACACTGTGCTCTGCTAACTTTCGTGCCTGGACACATTTTATGTGACTGTTACGCACAAATAATTACTTTTTTCCAAAGTCTTTGTATGATCGTTTTTCGTATGTATGATCATTATTTGACTGAAATGCATGTTATATATATTTTATGGTCAAAGGGACAGAATCCGATATATCGATACTGCTATCTTTTATGAGTTTACCTCCTCTGTATAGAGACACGTTCGGTCTATAATGTCTTGAACGAAGCGTGACCATATCTCCTTATTTGGTAGTATCAGTCAACTGTTGTAGATGTTTGAAACCTTTCTTAACGCTTCTGTTCATGTCCATAAAAGACGCGACTGTGTAAGACTTTTATCTCGAATGTTCTTAGAATCGTCTTATTGTGAACAGCGACTCAGAGATTGTCACTCTGCGCATGTCTCGACTGGGTTGTCGTTTTGTTGTTCCGCCCAGGTCGGGCAGTTGAGAAATGGACTGATTAGCGAGCGGACGCGACTGCGTCTTGTGATTCTCTGAGGGAAATACATTGTCTTTGTGAGTTAGTTAGCTAACTAGACTATTTCCCCGTATTATTCAAGCCTGCCTGGAGGCATATGTTCATGGTTGATTTTCCGAAATAAGGTAATTCCTCTTGTATCGAACTTTAGGCTATCATCTAGAGGTTCGTCATTTTGTCGCCTTTTTGCTCGCCTGTGTGATTCAAAATGGAGAGGTACTTTGACTAGGATTAAGTCACCAGTATCTTTATACCTGAACTAGTTATATATCTATGGGTCGCTCTAGACCAACAAGACTATTGTCTGTGTTCCAGGATTCGTTATATCAGAGATCACGTCCAAGTCAGATGGTTAGACTTAGGAAGGTTATAAAGGTCGAGCTGACCTGTAATCCATGTATGCTACTCACGTGCAGACAGTAAACGGACGTATTGTATACATCTGATCTGCTAGAATCAGGAAGGAATAATTATTATTGTCTATGAACATTAAGGATCTGCAGCTGACCACGGTTGCAGAAGTTATATGTATTATTTATCAAGCTTCGCTATGATATTTGTTTTCCATACAACTATTGAGTATTGACTTCTACATGACTGTCAGTTAACATGAGTTTGAATGCTGCATTCGTTGTACTATGCCGATGATAACATAAGTATCATGACTGTTTTGTGGCGTGCAATAAATGGTATAAACCTAAAGCGAAGTTACCATTTCTATGACTCTACACGTCATGTTGCCTGTGGTGTACCCTGAACTGTTCTACTGCAACACACACACAGCAACAATCTAAACCAGATAAGACACCCACATCTTGCATTGTAATACCTGGTGTCGATAGAGGTGGTAATTTGACGGCATCCTAATTCCACCCTTATCAATTCATGGTGGCCAATAGTTGGTTTATTCTGGTACCAACTCTCAAGGGGGTCAACAAACCCAGACATCATCAGCAGACTACAAGACAACATTGCAGTTGCTATTCATCACCTTTGATGAAATTTTTTTGAAAGACGCAGCAGTACTGACAGTTGTTGATATTTTGAAACTACCCGGCGCTGCTCGGCGGTATTGAAGTTTGTCTACAAATAGAAGGACAAGTACCGAGCGAATGGATTTCCTGATCTGTTAAGAAGAAGGACAAGTGCCGTAACAACTGTTCCGGTCTCAGAATTACTGTTGCAGATTCAGAAGGTCAAGTTCAGAAGCTGTTTCCTGTCAGAAGCTGTTTCCTGTTAGAAGCTCATTTCCTTTGTCATGGCAGTTTACGAGAGCAGATATGGATCAACGTTGGATCATTGTCCTAAGAATGCTGATCACATCCTGTTCTGAACTGTGCTGACGTTGTGGATACATAGAAGTTAAGTGGCCTGTTTTGTTTGTGAACTGTGCCCTTATGTTCTAACTGAGCCTTCTGTCTATCACATTTTTCGCACTTTTTATATGTTTACATGTTATATGTTATTTGGATTTGTATTTATATGTTTATATTTCTGCGGGTTTTCTCGGTTGGGCGGTGTCTTTCAGTAGATGATACCACGTCACAGAGGTTCTACTGTTAGCGTTTTCGTTAGGGACTGTGCGAATTTCCTATTGTGAAATTTGCTAGCGACAATCGTTGCTATATCTGTTTAGTTGTGACGAGTTGTGCTTTATTTTCGTTTTTTGTATATTTTTTTTTTTGTTTCTCTCTTTCTTTCTGTTTTTTAGTTTCGATTTCAATTGTTTGTATTTGTAGGTCTCCTCTTTTCTATTATTCAGTTCTTCACGTAAATTTTTGTGTATATACTGTAGCGTCATTTGTTTGTCACATCTTCGCATTCTGTCATCATATTCTTTTTAGTTTCGCTGTTTATTTATTTGACTTATGCGGATGTTTTCGTATTGTTTGATCTTTGTTATTGTTTACATTGACTTTGATCTTTGTTTTGTTTACATTGTTGGTACTTTGTTATTGTTTACATTGTCTTGTTATTGTTTGCATAGTTCTTGCATAGTTAGCTTTCACTATTGTTACATATATGCTCATGCACTATTGATCTATAGTGCACTTATCATAACTAGCTGGTGGTTTTTTCCTTATGCACTATTGTAGTGCAGTTATGATAAATAACTGATGGTTATGCACTGATTTTGGTAGTGCACTGATAATTAAGAGGTGACTTGTGATATTATTGTACAACTGATAATACAAATTGGTGTCAAGTCTTGTTTCCCACAGAGATTGGAGTAAATATAGTAATTATACAAGCACTTTATTAAGTCTTGTTGCTATTAAGATTGACATAAGATAATTAATTATTTCAGGTTCTGTACTCACATTTTAGACATCATGTCTACATTTGAGTACTTTATTGAGCAGGGTAAAGCCCTTGGGAAGACAGGTGATAAATTAGAAGAATTTGCGACTGTTCAATATGCCAAGGCATTGAAGTCGGAGGAAAAGAAAATGAAAGAACTAACTGAACAAAAGAGAATAGATGCTGAAAATTTAAAACTGCAGATGCAGGTAGATGAAAAGAGATTACAAATGGAAATGGAAAAAAAAAAAAAGAGAAGCAGAATCTCAGGAGAAGAGACTTCAGGCTGAGGTTGAAAATAAGAGACTTGAAAAAGAAGCTGAAAATAAGAGACTTGAAAAAGAAGCTGAAAATAAGAGACTTGAAATAGAGGCTGAAAATAAAAGATTAGAAAAAAAGTTACAGGCTGAGGCTGAGGAAAGAAAGTTACAGGCTGAGGCTGAGGAAAGAAGGTTACAAAGAGAGTCTGATGAGAGAAAAGCAAAAATGGAACATGAAGAAAAACTCTTAGCTTTGGAGTTAGAAAAGTTGAAGTTATCTAGTAATGCTAATGATGCTAATAAGGTATCATCTGCTAATAAGTCTAATGCTGTTGATTTCAAGCTTAATTTACCAGCATTCAATGCTTCAATTGATGATATAACATTTTATCTAGATAGATTTGAAAGTGCATGTAAGGTGCATAATATAGATAAAACATTATATGTTTATCATCTGTCCAAGATACTTAGAGGTGATGCTTTGACTTTGTTGGGTATGGTAGATGTGCCTGACAAGAACAACTATGAGGTTGTCAGGGCGGCATTGTTAAAGAAGTACCAACTTAACGAAGACGGATATCGTCTTAAATTTAAAAACATGTTACCAGAAACTGGAGTTGAATTCTCAGAATTCATCTCAGGCATACGTCTTACTTTTTTACGATGGGTTGAGCTTTCTAAGACAGAAAGTACATTTGAAGCCCTCATGGACTTACTTCTTAGAGACAAGGTTATGTCTTCTGTTAATGAAGCTTTTCTTTCTTTTCTTCATGAGCGTAAGCCTAAAAATATAAAAGAAATGGAAGAATACTGTAGCCAGTATGTTACTGCACATCCTCACATAACCGTTAGCAACTCTAAGGTAAAAGAAGGTCTGCCAGTTGCTTCGGCAGCACCTTATGGCCCGAATTTTATGCGTAAATTTCAGGGTAGCCAGCAAAATTTCAATAAAAAGAGTAACCGTAATTATGCCCAGAACCATGGTAATCAATTTCAGGGAGATTCTTCTTCCCAGAACTGGAGACAACCTAATATTACACGGTATTCTATTCCCGGTAACTTTAGAAATTTTCATAAAGATAATCGGTATAGAGGAAAATATTTTTTGCAGAGACCTCAATACCAAGATAATAGAGGTTCTCAACAGCATAGAAATGGTAATGACAGTTATGGAAACTGGAACGCAAACCAGGATAAAAATTACAGTAGGGACTTTAATGATAATTGCAGAAGCAATAATGGTCGCGGTAGATCGCAACAGAAGAGAAAAAGATATCAACAGACAAACTCTGTTCAACAAGAATCTCAGGGAGCAGATAAACAGGTTAATAATGATAAAGACCATAATGCTATCGGATGCTCATCTTTTGACTTTGGTAGGGCAAATAAATGTATCCAATGCAGTACTTTATTTGATCCGAAAACCATTAGTACTCTAAGCTGTGGTCATCCTTTGCCCGCTCTTCCTGCTAATGTTGCTCATGATGGGAGAGGTTCTCTTATATTACATAAGGGGCTTGTAAATAGTAATCCAGTCTCGGTGTTGTTTGATTCTGGATGTACTACTGTCGGGGTTAGGCAATCTCTTGTAGATCCATTCTGTGCTACAGGAAAGGTCATCAAATGTGTCACATTTGGTGGCACGTTGGAAAAATATCCTACTGCCATAATACATATTGCTACTCCTTTCTTCACGGGAGAGGTCCACGCGTGTCTACTTCCAAAACCCTATTGCGGACCTTATTATTGGTCGTATTCACGGAGTTAGGGAATGTACCCCACAGCAGATTGCTGTTTGGGAAGAGCAAAACATTGAAGCTACCAATACGGTGGTCACAAGAGCACATGCTCTGGATCCACCTCAAACTTCATTAACTAATAATGATGAAGTAAATGAACAAAATAGTCACTTGACTATTACACGTGACTCATTTATCAAATTGCAAGAAGAAGATCCGTCGTTACAAAAAATTCTTCATTCTAGCAAAAAAAGGTGATCCTAATCAAAATACTAATAGAAAATCTTGGATTTCTATGAAGAACGGCGTACTTGTACGTATGGTACAAGACTCGACTACATCCACTCATTCACAAATTCTTGTGCCTAAGAGCATGAGGGTGCAAATATTGCAATATGCTCATGACTCGCAATGTGCTGGACATATGGGTTTTTCCCGTACAAAGTCGAGGGTTCTTGCGGCTTTCTTTTGGCCATTTGTGAGCAAGGACATACGAATGTACTGTCGCTCTTGCAAAGTATGTCAGGAGGTCAAATCTAAAGGACCACGACATGCTGCGCCTATTCAGGCTGCTGACATTCCAATTCGCCCTTTTCAAAAAATGGCAATAGATATTATCGGTCCTTTTAGAATTAAGTCGGCTAGAGGGCATCAATTTATTCTTACATGTGTCGATATGTGCACACGTTGGCCAGAGGCAATACCTCTCAAGAGCATCTCAACTGCTGATATCGCAGACGCTCTTTGGCTGATATTTTCTCGCTTGGGTTTTCCCGGAGAAATATTGTCAGACCATGGCACTCAACTTATATCAGACACTATGTCACAGGTAATGTCTATGCTACATATAAAAAGGTCTCTCAGCAGTATCTATCACCCAATGTCTAATGGGTTGGTCGAACGTTTAAATAGGACTCTAAAAACTTTACTGGGTAAAATAACTGAGGATCATCCTCAGGATTGGGACAGGGTCTTACCCGCGGCTCTCTTTGCGTATAGAGAGGTCCCCAATGAACATACGGGGTTTTCCCCTTTTGAACTTGTCTTTGGCGCGCAACCGCGCGGCCCTATGTCTTTACTTCACGATCTAATCACTGCCGATAATATTAGCGATGAGACTCAGTCTTCTTATGAGTACGTCATTGCTCTTAGGAAAAAAATCATTGAGGCATGCAGACTAGCAACTTCGTCTTCCGAATTTGCTAAAGAAAAGGCAAGGCAGTTTGCGAATAAGAATAGATGTCTACGACAACTTTGTCCAGGTGACAAAGCTCTCGTCCTACTTCCTTCAAGGGAGAACAGACTTCTAATTGCATGGAAAGGTCCATATGCAATAGTCTCCAAAATTTCTGATGTCGACTATGTTGTCGATATTGATGGAAAGCATAAAACTTTCCACATAAATATGCTCACGGAATTTCATGAAAGACCAGACTATTTGCAGCCTATTTTCCAGGCAACGGACAATTCTCAAGTACCTCATGGTCAATACTCATCGCTGTCAGTTATACAGGATGAGGAAACTACTTTTTCTGATGTCAATCTTCCTCTTTCTATGGTCCCACTTTATTCTACGGAATCTTGGAAAAACGTGACCGTTTCTCCAAATCTCTCCGCTGAGGAACATCGACAAGTTTCTTCGATGTTGCAAACATTTCAGGATGTTCTTACAGACATCCCGGGACACACACATGTCATTGAACATGACATTGTGCTAACTGATCATAATCCTATCAGAGTCAGACCCTATCCAATACCTATCCATTTCCAGTCTCAAGTCGAAAAAGAATTGGATGAAATGATACGTTTGGAAATCATTGAACCATCCACTTCAGCATACTCTTCGTCTATGGTTATTGTTCGAAAGAAGGATAATAACATTCGCATTTGCGTAGATTATCGCAAATTGAACCAAGTTACGAAGTTCGACGCTGAACCTATGCCTTCATTAGAAGAGCTACTCAATAAACTTTCTAATTCTAGATTCTTTACCAAACTAGATTTGTCTAAAGGTTATTGGCAAGTCCCGCTAACTGAACGTGCCAAACCTTTTTACAGCTTTTTCTACACCTAGGGGTTTATTCCAATGGAATTTCATGCCTTTTGGTCTTATGAACGCCCCTGCTACATTCGTACGCATGATGCGGCGAATTCTCGCATATCGTACAGATGTCATAGCATATCTAGATGATATCTGTCTATTCAGTGATTCCTGGGAAGATCACTATTTGGGTTTATACGAATTACTGTCTACTCTTCGCGAGTATAACTTGACTGCAAAACCCTCTAAAGCCTTTATAGGATTTAGTGAGATTTCTTTCCTAGGTCATCGTGTTGGTCATGGTCTTTTAAAGACAGAGGACCACAATGTTTCAAAAATACTTAACATTTCGATCCCTAAGACAAAGAAACAAGTAAGGAGTCTATTAGGTTTGATCCAATTCTACGGACGATTCATTCCGAATCTGTCCTCCATTATGGCACCGCTTTCTACTTTATTGAAGAAAGGGTCGCCTAATTTGATCCGCTGGTCAAAAGAATGTCAATCCTCATTGGACCAGGTTAAAGACCTATTTTCATCTCCACCTATTCTTAGGTTACCTACTATTGAGAAGACTTTTGTTCTTCGAAGTGACGCCTCGTCAACTGGGATTGGGGCAGCACTAATGCAGGAGTATTCTGATACTCTGCATCCGGTGATGTATATCTCTAGGAAATTAAATGCTGCAGAAAAGAATTACTCGGTTTTAGACCGTGAGTTATTGGCTATGGTATGGTCTATTCTGAAGTTACAAAGATTTCTCCTAGGCGCACATTTCATTGTGGAAACCGACCAGAAAGCGCTTACTGCTATTCAGAGTAAAAACTTGAAGAGCTCGAGGTCCACTCGTTATGCCATAGCTCTTCAACCATTTCATTTCTCGGTTCGAGCTATCCGTGGTTCGGATAATGTAATGGCGGACATTCTGTCCAGATGCCCACACGATTCCACATGATTCTTCTGTCATATATATATTTCCTAATATACAGTCCAATGTTATAATGACATGTTAGTAGATTTTTTTTTTGTTCTCACTTTTTTTGAGGGGGAATTTATAACATTGTTCCATGTAATTATCTAAGAAGGCTTAGTTAGTGATATACGGGCCAAAAGATCACTCGGCCACATTTAAATAAATTATTTTCAGGATTGTATTGAGAGATTTACCAGTTGTCTTCAAGATTTGTGTTATTGATATTTTCGCAGCACATCATTGAAGATGCGAGATTGTGTCCATTGTGGAACTTTGAGTATATCAAGTCCTGTCCTAGATTGGGAGCGGATGATGTCCACATCTTCTTCTATTGAATGTTTTATGTCAACGAAGATCAACACATGTATTACTTATTAGTTACTGATGCATTACATAATGTAATAAAATAGTGCGGTATATTAATATATTACACCGCTATTTGCAACACATTGTATGATATCATAATAATATATTTGATTTCATATATTGGTATGAGAATAATTTGACTTTTATTATGATGTTGCCAGCAATGTGGTTTGTGTTGGTGGCACCTTCCTGGGATATATACGCGTATACTTAGATAAATTTTTCTCTAAGGACCTGGGATATGATCTCAGTTTCGCTCCAAGTGTTGAGCTATTTTCTTAGGTATATCCGCGCATCATACGTGCGTTAGGAGCCTAGATTTTTCCGGCTCCAGGATTAAAAAAAAAAATGTTTCATTTTTTTTTCCCGGGAGGGTGCGGTAATGTTACGCACAAATAATTACTTTTTTCCAAAGTCTTTGTATGATCGTTTTTCGTATGTATGATCATTATTTGACTGAAATGCATGTTATATATATTTTATGGTCAAAGGGACAGAATCCGATATATCGATACTGCTATCTTTTATGAGTTTACCTCCTCTGTATAGAGACACGTTCGGTCTATAATGTCTTGAACGAAGCGTGACCATATCTCCTTATTTGGTAGTATCAGTCAACTGTTGTAGATGTTTGAAACCTTTCTTAACGCTTCTGTTCATGTCCATAAAAGGCACGACTGTGTAAGACTTTTATCTCGAATGTTCTTAGAATCGTCTTATTGTGAACAGCGACTCAGAGATTGTCACTCTGCGCATGTCTCGACTGGGTTGTCGTTTTGTTGTTCCGCCCAGGTCGGGCAGTTGAGAAATGGACTGATTAGCGAGCGAACGCGACTGCGTCTTGTGATTCTCTGAGGGAAAAACATTGTCTTTGTGAGTTAGTTAGCTAACTAGACTATTTCCCCGTATTATTCAAGCCTGCCTGGAGGCATATGTTCATGGTTGATTTTCCGAAATAAGGTAATTCCTCTTGTATCGAACTTTAGGCTATCATCTAGAGGTTCGTCATTTTGTCGCCTTTTTGCTCGCCTGTGTGATTCAAAATGGAGAGGTACTTTGACTAGGATTAAGTCACCGGTATCTTTATACCTGAACTAGTTATATATCTATGGGTCGCTCTAGACCAACAAGACTATTGTCTGTGTTCCAGGATTCGTTATATCAGAGATCACGTCCAAGTCAGATGGTTAGACTTAGGAAGGTTATAAAGGTCGAGCTGACCTGTAATCCATGTATGCTACTCACGTGCAGACAGTAAACGGACGTATTGTATACATCTGATCTGCTAGCATCAGGAAGGAATAATTATTATTGTCTATGAACATTAAGGATCTGCAGCTGACCACGGTTGCAGAAGTTATATGTATTATTTATCAAGCTTCGCTATGATATTTGTTTTCCATACAACTATTGAGTATTGACTTCTACATGACTGTCAGTTAACATGAGTTTGAATGCTGCATTCGTTGTACTATGCCGATGATAACATAAGTATCATGACTGTTTTGTGGCGTGCAATAAATGGTATAAACCTAAAGCGAAGTTACCATTTCTATGACTCTACACGTCATGTTGCCTGTGGTGTACCCTGAACTGTTCTACTGCAACACACACACAGCAACAATCTAAACCAGATAAGACACCCACATCTTGCATTGTAATACCTGGTGTCGATAGAGGTGGTAATTTGACGGCATCCTAATTCCACCCTTATCAGTGACTTAAACAGACATCCGAAAAATAAGAACACCCAAGGAATCGTTCCCTGAGACAGAGAATTCAGTACGTCTTTTTGGAACTGGGGATTTCTTGGTCAAGACTGCATCTACGGGTCTGATTGAAGGTCCTAGAATTTATTATGTTCCCAGAGGCAGCGATCAAAGCTGTAAGTATAAATGTGCGCACGTGGCCACGGCTGAATGAATAGAGTGAACGCAGGTCTGAGTGTTATTTTACCGTTGTATTTTGGCACCTATTTGCTGTCATAACTTTCTTCATGCAAGTTCTTTTTTGCTAACCATATTTTCCCTTAAACTAGATTATAGTATCAGATCTGTTCATACCTTAAACGGGGAAAAACTCTTAGACTCAATCATATGTATCTGGGACTCTTGGTGCTATCATCTTTCTCCTAACGGGACTGTGGGCTAACCATCGAGGGAAGACCAGAACTGTGAGTCTATCAGTCCCAGTAGCATTCCTTGATTTGTTTATGACTTTGTGTATATGCCTTTTTTGATGAAATTTTACATGTTGTGACGTAAGTTTAAAATGATAAATAAACTTAACAATAAATTAATCAGCATGTTGGTCAGCTCGTTCTAGAATATTACATATAATCATTTGTTATAGTTTCCCACGTCTGTGTGTCTACCTGTGGTCACATGTATGTGTGTGCACGTGAGTGGTTAGAGATATATTAATATATATATATATATATATATATATATATATATATATATATATATATATATATATATATATATATATATGTTTAGTCTGCTTGACTCTTCGAAAGCTGTCGTAGAAGATTGGTGAGAGAGAGAGAGAATATTCCTCGATCTCAGAGACAGCCTCTTGATCACATTCTACCATCTCACTCGTGAAAATCTATTGCTATTACTACTTCTCACTGTGACTATCACTCATTCTAATCTATTCAGAAGGGACCAACCCAAGTCTTAATTCTCTTATCTAAAATCTACGACACAGAAAAAAGAACGAACGTAATTTGTGACAGATCTCACTAGTGACCCATGAAATACAGTCAAGCTAAGAAGTGAACTTGTGTATGACATGAGAAGTCCTTGGAAGAGCCCTGAATATGAGCACAGTATTTTAGCTCTGCATATTTGGAGAGTCCTCTTCAATGGCGGGAAATGCCACGTATTTCTTCCTCCTTAGCTTGGGACCAGTCATAACTGAATATGGGGATAATGCGACATTCGGGTGATAACCATCACCTTTCTTGTCTTTCCTGGCGTTCTGCATGGCGCGATCTTTACTCTTCCGCTTGTAAACGCTTTATTTCTGCCCAGTATGAGGTGGCGCCGTACTGAGCATCTCCACATAGTGTAATCCGTGTTACTGGATTTGTGTCCAGTGCCTTGATGTCTCTCGTTGACACATCTTTGAACCTCAGCTGTGGTCGCTCAGCTGTTCTTTTGTCATCTGACAGTTGTCTGTAGAAAACGCCCTTGGGAGATCGATTTATTTTTCATGCGGCAGACATGGAAAACCAGTATAATCTACGCCGTCTACGCCGTATATACTTTCTGTCAAGGTGACAGCACCCCATAATTCGTCAATTTGTTACTTCCATAAAATACTCATACAATTGGCAGGATCACCCAGAGGAATGATTGGCTCAAGAAGTCCAGTTAGGATCGTCCTCAGAATCTAAAGAGAGACAAAGTGTGTAAACTCTGCTAACCTAGAAAAGTGTTCTGTAATGGGTTGTTAGGGGCTGTTTGGTCTCTCGCTACCACAGTTTCCCCCCTCCCGCCCCTCCATCTGTATCTATTATTATCCTGAATTTAGTTAATATTGTTATATTTAGTTACGAGCCTCCTCTTCTAAAACAAGATAAACATCAGACAATATGTGACAAATAATCAAGTAAATAAGTCTTCTGGTACAATAAGTACACCCAATTGGTTTATTAAAAGTAAAATGTATGAGCGTAGGTGTATGTATGATCGATTACGAAGTTGTATGTGTGATATATGTGAAGTTGTTCATGAATCATCATAATGTTAATGGCTCTGGTTATTTCATTCTTCGACGGGAGATTGGAATGTCGTGCAAGACTCTCCTCAGACTGAAGACAAATACGGCTTCATTTGTTTTCTAGCTTTAGGAAATATCTTTTTCCTAATCCGTCCGTCTGCCAGTCATATCAGATTTTGTCTCTGTCGGTGTTTGTCTAAAGAGCTAGCTTCAATCAAGTTCCCCTTTTCTGTCTTTTAGTATTGCATTTTTCCTGCCACTAAAGGCATTATTATAATTCTTTATCTATTCTCTAATAGTCACATCAAATACGATGAATTAATATAGAATTGTCTGATACTAGTATTCTAGTTATGTACCTCTTGCATAATCGTCATTTCAAACACGATGAATTAATATAGGAGGGCAAGCCAGTAACTAGGTCACACGTGGCAATTAAAAAAAAAATTCTAAATGAGATACAAACTTGAAAACCATTTATTATTGCACTTACATTTCCCCTTATTTCTCAACAGAATCGAAACCATTATTGATACATCCCTTTATCAAGCATAAACTTC
The DNA here is from genome assembly GCA_024509875.1 of Oreohelix idahoensis. NCBI lineage: Eukaryota > Metazoa > Mollusca > Gastropoda > Stylommatophora > Oreohelicidae > Oreohelix > Oreohelix idahoensis. Next base: position 431,435 of record JAMPIV010007626.1, on the reverse strand, counting down.
TCTGCTGATAGCGTAACCTTGAATTTCTTGGCAGAAGGTGATGAAGGATGTTTCCATTCCATTGAAGGACGCTTTAATTCGTGTTGGTAGTGATGCACAAATGATTCGTCCCCAGTAACAATCCTGTTAATCATATCTTCCCCTACATCTGCGTACTGAAAGAGATATTGCAAATACAAGCCCATGCGGTTCATTTTGTGTTCCTCAGTCAATTTTCTGGGCACCCACCGCTAGCACACCTTCCGGAAATTCAAACGATCATGCATTATTCTGTAGGTTTGTCATAAAATTAACAAATATACTTTTAATTTTACAGACGGATAGATAATAATGAAAATAATGACAAAAGACAGTGTTGTTCACAACAGCGAAAGACTGCATTGAATCAAAAGTGTCGCTATTTGCACAAAAAATCGCGACCTTGAGACGCAGGTGTTCAAATCTACTTGGCATGGAAGAGAAGGGATATTGGTGGAAGCTGTGTCTAAAAATAACTTTTAACGACAAAATTTTGGAGGGGAGAGAAAGGCTGGTTCAAAAATCAAGTACGTTTTGTGAAAACGCAAGTAGAGACGGACAGACTAACAGATAAAAATCCATACTTGACTGAAGCATGACTGAAATGACTTTAGTGTAGGAAATTTGAATTTAAAAAAACCAAGGCATTGATTGGCCACAGACAATCATATTATCCGCGCTCAGACGAGCTTTTTTGCCATTCCTCAATAGTTGTCCAGTGATAGACACAGTAAATTTCAAGTGTGGTGATTTCCAAATGAAATAAATTGAAATAAGTTCAGGGACGCCATACTATAGCCAGCAGCTCAGCTGAGTTTTGCTAGCATTTCTGTGTTTTTTATTCATAATCTGGTAAGATTGAAATTATTTCTTTGTATATTTTGAATATTGTTTAATGTCCGAGTGATTTGATACTGCCATATCGAAATCTAGCCTTACAAACAAGTAAGGATTCGCTCTGGACCCCCCGCCCTAGTTCAGGGTCTAGGGACAAACAAAATATAAACTACAGCAAGGTTTAGGAAGGGGTGATCAAGTGTTGAGAACAGTGAATCATATCACTTATCCTATTTTATGGCAGTGAGATAATGCACCTATTTCAGAATCTGTAGACTGGGGAAACTTACCCTATGCGAAACCAACTAGGTAAGATGTGCTGTCTGGTCAGAGAGAACTGACCCTGTTTATGTGGTGTTATTGTAATTTGTTATGTGTAGAAGTGGCTTATTAGGTAAGGTTCTGAGCAAAAACCAATACTTTATTTCAGAGCTGTGAGTTCGATCTTGACACTAAGGTGGTGTCAAATGCTGATTAATAATTGAAGTGAGGACCCGTGCAGGGTACATTTCGACAGAACATCTGTGTATTGCTCAAGCACGGAGAGGTGGGGCCATCATATTCCAGCACCAGAACAAATCTGGCAAAGTTAAGTGGGCTAGCTGGCCTGCTGAACTTACACCAACTTCATAAAACTAGCACCCAAGAGAATTTACTACTGAAGCATCCCATTTCCTTCTATCATTAATGGACAATGCTGTGTAGACATAAACAGGGAGGGATGAAGCCACCCCAACAGCACATCCATTCATAGTTTTCCCAGAAAAATTAACATTACGAACAGTAATACTATAATTAATCTTGAAGATTGCATATGTAAACATCTTTCATTTAACATGCCATTTATTCATGCCATTCATTCATAAATTTCAAAATCTTTGCATAAGTTCTGGCCAAAATAAAACCTTGGTTCAGAACAAATAAATTTAAAAAAAGATTTTCTATTCTAAATTTAACCAGCTGAATTTAGTTCATTGTGTTATAAATTTTATTGATAGTATTAGACTTAATTAATATCTGTGGGTGTGTGTATATGTCCATACAACACATTGCATTCAGTACCCTACATTTTAACGTAGCCACATTCATTAGTAAAAAAAGATATGTGTGAGGTCATAAAGTGGTAGCACGAAAGGGCCTTCTGTATATTCACAGTTACAATTATCTCAGGAGCCTTCACAGCTGACCTCACGCATCACACTAGGTGATAACACCACCATACAATACCATCAAAATCCACTACAAGGTTAAACCATGAGAACACCCTGTTGCAGTTGCTACACTGTCAGCCTGTCAGCTCGAATCATCTTCCACACTCCCCGCACAGATGCTTCTGTTGCAATCTGAAGAGGACGACCAGGTCGGTTGTTATGATTAAAATTCATAACGATTGTGTCAGTATAATTAGGTAGCTCGACAGGGCTCCATGTTTGTTTGTTTGTTTTATATGAAGTCATTTATTAATACAGGAAGCGACGTCATGCCGACATGGTGTATTTGGCAGACGTGAAACTAAAACTGCAGAAGTGAGGAGATTGTCTGGAAGCCTTTACCACTGTGTGTCATGGCGAGTGGACGCATGTGTTTGAGCTAGTAAATATGTATATCTTGTACATCCCTATGTTGTTCCATCACTAATACATCAAGATCTTCTGTGAGGTGTATCTAGTTATCTTCATTTAAATGATTCTCAATGTCGAGTGTGAAAATATGACTAATAAAATGTGGAAAATTAAAAGGACAGCGTTCCAGTCATGAACGGATTGCCTAAAATTGTATCGACGACTGCATATAATATGCCATTTGTATATTGAACTGAACTGTATTTCATGTTGGAGCATCGTGACGGCTAAATAAAAATGAAAACTGTCCACTTCGTCCATTGTGGCTCAAATAAGGGTGATTGATGCTGTCTTGTTTCGGTGTCTAGATTTTTGCTACACTAGAAGTGAACTTGGCTTACCGGGAACATCCTGTCATTATATTAACATTATCAAGAAAAAAGGCACGTAACATCGGTCTTCATCAGCAATTTTTTAGCGTCCTTGAGAAAATGTATCGACCCAGTTTTGTACCGCTTTATGTGAGAAACACTTGTCACCGTAAACAGGGAAACATTTCCTTTTAAATATCCTTTGCAGGAAGTCCTTTTGCCCCCAAAAAACGTATAACAGCACGCTGTTCTTTGGTTGTACACTCCACGAGCACGGTCGCCATTTTTATCTGAGCTGCGCATGCACATGCGACACCTAACGTCTGCTACCTAAAGTAATCATCATGCTGGATGTTGCGCAACCTAATGGCACCTTTAGAAACTATCAACTACAATCTTCAACTATCTATATCAGTTTGCGACCTACGTACTGACGTCCCCTCATAGTATTGTCTGATGACAGTATTCTAGTTACGCGTTTCTTGCCTAATCGTTATGTCAAACACGATGAATAAGGCCCAGCGGCTAATATATGACCCAGCATACATAACTCTATAATAGTGTTATAATAAAACAAGTATTAATTCCCACTTGGTCAAATTTGGGTTATTTCATAAGCAAATGAACGGCCTTCAAATTTTTATAGAAAGTTACATTCTAAAATGCGTATTCAGTCTTAGAAACATGAGTTAAGTATAAAATTTAGCTTTCAATTATAGATTCTCTTGGGCCTTAAGGGGTTAATATAGAATTGTCTGACGACAGTATTCTAGTTGCGTGCCTCTTGTCTAATCGTCTTGTCAAACACAATGGATTATTATAAAAAATATATGTAAAATGATATGAACAATTTGTACACCATCCTCTAGTGGGACAATACAATATATCAGGTCACACTGTAACCATGTAACTAACCGCGATCATAAAGCGAAAACAAATCCCCTTTCAATCACTGTGCCTATTTTACAAGGTAATGCACAATTTAACAAAGCGCTATTTACCTAAGGAGATAGCACTTACCTACTCAGAGATGGACTCTAACGTTATGTTAGAAGCGTGAAATGCAACGATCTTAGATCTACCTCGGCTCGCTTTCTGATTGCAAGTGAATCTTGGCCGTAATAGACGCTACCTTTAAGCTCCCTTTTGGCTGGGTCATGTGGTCTGAAGTAATATGGACGCTTTCCTAGACAGCGGGAAAAATACCGTGGGAAGTTGCTCCGACCGGTTTTAGCCGAGTTCTAGATTATGGGGCACTTTCAAATGATCGCTAAACTAGGCGGATTTTTACTGGTAGTTTCTCTAATACAGGTTTGATGGTGACGTCGTTAGTCTAAAAATAGTGTCTGACTCGAGGAGAATTTGCGAAACGGCAAGGAGAAAATACAGCGTATATTTAGTGAGACACGAACATGCCTGGAAGATAAAGAAAAGATTGTGTCCCTTTGATTAAAGAGAAGACTGGGCCGGTTTGTCACACTCACTATTTTTACGTTAGTCTGACTTCTGTTAACCCCCATATTGTTATATATTTTGACATTTCAATATACAGCACCTATTGCGCATCAGCTACAGGAAATAAGACAGTATGTCCCGTGTATTTTTTTAATCCACACATCAGTCTACAAGCAGTCAACTAATTTGCCAATCAATTAAATCACGGGTCAGCAACCGCTCAATCGCGAGGTACTGGTATATCGGAGGAGTTGATATAAAAGATCTTCTGGCGACGGAGGAGAAGAAAATACCTTAAGTTAGTGGAGTTTCGGATTAACCCTCTCGTGCCGGCATTTAATAGCACCGCGCCTCCAGAATTAAAACTATATTGTATGCGTTCCCACTGAAAACGTTTCAAGCTGACTAAACTTCAAATTACTCCTGCGCTGTATAAGATAGGTACACAATTCTTTCCTTTAGAATTAAAGTTAAGATTTGAAGAATGATATCAGTTAGACTGAGTTTGTACCGCGCTGGTGGTGGAATAGTAGTAAGCAGATCGTCTTGCAAAGATAAAAAATTAACCGTAGGTTGCACTTTTTCCACATTAAAACCACTATAAAAGCACGTCATTTTATCATGTTAAAATCTTCTTACAGCTTTTAAATTAAATCCCAACAACTTATGGATTGCCTAACTTGGCCTTAGACCATGTTTGAATGTTTGCACATTTTGCCGCAGTCTTCACCAGTAGGGCATGAAATTAGTAGCCATATTTTTAGTTATTTCCATCTTGAAGCAATTGTTTTTGAAAAAGAAAAACGGATCGATTTGGTTCCAGGCTGAGAGTCAAGGCAGTGGATATACAGGGTGTGGCCTCAATAATTGTGGAGCCCGATGTGAAGCATTCTGGTGGTGCCACAAGAATTTAAGATTATAATTTTGTTTTAACACATTGTATGTCCAAATAGAGCTAATAAATCTATTGTCAGCATACATACGGGTAATGTAAGGAAACATATTGATAGTTTTTGGAATTCCCAGCTGCATTGTTTCCATCATCAACAGCCTCTGTGCTAACTTTACTTGTAGTGTTGGACAGAGCAACTTAACTGTAGAGGTCAAGACAGGAGTACGTTAGGGATACCCTTTATCAATAACTTTATTTCATAGACTGGGTGAAGTGCCAGACAACAGAGGGCAGACCAAGTGGAATTAGATGAACAACGTTTTCTACACTGGAAGATCTTAAATATGCAGATGACTTTGCACTACTCGCACATTCACATCAATTCATCCAAGAAAAAAAATCACATAGGCTGAGTACGTATATCCAGCAGGTGGGTCTGAACTTCAGTCTAAAGAAGACTGAGGTCAGGACACTCAAAGTGGGCAATCCTGAGCTCATAACAATAAGGAACCAGAAGCTGGAATAGACAGACACATTTACGTACCAAAGATGCATAGTAACACCAGACGACGGAACAAGCAAAGACATCAACAACAGAATCGAGTAAAGCGAGAACAGCGTTTGCTAGTCTAATTAACATATGTTAGTCCTCTCAAAACAGCACAAAAACTAAGTTCAAATTATATGAAAGCTGAGTATTTCCTGTGCTTCTGTGTGGGGCGGAATGCTGGAGAGTAACACAGAAGGAAATGTTCAAATTGTCCTCTTTCCACACAATCTGCCTAAGGAGAATTTTCCGAATCTTTTAACCGAACACCATCACCTCCCAAGAGGACATGCACACCATCATCTACCAAGAGGACATGCACACATCACCTACCAAGAGGACATGCACACCATCACCTACCAAAAGGACATGCACACCATCATAGCTGGTAAACGCTGAAGTTGGCACCCCGATGCCATTACAAGAACAGCTTTGCTGCGGACCCCTAAAAGAAAGCGAAAGAGAAGCCGACCAAAAACAACTTGGCGGTGAAGTGTGGAGGCCAAAATGCAAAGAATGAACCAGAGTTTGGGCACTACACGAAGGATGGCCAAACATTTATTACAAATAAGGGAGGGAAACCTGAGGCCTGTAAACAGTAAATTAATATGAAATTAATATGAAACAAATATAAAGGTATGTTATCAGGCACTCGCAGGAAATAAAGAAGTAGAACACCAGACAACAGAAAAACAACAGACATGAGTGGCTTACCCAGGATTTGAACACTGGACCTTCCGTGCGACAACCCCGCCTAGCCATGCAAGCGAATCACACTATCCGCTCTGCCATCTACGCATCATCAAAAAATGATGTTTCAATGGCAGGTCAATAGTGCGAACCACAATACACGACACCAGAAGTCCTCCATGGGCAGTTCAGCCTATTAATGACGCAATCACTTCTGTTGTATTTCTATCAAGCAGTATAGGCCGAATCCAACAAGACCTTTAGGACCTTAATACTGTGTCCAGTAAATGATAGTAGACTAGAACAGTGAGAACAGGATAGTGGGTAGGTTTGGTATTGTACAAACATTTATTACAAATAAGGGAGGGAAACCTGAGGCCTGTAAACAGTAAATTAATATGAAATTAATATGAAATTAATATGAAACAAATAAAGGCGGGGTTGTCGCACGGAAGGTCCAGTGTTCAAATCCTGGGTAAGCCACTCATGTCTGTTGTTTTTCTGTTGTCTGGTGTTCTACTTCTTTATTTCCTGCGAGTGCCTGATAACATACCTTTATATTTGTTTCATATTAATTTCATATTAATTTACTGTTTACAGGCCTCAGGTTTCCCTCCCTTATTTGTAATAAATGTTTGTACAATACCAAACCTACCCACTATCCTGTTCTCACTGTTCTAGTCTACTATCATTTACTGGACACAGTATTAAGGTCCTAAGGGTCTTGTTGGATTCGGCCTATACTGCTTGATAGAAATACAACAGAAGTGATTGCGTCATTAATAGGCTGAACTGCCCATGGAGGACTTCTGGTGTCGTGTATTGTGGTTCGCACTATTGACCTGCCATTGAAACATCAATTTTTGATGATGCGTAGATGGCAGAGCGGATAGTGTGATTCGCTTGCATGGCTAGGCGGGGTTGTCGCACGGAAGGTCCAGTGTTCAAATCCTGGGTAAGCCACTCATGTCTGTTGTTTTTCTGTTGTCTGGTGTTCTACTTCTTTATTTCCTGCGAGTGCCTGATAACATACCTTTATATTTGTTTCATATTAATTTCATATTAATTTACGAAGGATGGCCGCCGACCGAGCATAGTGGAAGCAATTTGTTGCTGCCCAACAAGACGCCATCAGGCGTGATGACCACTGACTGCTTTGAGAGTTGGCGGCTAAGATCAAAGAAGAAGAAGATAGCTAATAAATACAGACTTTATTTTATTTGTAATTAAATGCAATAGCATATAGTCTTTATATTTAACTTGAAACCAGGGAAGACTGAAGGCAAAGATCAGAGTCAGCAGATACGTTCTATACAACAGGAATGATGGATCCGGTACGTTGTTTCAGAAACCTCGTCTTGACACTAGAATAATTTATGAAGAGGCCGAGAGTTTAATCAAGTGCATATACAGGTGCCAGTGGGAAGCAGAGCATCTAGAAGCCACGACAAAAATATGCATATTACCAGCTTAGCAGACGTGAACAAATGGTAATCTTCAGACTCCGCACAGGCCACAAGAGTGTGAGATACTGGTCTATTTAACAAACTAAAAATAGGAACTATACTTCAGTGTAACTGTGGCACCAATAAAATGAATACTGATCATCTCCTTCAAAGATGCCCGACATATAAGCCACAGAGAATGCACACATGGCCGTCAACACTACTATTCCTGGAAAAACTCTATGGAGATACAGATAACCTGGAACCGAGCACGGTTTACTTTGAAAATATTCTAGCAGACGTCTTAGAGCGTACGAAGTAGAAATCATTGTGTAGGTAATTGATTTTCTTTATTTATTATGCATTATATATGAGCACCCATGGAGTTATTTTTGCTAAAGAAATAACTTTGATATTTACAAAAACGATCACTTTAATATCAAATAATAATTGTTACTTTGGACATTTTCTGTTTAAAGCATCTCGTTCTTGTTACGTTGCATTGTTTGTTTTGTTTTGCTTACTCAGTTTAGGCAGCATCGCCACTCGCCGCGTCAACGAGTCGGCCCTAGTGATAACCACAATTTGTTGCAATACCATAGAAGTCTAGAGTTGTATTCGTTTGATAGGTAACATGTATTCGGAAAAAAACGTACCTTGTGCGTCAGCCCTGTTGTATACAACGTATCTGTTGACTGTCACGGGGTTTGAGAATGTAAGGCTCCATGAAGCGTTGAAGTCTCCAACGGCTGTGTGAGAGCAGATTTCACTGTCATATTTGCTGTCTACAGCAAGTGAAGAGTTGTATAATGCAGAATACAAGGAGGTTTGGGTGGCCTTTTCTTTAACAGCTACATTACGACCTGAAAACAAATTATAGCAATTACAGTATGACACACATAATTTCTACTTTATATAATTAAACATGTCACATTCAGGGGGTCGTAGTGGCTAAGAGTTATGGCGTCTGCCTCGTGTTCTAGAGGTACCGGGTTCGACTCCCATTTGAAGTAATATAATTTATGGGATTTTTTTCAGAACCAGTGGTCCTAATGATGTTATAATCCCCCATGGTCTCCTGGGTAGTGAGATCGGATGTCTAGACTTCTCGGATAAGGGTGAAAATATAGGAGGTCCCGTGTGCAAGTTGCAAATGTTACAAATCCCACGGCAGTTGGAAATCGTAAAGAGTAGGCCTATCAGGATGCTGTCTTGACAACATTTAAAAATGAGAAAACTGCCCACCACAAAAATAGTTATAGACTAAAGATAGGAACGGGAGAACATCTCATCTTCAGAAGGGTCCAGAATCAAGACGTTCTTTGGGGCAGATATATAATTTGCTCTCAGTGAAATGCGGCTAACAAAGGTGTGTGATTTTATGTTCAGTGTAAGTTTATTATAATCACTATTTGGTTAGTCCGATTGGCTAAGAAGTATGGCGTCCGCCTCGTGTTCTAAAAATTAGAAAACTACCCACCACAAAAATAGTTATAGAATGTGTGATTTCTATATACACACACTGGGATTCTCGCTGGTGTTACGGAGTTCGTGCACAGTGCTGAGATCCTTTTTGTGTGATCTAAGGGAGGAGATCGGAGCACTGATGGAGTAGTTCGTGTGCAATGAAGATAGTTGTTAAAACCACACCACCAATATTGGGGCTCAAGTGACTCCTCCAAGCTTAATGTGCAATACTGGGTTCTCAACATGTTTCACTACAGGGGGAATCATTGGAAGTGTGTGGATGATTTCAAGAGTCAATGAGGGTGTAATTAGCCTCAAGACAGAGTTTAAATTCCATAGATGTATATTGTAGCATTGTGCATAGCTGGTGGTCGTATAACGATGACTCCAGTTATGCCTCCATGCATCTCAACATTGACAAGCATGAAGACCGATTCCAGAAAGGGTCATGCATTACTCGGCAGACAGATAAAGGTGATAAAGCTGCCCGCCAAGAAATTAAAGTCCGCATCCTTGTCGCAAAATTGGTTTCAATGCATTGCAAACGTGGTTTCGGGTAGTTTTCAAACCATTCACCGATCGATTGTCCCAGGGCCGGCCGCTTACAAAATTGCAATGTATCGGCAAAATGTCGATGAGACATCGGAAATCGGCAATGATAAATAAGAGCATAATGGAATCTTTGGGAGAAGGATATCACCTTGTAGTCCAGGAGAGGATTGTGCATAACTGTATATAAGGAAAAACAGTAGGAAGTTATCATTTACGGAGATATATGCATATTACGGCTGTCTACAGTTAAGCCGAAAGCCTGTAAACCCACTTCTGTTCTAAATATTTAAATCAACAAGTAACAGATTGTGGAAGTACATGGATAGGAAGATAGAAATATATCGGCTGTATAAAACAAGATAGGATGGAACAGTATGGATAAAATATAAGCCGAGGACAAGAAAGGGAAAGTTTCAGGCAACGCACAGATCGGGTGAAATCGCTGTTTCGAAACGGGATTTCAGCCCGAGTTTTAAGCTGTGACGTCAGTGCTCTCCGATACGTCCGCCAGAGACTTATAAGTAGCGGATCGGTAAACTGAGAGGCGACACAACGAAAGAGGTTTGAGACAGACTGAGAGACAGAGTTCGCCAATACACATGAACCACCTGAATTGTGAGCGGATCGCCAGAAATTTTCAGTCCCGTGTCTGAAGTCTGAGAGTAAGCGAAATTATGATAACTACCGTGTATAATATTTTTTATTTCAGGTTCGTATAAACTTCTCAATATATGCACGTAGAATATTCTTTGGTATAAATGTATTGTGATTTTTAATGATTTAAACAAGCGCTTTGTGGATGATTGGTGCTTGTACAAAAACGTATCACAACTAGCCCCACAGCCAAATGAAGATAATATTTATCATATTAAATGATGTAGCTCATACGAAGATAAAGGCAGTCCCATGGCAGAGATTGTCGTAGGCAAATGAAGTGTTAGAAGCTTCATCACGGAAGATACCGCTTTTACGAGGTTATGTGACTAGTTCCCTTCCTCGCTGCCTTTTCCTTCCCTAGTTCGAGCGCACAACTGAGTTCCCATTTACAGCTGGTAAACTGGAGTGTTCCATAGCCAGGCTTCAATTCAACAACTATGTAGTTGTACTACTGAAGAAAGCAACCTGATCGTTTGGTCAGTCGGGCACTCACTTTATCTATTTGTGTATTAATTTTGTGTAGATGCTAGGAATGGCATCAGTATTTAAATTTGTACCTGATATGGTTTGGAAAGATCAAGTTACAAATAAGTAAAGGATGTACAGGAGCGGAATAAACCAGATGATGTTTACTACTTATAACGTTAATATTAATTCTGTATCATTGAAATAATGTCCATTACTATGACTGTATAACTTTGACATCTGATGACTGACTAGTCTGACTTATGTGCTAGTCAGGTACAATTAATTGAAATGTTAATACTTCTGTATAACTGAAATGATGTCCTTACTTTGATTGTATAACGGTGACATCTGATGACTGACTGGTCTGACATCTGTGCTAGTCAGCTACAAGTCTAGCCAGATACTAGCCAAGGCTGATATGATGTTTCAGGTTCCATGAAATAACTCAAACCAGACTGTCACGTATCAGAAGCCTGTGTTGTTGATCAGAGGCAATCCCACAAAAGTGCAGGACCCCAAAGAGTGAACTTCAACTGGTCATTGGCATTCCTATAGCTGGGTCTACCAAGTCTGATATCTACAGAGGACAGTCAGTGTCAGCGTTGTCAAGTTGAAAAGATAAGTGTCTTTTAAGACACCGATGAACCATATATGAATAAACAGCCAATAGTTGAAAACAGTATTAGAATCATTAAACAACTCAGTGAATTGATGACAGTAATATGTAAAGTCAGAGGACTAAGGACAGTGATACCGTTAAAGTGATTCCAGTTTTCAGTAACTTTATTATTCAAGATCTTGTAGTCTAAACAGACAATAATAGTAATTGTGTGAATATTTTTTTAAATATATTTTAATGCTCTTTTCCAACTAGCAGAAATAGAATATTAGTGTAAATATTAAAATATTTTAACTGTACCTGAGGAATTATTCACTTCTTACATTTGTGGTTTTAGTGAATTTTCATTTTTCCCTAGACATTAAGTAATCATAAGATAGTCACAGGGAGGAGACACCTTAAATCTAGGTACAACTTCTTACCAACTGGCCAGGGTTTTCACAGTCTGACTATTTCTATGATATCCATACACCAGTGCTTATTTCTAAGACTGGGGTATTATTGGTAAGACCAGAACTCTTTACTGGCATACTGTCCTGGTAGCATATGAGATACCTGGATTCTTACGTAGATAAATAATTTTAAATAACCTCCCGCTACAATCCTGTGAAGCGAAAGAAGAGGTGACATATATTTTGACCTCGTAATCGAGGAAGACCCAACGGGCTGATCACCCGTTTGCCAGTCACTTTCATTACCGAAACAACAACAAACGGATTGATTTGTCGTTGCCCTAAAGACGCCATTAGGCGTGATGGGAACAACGGCAAAGAAAATCTATTCGCTGTTGCCCTTAAGACGCCACTAGGCGTAATGGCCACTGACTGCTTTGCCGGTCGTTGGCTAAGGACGGAAGAAGAAGAATCGAGGAAGACGTTGTGTGTACTTTAGATACCAATAGAAACACTTCCCCGGATCCTGATGGTGTACGTACAGTATAATCACTTAAACAGCTTGAGGACATGAGCATTAAGAGTTTGGTGAGTGATTTCAACCCCAGCATTTCTTAATGTTGAAGTGCCGGAATACTGGCTAAATAGTTACTTACGACCACTTTCTAAACTTAATAACTTTCTAAACTCCTCAGCAGCTACATAATTTACTTAATGCAGAATGTTTACGGTAAACTACTTGAAAAGATAGTAGCTTGGAAAATAATGAATCACCTCAAAATGCACAAATCCAACCTGATACTATTATAAGCTACAGGCCCATGAAAGTAACATGGGGTAATGCTGGAACTTTTGCTTATTTTGTGTACGAGGAGTTCCACGGTGTGACGGATAGATATAAATGTCAGCCTTTTTCCTCCGAGTGGTCTGTGCTGTTTTGTACATAATTTTTTTTACGCCTACTTTCTGTCATTTTTGCTCGGAATAAATAATATTCTCTCCTTGATTCTGTAAATCTCGCTAGAGCTCAGTTTTTTTCCCCCACCCTTTCTCACGTGCGAGGCGGCATTATGTCAAACGATCTTTCATGTCGGCATTTAGGGAAACTAAAAGTCCCCTAGTTGCTTTTGATTTGGGAAAACACGGCATGTCTGTGTCTCTTTTATCTGGGCCGCTCCTCGGTCGTAGCCAATAAGGAAGGGAAACCACGAGGCCTGTAAACAGTAAATTAATATGAAACAAATATAAAGGTATGTTATAAGGCACTCGTAGGAAATAAAGAAGTAGAACACTAGACAACAGAAAAACAACAGACATGAGTGGCTTACCCAGGATTTGAACCCTGTACCTTCCGTGTCTTACGGAAGTTAGGGAAATCTCTTCGGGTACCCTACGTTGATTCTTTTTTCACCTTGAGACGATCAGAAACGCTGGTCGAGAGCATTGCGTTCTGTCTTACGTGGGTTTCACCCGCGCACGTACGGGAGACATTCTTCAAACGAATGGCGTTTCTTCATACTGTGATAGGGTGGGCGAGAAATGTTGATGCTGTTGTGATATGTGATCACTTTCTTGCACACTCGAACCCGACCCGAACAACAATAAAACTCTGATTCTAAGGCAGAGGCTGTATTTATTTATACAACCCTGTCGGTGACAACAAGCAAATAAAAGAACGCTAAACAAACACATTACCAGGTAAGCCGTGTGATGTTGGTGTGTTTATGTGTTTTCTCTTTATGTGCATGATTTGTAATTTGGTCTGCCAAAGTTTCTACATGTTGTGGATTATTTTTCGTCAATAAAATAGTAGCGGTCAGAATCTCTTTCTTCTAACTACCCCTAGATGTTGTAAAATTGTTCCTACTGGCTTAGAATCTGGATTTCTATTGGTACAGAGAGAACGGCCGTGAGATTGAATTAATAAAGTAAGTCTTAGGAGGCTGAAGACGTGGCACAACCACACTTCAGAAGTCATATCTCTCCCTACATTTGCACTAGAAACTCTACACTTATCTACTTCACATCGTTTCATTCATAATCTGTCTGAACTCAGACATAGAATTTTCATAATTTATTCCTACCTATGACAGAAGTAAAAGAGAACCTATTGCTGTAGCTATTCACCCAGAGGATGTTTATAACAGTGTGAACTTTGAAAAATTAATGAACTGTGTAATGGCTTGAGAGTGTAAACACAGAATCATTTTGGAAATTGATCAGACATTAGTGAATTCCCAGGAAAATCATTAACTTAATAAAGAAGACTTATGACGACATGACATGCAGCGTTCTTCATGAAGCACAACATACAGAACCGTTTTGGATTAGAACGGGAGTGCGACTGGGATGCCTCTTGTCTCCATTTATTTTCTTATTAGCAATAGATTGGGTGATGAAAACATCGACTTCACGCAACAGAAGTCAAATCCAGTGGAATCTGACTAAACAGCTTAATGATCTAGATTTTGCAGGTTTTGCAGATGGCTTGGATCTTCTATCCAATAACCATAATCAGATGCAAGATAAAATGAAAATACTCGATGAGAGGTCACAACAAGTGGGTCCGAAAATACACATGAAAAAGACAAAAATAATGAGAATAAATGCAAGCAATGATAACAAGGTTGAACCTGAAGAAACGCCACCAAAAGATGTAGAATCGTACACAAATAATTGCAGCAATATAGAACCAGTTAGAAGGAACAGACAATGATATCAAAATAAGAATAAAAAAAACAAGAGGAGCTTTCATTGCATTGGGAAACATGGAGGCTACAGAAATCAAGTACAAAACGAAAGTAAGAATCTTCAGATGTCAAGTCAGTCCTATTGTTTAGCTCTGAAACATCGAGAACAAGAAAAAACAAAAACCTAATAGCTACGACCTTACATAAATGGGTGCTTGTGTACAATAGAAAGATTGAAATGATAAGACAAAGACACAAATGTTAAACTGCTGACTGTTACGCTTCATTTTGCACACAGGCTTGTACTTAATACAGAAGGCATCGCTGTGCGCAACAGACGTAACATACAAACGCACTGATTTTGAAACCACACCATTAATTTTATTTGTGACGTAAGTTAAAACAATATATGACTTATGCGCCATCTAAGAAAAATATGGTCCATTTTAGGCTATTTTGGCTGGTGTCCGTCGAGGTGTACACATGTGTGTCTGAGAGCGTTTGTCAAAGTGTTTGATGTCCACGAGTTTATTCATATATTTATTGATGACTTCATCCTAGTGTGTGCCAGAGATGTGTGGCAATTAATAAGGAAGTATTGTATATTATTACAGTCGAGAATTACGATGTCGCTATAAGATTCTACAGGGACTGTGGACTTTACTGACGGCTCGCGTTTCTAATTATTCATGTCTTCTGACGGTCATAGAACCATGTGTGATGGAACCTCATTCATGCTTATAATGTAAAATTGTGGAACAAACTTTGTTGTGGATCGTATAATAAATTATCGTAACTGTACCACGGACTGAGCTGCATTATTTTCAAGTTGCTATTGCCGTGTTTGATTTACATTGTCATGAAACTGATGAATGACCAACATGGCTTTTAAAGGCGATGCCACACGTAACAATGACAAGAACCAGACAAGTGCCAGTGGAACAAGAAATGAGAAGAAGACGCTGGCAATGGATAGGACACATAAAACCTGTTGATAGCTGTTGCTGTCATCTTTGACTGAGTCATATGTCAAGTTATTTGCTTATGTTTTTATCATAAGAATAATTGTGTCTTTACCTGCGATGTCAGGTTGATTAGGGGTTGTCTTCCCTTGTTGATTCATTCACTGTGTTTGACCTTTAGGGTCAAAGGTAGACAGTTCGGGCGTATGCCCATGGGCAGGTTTTTTTTTAAGCGGGAGTAGAGTTAGACTTCCGGCGAGCCGGGAGGTGTCCTGGTTTCTGAAGGGACGAGAGTCCATTGTGTTTTTCGGGGTGAATCTTCGAAGTGACTGCACTGGCAGTTTTCCCCAGTGAATCTCTGTGCGTTGGAATGACAGCAGAGTTCCTTGTTAAGTTCTGTGGACTCGGTTACAGGTAATACCGACTTTTTCCATTACTATGCTTTCGGTAGCAGAACATGTTAGAAGCATGCCTAGTCTGTGAACTGCAGCTCACCGGTCCTCCATTACAGAACATATATGTTGTGCTCAAGGTAGCCATCCAAGACTATTAGTCTTCATACCATCCAGAAATCCAGTGACGAAGATATATTGTGGGAGTCGCAGATTGGCGGCATATTTATGTCTACAATAAGCATTACTGCAGGGTTGATGGTAACCTGCTTATCAGAAGTACACAGCCGACGTCAGAACGAGGCCTGTGTTTTTTTTTGGCTATTATACTACAGCCTGATAATGTGCAATTGGCGGGGAATGCCAAGTTGCACCTATGTGTCAAAGTGATTAAGGTATCTGACGCGTTTAGTCAGTAATCCCAGGGCGACGCCACGAACTGTCCTTATTGAAGAACATTGTATTGACCATGCACGAATATTCAAATGTTTACCAGCTTGCTGAATGCCTAATGTATACCTATCGATTTCCGGTCAGCATGACCTTGTTTACAATGACTGTTCCTGTTGATACCATGTGTGTTCTCGTCAATAAATGTTTTGAAACGTGCCTGCAGTGTCCAAGCATCCTTGACTACTGCATGTGAGTGTATGGGTTGCAGGGTCTACATATATACGAGCCTAAACACATTCGCGCCTTCATTCGCACCCACACTCAGTTCATCATACGCTCGCACCACACACCTAACAACATGTATACTGTCTTGGGCCAGTGATCACCTCAACAAGAGAAAAAGTACAGTTACATTTTTGGTGGACCAGTTACGTGGGCTCTTCTGATACATTTCTGGTGGACAGAGCGAGCAAATAACATTATTGATGACAGTAATGGATCCAGAAATTTACATTTCTCCAGCCTTAAACAGACACCCCACCAGGCTATTTACAGTTGCTGTTACATGTATGATGTCTCAAGTGTTGTCCAGAAATTTACAAAAAGGACAAGTAAACATTACATTTCTGATCTGTGGGTCTAAGCTATACACTGGACAGCTGTAACACACATCGCTAATTCTACACTTGCAAGTTTTGGCTACAACAGGACAGAAATAGGTCATCAACTGTTGACCCAGATAAACAGTGCTAGCATTTATGTTATAATGCTACATAAACCACAACAGGACAGGTACTGAAGTTAACATCTAGGCATTTGCTACGTGGACCACAACTGCAAGTCGAGTCCCTTTTTGTAAACGATACCGCTGGTCGTTTACACGTTTCAGTCAACAACAGACTTTTCTACGCCCGAGCATTCAAGCTACATTGTTCGAGGTCAAGTTCCTGTTTGTAAACAGTACGTGGAAATTGTAAACATTCAATGTGCAAGTCCTAAGTCGAGAAGGTCATAGTAAATTTTGTTCGTGAATACCACTTTATGCTACAGTGGATTTGACATTCAGTGCGCGCTTGACATTTTGTTTCTGTGTTCGCAAGGAGCAAGTTAGTTACTGTAATATCATGTGTGACTAAGCTTTATTTTGCAACACATTGAACTGATTGCTATTTATGTTAATTGTACTATTGTTGTGTATTTTTCTTGTGTTCTTCTGCGGGTTTTCGGTTGGTGGGTCTTACAGTAAATATGCCACTTAATCGAGGGTTACTGTAAGCGTTCTGTAGGGATTGCAATTTTCTTAATTGAAATTTGCTAGTGACTTTTGTTGCTATTTTTTTTTTTTTTTTTAGCTGTGACGACATTTTACCGTTCTTTGATTTTCGATTAGTTTTGTTTGTATCTGTTCTTCTCTCATTCCTTCCGTTTATTTCTTTACACCTTTTCGTTTATAACAGTGTTGCCATTTGTCTTGTTTATTTTTCGCGGTTATCATTACACATTTGTGTAACATTTTTTTTTTTACTTTTTGCTGTATTGTTTATTTGACTTCCGCGAACGTTTTCGGTCATTGTTCTGTATCTTTGTCTTTGTATTTATAATTGTACTACATTATTGTCATACACAGTCTATATACATACACTTGGTCATGTATTATTATTATTATTGATAAGGTACACTCTTCATATAGAGATTGTTAATAAAATATTATTATATAAGATATATATACAAGTTCTTTGATAAAAGACTTGTTATCCTCAAAGATTGAGACAAGGTGAAATACATATTCAAGTTCTTAAAAAAAAAAAAAAAGACTTGTGCCCATAGTGATTGGGATATAAAGGAATTATTTTCCAAAGGTACTCAAGTGATTTTTTGTTACATTATAAACAAGAGGACCATACAAGGTCTTTGTCTAAGACTAAGAGAGTGAAATAAAGTGAAGTGAGTATACAAGTCTAGCATTTCAGACTTGTCTCCCATTGAAGTGGGATAAGGTAATTGTTGAATTTTTCAGGTTACTGATCTCATTAGACAGAATGTCTACATTGGATTTCTTCATCCAGCAAGGGTTGACTCTTGGTAAGTCTGGTAAAGAATTGGAAGAATATTCATCTGCTCAATTCGCCATTGCATTAAAGTCAGATGAAAAGAAACAAAAAGAGGAAATTAAATTGAAAGCAGAAGCTGAACAAAAGAGAGCAGAAGCTGAACTTAAGAAGCTAGATGCTGAGAATAGAAGATTAGAACTTGAAGAGAAAAGGTATCAAAGAGAAGCTGCTGCAGAGGAGAGAAAACTTCAAGCTCAAGCTGCTGCTGATGAGAGGAAAGCTCAAGCTGCTGCTGATGAAAGAAAATTCCAGATGGAAATGGAAGACAAAAAACTTCAAGCTCAAGCTGCTGCAGAGGAGAGGAAAGCTCAAGCTGCTGCGGAGGAGAAAAAACTTCAAGCTGCTGCTGAGGCTGAAATTAGAAAAATGGAACATGAGGAAAGAAAACAGAAAATGGAACTTGATGAAAGACTCGCAACTTTGGAGTTAGAGAAATTGAAATTGACGAGTCCAGGTGCTCATCAAACAACTTCGAGTACGACAAAGGAGTTTGTAAGTAGGATCAAACTACCTCATTTCAATCCTTTAAAGGATGACGTAGCAGATTATCTAGATAGATTCCAATTTTTATGCGATACGCATAACATAAAAAAGGAAAAATATGTTGAACAACTGATGGAATTTTTTACAGGTGACACAGTGACTACTCTTATGACAATAGACGAACATGACAGGACTAATTATGATGTTGTCAGAGCAGCATTGCTAAAAAAATACCAACTAAAAGAAGAAGACTATCGTCTTCGTTTTAGGACAATGTTGCCAGAAATTGGAGTAGATTTCTCTGATTTTGTTACAAAAATACGTCGTACATTTACACGATGGGTTGAGTTGTCTCAGACTGAGAAAACATATGAAGGTCTAATGGACTTATTATTGCGAGATAAGGTTTTGTCATCGGTTAATGATTCTTTTCTTGCATTCCTTCATGAGCGTAAGCCTAAAAACTTAAAAGATATGGAGGAATACTTTTGTCAGTATGCCACCGCGCATCCCCATGCTACAGTTAGCAATTCTAAAGTGAAAGAAGGGTTGCCAGCTGCTTCGGCAACACCATATGGCCCTAATTTCAAAAAAAAAATTTCAGGGTGCTCAACAAAATTGGAATAGGGGAAGTAATCAGAATTACACTCAGAAGCGGAGTAATCCAACACATGATGGTTCTTCGTCTATGAATTGGAGACAAGATGGTAGTTCTCGTAATTTTAGTGGTAATAATTTGAGACACTTTCGCAAAGGCTATCCAAATAATAACTATTCGAACTTTCGAGGTAATCATTCTCGACGTCAAGATTATGACGATGGTGAATTTAGAAACCGGGATTCAAACCGGAATGATGATTACAATAGGCAATATGATAACAATTACAGGGGAAATGATAGTCGAAATAATTACAGGGGAAATGATAATCGAGGCAGACCTAGGTTTAACAAAAAAAGACCTTTCCAACAGGCAAACTCTGCACAACAAGAGTTTGATGGAGCCTGTAATACAGTAAATGATCGTGGTAACTCTAGGGCTATCACTGGTTGTGCTTTCGATTTTGGGAGAGCAACTGAATGCCCCCAATGCTTAACATTGTTCGACTCATCGACTGTATCTACTCTAAGTTGTGGTCAACCTCTTCCTGCTCTACCTGCTACAGTTGCGCATGATGGGAGAGGATCTCTCATCTTACATAAAGGTCTAATAAATGATAGGCTAGTCTCAGTACTTTTCGATTCGGGATGTACTACCGTCGGAGTTAGGGAGTCTCTGATAGATCCTTGCTGTGCCACTGGAAAAACAATCAAATGTGTTACATTTGGTGGTACTATGGAAAGTTATCCTACTGCTATTATTAGGATTGACACTCCCTTCTTCACAGGAGATGTCCGTGCATGTCTTCTTCCTAACCCTATTGCGGATCTTATAATCGGTCGTATTCATGGGGTTAAGGAATGCACCCCGCAACAAATTTCTAGTTGGGAGAAAAAAAACATTCAAACGGTCAATGCAGTGGTGACAAGAGCTCAAGCTCTTAATCCCCCAACTTCATCGGATAATAGTAATGAAGTTGATAGCCAAGACGAGCACTTGGTGATTTCCCATGACTCGTTTGTTAAACGTCAAGAAGAGGATCCTTCTTTGAGGAAATTCTTCCTTCTTGCAAAGAAAGGGGATCCCAATCAAAATACTAATCACAAATCGTATATTACTATGAAGAATGGTATATTGGTACGGATGGTACAACACTCGGACAAGTCTATGCACTCGCAAATTCTTGTGCCTAAGTGTATGAGAGCCTTAATTCTTCAGCATGCACACGATTCTCAGTGTGCTGGACACATGGGGTTTTCCAGAACTAAAACTAGAGTCCTTGCGTCCTTCTTTTGGCCATTCGTGAATAAAGACATCCGAATTTATTGCCGATCTTGCAAAATTTGTCAAGAGGTCAAGTCTAGAGGTCCGAGACATGCTGCTCCTATTCAGGCTGCAGATATTCCGATTCGGCCGTTTCAGAAAATGGCTATAGACATCATTGGTCCGTTCAAAATTAAGTCAGCCAGAGGACACCAATTTATCCTCACTTGCGTGGACATGTGCACGCGGTGGCCAGAGGCTATTCCTCTGAAGAGCATATCAACTGTCGATATCGCTGATGCTCTTTGGCTCATATTTTCTCGTCTGGGATTCCCCGGAGAAATACTGTCGGACCACGGCACTCAGTTAATTTCGGACGTTATTTCTCAGGTAATGGCTACGCTAGACATTAAAAGGTCTCTCAGTAGTATTTATCATCCAATGTCCAATGGATTGGTAGAACGTCTTAACAGGACACTAAAGAACTTACTTGGCAAGATAACGGAGGATCATCCGGAGGATTGGGACAGGGTTTTACCTGCAGTCCTCTTTGCCTATAGAGAAGTTCCCAACGAGCATACAGGGTTTTCTCCTTTCGAACTTGTCTTTGGTGCGCAACCGCGCGGTCCGATGTCCTTGTTACACGATTTGATAACTTCTGATAATATTGACGATGATACACAATCGTCATATGAATATGTCATTGCTCTTAGAGAAAAGATTATCGAATCGTGCAGGTTAGCAACTTCATCTTCCGAATTTGCGAAAGAAAAAGCTAGGCGATTTGCTAACAAGAAAAGACGCCTACGTCAACTTCGTCCTGGAGACAAAGCATATTCTTACTTCCCTCAAGAGAGAATAGACTTCTCATTTCATGGAAAGGTCCATACACTATAGTCTCCAAAATTTCCGATGTCGACTATATCGTCGATGTGGATGGAAAGCATAAAACCTTCCATATAAATATGCTAACAGAGTTTATTGAACGTCCAGACTATTTGCAGCCTATTTTCCAGGCGACGGACGACTCTACAGTCCAACATGGTCACATCTCATCCCTGTCTGTTATACAGGATGAGGAAACTATTTTTTCGGACGTTAACTTACCTCTTCCTGCGATTCGACTGAATTCAACGGAATCGTGGAGGGACGTTACAATCTCTTCGAACTTGTCTTTTGAGGAGCAACGTCAAGTATCTTCTACGCTACAATCATATCAGGATGTCCTTACCGACATTCCTGGACACACAGATGTCATAGAACATGACATCATACTTACTGATCGTAATCCGATCAGAGTAAGACCATACCCAATACCTATTCATTTTCAAGCACAAGTCGAGAAAGAATTGGATGAAATGATTCAACTGCAAATAATTGAACCATCCACTTCAGCTTATTCTTCGTCGATAGTTATTGTTCGAAAGAAAGACAATAACATACGTCTTTGCGTTGACTATCGCAAATTAAATCAAGTTACGAAGTTCGATGCTGAACCTATGCCATTATTAGATGATCTACTTATTAGACTTTCTAAAGCTAAATTCTTTACTAAACTAGACTTGTCGAAAGGTTATTGGCAAGTCCCACTGACGGAACACGCCAAACCTCTCACTGCTTTTTCGACACCTAGGGGTCGGTTTCAATGGAATTTTATGCCTTTCGGGCTTATGAACGCCCCAGCGACTTTCGTGCGCATGATGCGACGAATTCTATCAGATCGTGCAGATGTCATCGCATATTTAGACGACATCTGTCTTTTCAGCGATACTTGGGAAGAACACTATTTGGGTCTAAAGGAATTGCTATCTACTCTACGTGAGCATAGTTTGACTGCAAAACCCTCTAAAGCTTTTGTTGGGTTTAGTGAAATTTCCTTCCTAGGTCATCGAGTTGGTCATGGTCTGTTGAAGACAGAGGACCAAAACATTTCGAAGATATTAAATATCTCGGTTCCGAAGACAAAAAAGCAAGTGCGTAGTCTCTTGGGATTGATACAATTCTATGGAAGATTCATTGAGAATCTGTCCTCCATTATGGCACTACTTTCATCGTTATTGAAAAAAGGTTCTCCTAATATGGTGCGTTGGTCCCAGGAATGCCAATCTTCATTGGATCAGGTTAAGAATTTGTTCTCATCTCATCCTATCTTAAGACTACCAACGATTGATAAGACTTTTGTTCTTCGTAGTGATGCCTCTTCCACTGGGATTGGAGCGGCACTAATGCAGGAATATTCAGGAACTCTGCATCCTGTAATGTATATTTCTAGGAAGCTAAATGCGGCAGAAAGGAATTACTCGGTTTTAGACCGTGAATTGTTGGCTATGGTTTGGGCCATTCTTAAGCTACAAAGATTCCTTCTGGGCGCGCATTTCTTTATGGAAACCGACCAAAAAGCTCTTACGGCTATGCAAAGTAAGGATTTGAAGAGCTCGAGATCTACTCGTTATGCTATTACTCTTCAGCCTTTCCATTTCACGGTGCGAGCTATCCGTGGTTCGGATAATGTGATGGCGGACATATTGTCCAGATGCCCACATGATGCCAGTTAAATCTTGTGTCCTAGTTTTTCCTGATACACTTTCGGACTTAGGTCTGTCCTTAATATCCTAATATGTTGTAATACAAATGTATTTGGATGGTGTTTAGATTTAACAAATTTCATTTTGTCCATCCATCAGTGATATGTTGCTAATACAGCATTGTAATTCATGACATTTGTATATTGCTATAATTATAGTATTTAGTAATGATTGATATATGATTGGTATTGCCAGCAACTTAGGTTTCTTTAATGGTACCCCCTTAGTTTGTTTGGCTTAAAGGAGATATTTTCTCCTATGTTGGGAGGTATTTGTATCCTCTTCAGACGCTTTGTTTATGCGTCTATTGTACCTGATATTAGGTTCATTTTTTCATGAGCACATAAGTGATACTTGTGCAATCTTGCTCATGGACATATAAAAAAAAATTTCATTTTTTTTAACAGGGGGGTGGTAGTAATATGTTGCTGTCATTTTTGACGGAGTCATATGTCAAGTTATTTGCTTATGTTTTTATCATAAGAATAATTGTGTCTTTACCTGCGATGTCAGGTTGATTAGGGGTTGTCTTCCCTTGTTGATTCATTCATTGTGTTTGACCTTTAGGGTCAAAATTAGACAGTTCGGGCGTATGCCCATGGGCAGGTTTTTTTAAGCGGGAGTAGAGTTAGACTTCCGGCGAGCCGGGAGGTGTCCTGGTTTCTGAAGGGACGAGAGTCCATTGTGTTTTTCGGGGAGAATCTTCGAAGTGACTGCACTGGCAGTTTTCCCCAGTGAATCTCTGTGCGTTGGGATGACAGCAGAGTTCCTTGTTAAGTTCTGTGGACTCGGTTACAGGTAATACCGACTTTTTCCATTACTATGCTTTCGGTAGCAGAACATGTTAGAAGATTGCCTAGTCTGTGAACTGCAGCTCACCGGTCCTCCATTACAGAACATATATGTTGTGCTCAAGGTAGCCATCCAAGACTATTAGTCTTCATACCATCCAGAAATCCAGTGACGAAGATATATTGTGGGAGCCGCAGATTGGCGGCATATTTATGTCTACAATAAGCATTACTGCAGGGTTGATGGTAACCTGCTTATCAGAAGTACACAGCCGACGTCAGAACGAGGCCTGTGTTTTTTTGGCTATTATACTACAGCCTGATAATGTGCAATTGGCGGGGAATGCCAAGTTGCACCTATGTGTCAAAGTGATTAAGGTATCTGACGCGTTTATTCAGTAATCCCAGGGCGACGCCACGAACTGTCCTTATTGAAGAACATTGTATTGACCATGCACGAATATTCAAATGTTTACCAGCTTGCTGAATGCCTAATGTATACCTATCGATTTCCGGTCAGCATGACCTTGTTTACAATGACTGTTCCTGTTGATACCATGTGTTTTCTCGTCAATAAATGTTTTGAAACGTGCCTGCAGTGTCCAAGCATCCTTGACTACTGCATGTGAGTGTATGGGTTGCAGGGTCTACATATATACGAGCCTAAACACATTCGCGCCTTCATTCGCACCCACACTCAGTTCATCATACGCTCGCACCACACACCTAACAACATGTATACTGTCTTGGGCCAGTGATCACCTCAACAAGAGAAAAAGTACAGTTACAATAGCATTAAAACGTAATCCTTGTTCTGGAATCCCCAGGGAAAGATAGGCAGAAGTAAACCAAAAACACATGGAGAGGGGAACTAGATACGAAAGTGAAAATGATGAGGTAAAGTTTGAAAGACGTTGAGCTGATAACACGTGACAGGAGGACTTGGGATGTGTTTGTTGAAAAAATATGCTCCCTGAGGAGCTAAAGGGCATTGATTGATTGTAATGACTTGCGTTGTTAACCTTGGCTAACAAGATGGATAGCAGCTGACTTAAATGAGAGATCATTGGCATTTTGCATGGGAACATGACAGTTGAGCCAATGCGCTTTTTTCCTGGACTCTCCCAGGGTTCTCCGCTTTCACCGGTGCTGTATAATATCTATACAGCAAAAGTAGACACCATTCAGCCAACTGGGCTGAGTCAAACACTGACTTTTGCTGATGACATACTCATTTACAGAACTGGCTATGACCGACAGAAAATAGTTAATAGCAGTCATGGGCCACTATATGAGTGGTTTAAATGGTGTGAAGAAATTGGATCCAAAGTCAATAACAACAAACTCGGCGTGATGTGACACACATTAAACAACTCCATTGTGAAAAGAGATTTTCCTGATATTACTCTCAATGGACAGAAAATAAAAAAACCAAACAAAGCTGAAACACCTTGGAGTTACATTCTATCGCAGGCTATCGAATAATTACCATGATGATCACATCATGCCGGGGATAATGATGCCATTGTGTATACAGTTGAGTCTGTGGTGAGAAATCAGGGTGGGGCTTCTGTGCTAGGGCAAAGGGCCGAATCGTCGCCGAACAAGCCGGGCTTACAAGGTAACAATGTCCAGCATGAAAATTTAGGTAGAGGCAGATACTGCAGACTTTAGGTAACTGAGTCTTCATTCACAAAGGCAGTCATTGTGTCAGAGTCTCAGTCCATGCCTCGAAAGGTTAAAAAAAGTTGGCTACGGCATGAATGGAAAACATTCATGGAAGCTTCAAATCTACAGGAGCTGGTGTGGATCTACTATCCTGATCATGTATCGGTACGCGTTAAAGAGGGAGCTAACTGACTAGCTTCAAGAGCATCCACAGTGGGGACACTGGATATGAATAAAGGAGAGATATTGAGAATAACTAATGATCGCCTGTTAGTGATTGACACTGCAATAGATGAATCATTTAGGTTAAGACTGTTGTAATTTGACACCAAACGTAAGGCTAGTAGAGATGGACGAATCAGACGATGCATCCGTCATGTATACAACCAGCGAGCTACAAGAACAGTTAGCATTCACAATCTTCGACATATATCGAGGAAGACTGAGCACCTCCATGCAAACCCATGGGTGCACATTCTCCCTCTGCTAATGTCAAAGTGTATAAATGCTAATTGTTCATGTTGCGTCCTCTTAATCGCCCATTTCTGCTGTTTTTAGGTTTGGTATCTAATTCCAGCAGTCTTTGCCTTGATGATTCATCGATTGCATTGTAATTCTCTAACAGGTGATCATAATTGCTCTTACTATCTCTCCGTTATCCATATCCAATGTCTCCACTATGGGTGCTCTTGGTGCTTGTGCGACGAAACCAAAATTCGTCCATTTACTTCGTCTGTCTTTCTCTTATTACTACGTCAGTTGTCCTTATAATTTTCTTCCTTGTTCCTTAATAGCTACAGTTCTCATATCATCCAATGCTAGTTTCTTAATTTAAACTTCCCTGGTCGCGTCTTAGCGTAACAGCGCCATGTACTGTTGACATACTCTGCCATCAACGCCTTTCTGGTCGTTCTCAATAACCACCCAGCACGGTTAACACGTGACGTCTAGAGTCATAAGATGCCTCTCTCACATGGCGTAATTGATAAGATTCGCCGACTCAAAAACTAGGAGGTGAGATACACTCGTTTCATTATTCGGTCAAGGAAGGAAACAAGACATTTGTATTGCCCAACATAAGGTTTGTGAAAGGGTAATAGTTGACGATTCTGAGAACATGCAGCTGACAGTGAAGTCCAGATAAAGGACAGCCTGATTTTGAGATTAAATATGCCACTTTGGACCAACGCTTGCCTATTGGAAAATAGGAATATTTTTGACATTTTGAAACCTACCCACCAAACACGTGATGCTTGGGGGATGGACCAGGACGGCCTATTACATATCCGGAACCCAAAATGTTGCTGGCACTCAACAAAGAACGAAGACTGGGACCCGAGAAGACTAACAAATCTCTTAAAAACTGAGTAACAAAAATCTATTGAGAAGCGTAACATTCAACATGACAAACTTTGAAACCAAGTGTTCACACTTACCTAATGTAACACTAAGTGTGCCATAATACCAGTATAACTGTATGGTGGGATTCTATTTGTTTATTTTTTTTTCCTTTTTGAAAATTCTATTTTATATTTAAATAACTATAACAATTGTGCCTGCTTTACTTGGTAACTTGTCAAATGTATGGTTGTTGTATTCAATGTGTTAATGAGTTTGATAAGATAAATTATTTCATATTTTACTTGAGAGCTCGAGGCTGAAACAATTGTAAATAAAATAACAATTTAATCAATCAGGCAAGAGATAGAAATGGGACTAGAATACCAATTGTCTGTCCTTATTTCAGACAAAGAAGAGAGATATACATATTACCTTTCTGTGACAGCGCCATCTTGTCATCACAAATGTCTCCGTAGTTTACTGCCTGATTACCACAAAGTCTTCAAGAAGATATATTGCTAGGCCACAATAAAGCCTAAAAAAATTAGTTGTGGGCGCCATCTTGTCACTACCGTGGTTTAGTGCATTTTTACCACATTATCTTCAAGAAGAAGATTTATTACCAGGCCACAATAAAGCCTAAAAATAGTGGTGTGTTATATTTGATAGTTGTGGTGTATATTTGTGTTTTCGCTCCTTTAAGAGCAATAATCGCGTGTGTTATTTGCGTGGCGCAAATAATACGCGCAGCACACTAAGTTGAGTGATTCGCCCTAGGGCTTATATAAAGAAGGGCCTGGCTAGCAGAGGCCTCTTTATCTCGTCAGACACCCAGAGTAATACACCAGAGTCGATCTACAGTATAGATGCCCTGAACACGTGAGTTTGATTTCAAAGCACATTAGCATTAGTGTTCTATAATTCTGAAATTATATTCAGCGTGAGTCTGTTCTAATGTTTAATGAAATAGATACATAGATGTGAAAGTTTAAGATCGATTATTTCATTCATCAGAAAGGCAAATATAGTATGAAACTATTTCATACATGGAACTGGACAGAGGTGTTATCAGGGATTTGAATTTAGATAATATTAACTAGTTAGGAAGATGGCAACCGGGGGGCCACGTGTTGATGACTGTGAATAAAGAAGGCGCCAAGGAGTCTCCATTTAACACTCTTAATTACCACGTGTTACAAGCCTATAATGTTACGCTATGTTATATTGTGTGAATTGACACGTGGGTGAAAGCAGGTTAAGGTAATTTTATTCAGTAATAGAAGAGATAGTTGTCGTGTTAAGTCTCCTTTATGTGATGAATTTAGTTCTGGTTGTTAAGTCAAGAGTAATTTTATTTTCTTCTTTAACGTAACAGAAATTAAGTGTATTTCACAATAATTGATCATAATGCTACAGTAGAGGATTACTGTGAGTGAGGTGAGAATATGTATTTCGATTTCTGGAGAGCGCAAGGCCACTCCTTTGTGCGTAATGCACTTTGATACAGAGGTGTTTCTTTGTTTGCTCCCAGCGGAGCATGGAAACACCAATGCGGCTGGTGTCCATTACAGGCACACAAGAAGCATTTTTATGCTATTGCAGTGGTTGTTTCAGTAACGATGTGTTTCATGTGAGTTCCCAATCTCATCAGGGGTCATATACGCCACTCTTGAGGCCAGGCGCAACAGTCGTCACTTACGACATGTTCAGAGTGCAGGATCAAATATTGATGTGGATCGGTTACGAGGTAGTAGCTCATTCTCATTAATGAGAGTATTGGGGGTACATATTGGTTAATTGTATGTTATGCATATTTCATGATTATTTAATTATTGTTATGTGAAGAATGGTTTGTGAGAGCACGTGCGCTCACTTGAAGATATATATTTCTCTTCTCGCTCCTTATGGAGCATGGGGCCACTAATGTGGCTGGCATCCACATGAAGCCCTCACAAGGCATTCAGATGCTCTTGCAGTAGTGGTTTGGGTAGCAATCTGTGTTACATGGTGAGATTGCCAGCCTCATGCACAACACCATACTAGTCTGATTAGACGACATGCATGAGCTGAGTGTTTGTGCATGATAGTTGAATGTTGCAGGTAGCGTGGAAGAAGGACAGTTTGACAGGTGAGAGCGTAGAGTTTTTCATTCATTGCTATTATGATTTTAACTAGTCGATGCTTTGTTTGCTTTCAGGATTAGCAACTGAGCACTGGCTGGATGTTTTGTTCGCTTTGTTTTATTTGTTTAATGTTTGCTTCGTGTGCTTAATGCCACTGACAGGGTTGTTTGAATAAATACAGCCCCTGCCTCAGAATCAAGAGTTTTATTGTTGTTCGGGTCGGTGCGAATGTGAAAGAAAGTGATCACATATCACAACATTATCATCATCATCTCGCCCACCCTATCACATTTCTACTAAATATTCCTTTTCAGTTTCAAGAAGAAAGAACTTCCCTGATAATGAGAAGAGTGGTCTTTGATATCAGCAGCTATCAGGCATTCTTAATAGAACAGCCATTGAGTCTCTCCCGGAATATGTCGCTTTCAATCTTTCACTATCTCAGTTAAATCATGTTGTCCCAGCTAGTCTTCCAGCTCTCATTACTGCGTACGCCTGCATGACCAGGACAGTAGATCCTCAACAGTTCCAGAAGATTCGAGTCTTCTATGGAGGTTTTCCATTTATGCCGGAGCCATTCACATTGGATCTTCCAAGGCATGGATTGTGAGTCTGATACAATAATTGCCGTTGTTAATGATGTCTCAAACAGCCACCTTTTGGCTGCAGTAGCAGCTCTACCTCTATTGTCATGCTGGAGGTTGTTATTATCTAAGTCCCGCTATGTTCAACAACGATTCTGCCTTTTATTTTAGCAAAGAAGCCCCACCCTGATTTCTCACCACGGATTACAGACTCATCAGTGTAAATATGGCATCATCATCCCCAGTGTGATCATTTATCAGCTGATCAATTTCCAGCTCTGCCCTCCCATTAGCCCAAGTTATGCACTATCTACCAAGGATGAGGATGACTTGTTGGCAATCAGTCCAGTTCTCATCTGACTTACTCCTCTCTTCCCCTTTGAACATATTTCAACTTTGGTCACATGCTTAATCTTTGCCTGAGCCATCCATGAAATTTACCGCTTTATTCTCGCTCCCTTAATGTCAGCTTCCAAGTAGGGGCACCTTTAGTATATGATTACTCGCATATAAGATTGTGTCTGGGCCATCACATATATGGATCTAATCGACAGTAATCCAAGCATGTACCGCATCGTCACGATGGGAGTATCTCGCGTATATCCCTACGCTACACGCATTCTTTCATTTTGAATGCGTTGCAATCGTTCACATTGTGATATTGAGAGCGTGAGTATTCTCAGACCATAATCAATGAAATTGTTGAGAAAGGCTGGTCTAAGAATCGACAACTCGTCACTTTAGATTCCATATGATTTTCCTTTTTGCCCCTTGTGGAGCATGGAACCACCAATATAGCTGGTTCTCCTTGTAGGAAGCCTGCGCCAAACATTCTCATGCTCTTGTAGCGGTGGTTTGTTCCACATGATGAGGTAGACAGCCTCATGAACAACCTCATAGTAGTTGCTTTGTACGACTTACCTCATGGAGCAGTAGTACTATTCTGTTTATTCTATCATCATAGACTCCCAGGGAACTGAATGGTGCAATAATTTATTTAATCAAACCACAATTCATAAATCAAACACTGAAGCAATAAAGTAATTTATGACTTTAGCGAAACAAAAATGACGAAATTGTTGAACACACTAACGTCGAACAAAAATAAGGTGCTATTTCTTGGTGTCAGTGACTAAATTAAGTTTTGGCAATAAAAGCTAGAAATTCGAGATTGGAGTGACGTAATCTTACCTCCACTGATTTGAAGAAAACAAAGCGAACTGACACCCTGGCCTGTCAGAATGACTTCTGTCACTCTTACGCCCATATCACAGTATATATCCATTGTGGTGATGCCGACTTTTGCTGTTCTGACGTTTTTAGCTTTTCCACATTGGACCAGTGAGGCTTTGTCGTTAGTTTTAAAGCTGACAGAAAACTCATTCAACTTACCTGTTGAAAATGGAGATGATGTTATTAATAAGTAAACGGAAAAACACCATTATGTGGTGTGCAGGATCAGCTATATAGAATTCATCATGAGATCTGAAAATCTCTTAACTAAGTTACATTGGTTCTTCGGTTTTATTGCATTTATTAAAGCAAATGTTACAAACTATAACTACTGCAGATAGCCATTCCTACCATGAACATTACTACCGGTACCTTCTTCCTTAATGTAACAAACACGACTACTAGTCCCTTGTTCCTTATTCCCAAGACGACCACCAGTACTTCTACCCTTAATGATACGTACTAGACGAGCTGTACTTCGTGTCACAAACACTACCCTAAAATTAATGCCAGTACTTCCTACCTTAAAGTTAATAACACTGCTACCAACATTACTACCGTACTTCTTCCCTTCATGTCATTTACACTTACAAGAATGTCCTTCATAGGCGAAAAACATTAATACAAGATTTAAAACAGAAAATACAGACAATACGCAGGAAGCTAATTATCTAATTGCAGATATTACAGTAGAGGAAATAGAAACGGCTTTAACATGAAAAACCAATACTATCTATGATCAAGATATTCTCAGCTTTGAAATCATCAACAAAGTACTAAACACCACTCTCAGGGTGATTGCATCCCTCTACAAAAAAATCTGGCACACGGGAAACATATCAAGCGCATGGTAGACAGCAGTAGTTATCCCTATACCAAAGCAAGGGAAAAAAAACCACACGATGTCAGCTCATACAGGTCAATATCGTTAATATCGCATACAGGAAACATTTTAGAAAGAATAGTAAATAACGCAATGAAATTTCACCTAGAAAAATACGACAGGCGAGATTTAGAAGGTATCCTAGTACAATAGAGCAACTGCTGAAGTTAGAACTTGATGTAAGATGGGCTTGAAAACGAATTTTTTTAAAAGTAGTAATATTCTTAGATGTTGCACGAGCATATAGTAGGCAGAACATATAAGTTTCTAGAAAACTGTCTGCAGGAAAGACATTTCACGGTACAAATAAGTAATGACAATCCGATGGATATGAACAACAAAATTGATTCACTCAGGGACCAGTAATATAGCCATCAATTTTGGCGATTGTGGTCAACGATCTAGGAGACGAGTTTAAAGAATTTAATATCAACTTATCTCAGTTTGCAGATGATGCAGCGATATGAAGAACAAGAAGAAAACATCAATTTCTTTTATGAAACAATACACAACCAAGTAAATAAAGGTATCAGACTCGATGCACGAGTGGGAATTTTATCTAAATGTTAAAAAACATTAGGAACGTTATTGAGTAGAGAGCTTGTAATCAGAAATAGCTTAATTAAAATTAAAATAAATGCGCAACAAATATTCACTGCCAAAACAGCTTGGTTTCTTGGTATGATTCTAGACCAACTACTAAACCGGAATAAACATATAGAACTAATAGTGGACAACAGTAAGGGATTTATTAACATGCTAAAAAATATAAAAGGAAGTGGAGTCTATAATAAGACAATGTTTGCCTTTTATAAACTATTTATAAGCGGCAAATGTGGTTATGCAAATGTACTCTATTCATGAGCCGCTCGTAGCAATAATAAAAATATTAGACACAGTCCAAACCAGGCACCCTCAGTAATAGCAGGAGCTTCAAGAGGAACATGTGTAGAGGCTTTAGACGTAGCGCTAGGCATTACACCCCTGCAGCTACGTAGAAAATAGCTGATATTCAGCTACTGAGCAAAGGTGGCCTAATATCAACCACCTAGACCACAAAAACGTTAGATAAAAATAACCAAAACATATGCCACATTCAACTAGATTATAATAGATACTTCTCAGGGTGGAAAAAATGGAAGGAATATATCGTCATCAAAATCTATTTAATACAGGGTGTTTATAAAGTCGCTGTGCAGTGAATTTGAAAAATATTTTAGCAATTACGTCACGTATGATGCAAATTACGTCATGATATTATGTGTTCCACAATCCCGTCCCGTGTGCAGCATTACACAACAAGTCGTTGTTATATTCACGGTTTCATTGCTGAAAGGAAATGGTGTTAGCCATTGAAAACAGGGTGTTTTTGGTGACGTAGTCTCGCCCGGGCGTATATTTCACTGCATAGCGACTTTATAAACACCCTGTATAATAAACAGTAGTTTTCAGCATAAAGCAATCATTCCACCATTGAAAATAAAATGCCAGAAAATGTCTTCCACTTAACAAAAGCTCTTCGCAAATCTGAAGTCATAATGTCAACAAACAGTAAAGCCATAGAGTACATAAAACAGTACACACATCATAGGTTAACTATATGCACAGATGGGTCAAAAAATGAAGATGGACAATTTGGAGCAGGAATAGCTATATCAAAATTGAAAAGTTACAAAAGATATAGTCACATGTGATACGTTCATCTTTACAGCAGAATTAGTGGCAATCCAAAGAGCTTTAGAAATATGTACAGAAAACCAACCAAACTGTTGTTGTTGTTTAACTAAAGCTGCTGAGCGTCTCGCTCTTTATCAGTCAATACCAAGTTGAAGAATCCTTGGTATTACCGTTCACTGTAGATCTAGGTTTTTTCCTGTCGCTTTTCTGCCATTCCGAAACGTGTTGAGATGAAGTCATGAGCCCCAGTTTCTCCAGCTTATCTTGCATTTAAAGGATCAAGACAACTGATCCCAAGCTAGGAGTAAGAAATTTATAGCATACTGTGCGTTCCCCACCATCCAAAGCGGCTCTCCAACTATACAGAGCTAAAATGATGTACTCTGGTTCTGGGATCTCCCAATGAATTGTCACGTCCCGAGCCACTTCCCCTGCCTAACACTGGGTACATAGTAAGATTCGTCTGCATGCAGTCAACCACGTCAAAGCCAAAGAATTACGCCTGGGGCTCAAGTGACTTCTCGACGCTGAGTGTGCAATGCAATGTTCTCAACAAGTTTTACCACAAGGGGAATGCCGGGAAGTGTGTGAATGATTTCAAGAGTCAATCACGATGTAATTAGCCTCACCGACATAGGTTCACTTCCAAGTACGTATATTGTAGCATTATGCATAGCTGGTGGTCATATAAGGATGACTCCAGATATGCCTCCATGCATAAACCCACCTAATAAAGTAACCATTCTCACATATTCTCTTGCTCGAATAATACATTATGCTTGCTGCACCACCTGTGTCAGTGAGTCATTAACATATGTATATAATCAAATAATTGATACGATTATTTTTCTTAGGGATTTAAGATCGCCAAAGTATATCCCATCTTCACACCTGGTTCATCAGATAATAGTAACCTCGATACCTATAGACCAGTTTCTCTGATATCAGTGTTATCTAAACTAATGGAAAAGCAACAAACATAATTCAACACTACAGTAGTGATACCAACGGCTTTGTTGTGTGTAATGTCAATGGGCCACCACTGATAGGGATAACTCACTGATAAGAATAAGGGATGATGTTTCAAAGGTATGTGTGTTCAGGTCTGCATCATCGATACAATTGATACCGTCCCTATTGTTGCTGTAACACTCATTCGATACTTCACAAGAGTTTCTTGGGGCAAACTGGTACAACTCTCATATGTGATGTCTGTCTCTTCTATACTAACGCCACTCAGGCTAAATATAGAGATACGTTGCTAAAGGGTTCTGTATTACAGGCCACGCCCACACAGGGCTACTCCTAAATATGTGTTTCTACTGTCACGTCAGGAATATTGAGTGCGTGTGTTGGTTTAGTCGTTTACACCACAGGTACGTACACAAGAGTCATGGATGGCTGTAAACGACTGGTGACATTTAATACTGGTTTATTCACGTCACAACACATTGACATAAAATACACATAGTCAGGATACAGTTCACAGCACAACACGAGATATATCTTAACACTATAAGGACTGCACACTCGGCAGTTACAATGATATCAGCGCTATAAAGTATCATCAATAACTCAGCGCTATCTCTTCCTCGACAACTATCCTCTCACAGGAAACAATGGCCTTTATATAATTCCTCAGCGCTACAAAGTATCATCAATAACAATCCTTTCACAGGAAATAATGGCCTTTATATAATTCATCAATAACTATCCTCTCACAGGAAATAATGGCCTTTAAGGACTGTACACTTCAGTTATCAAAATGGCCTACACAAAATCTTCAGCTACTATCCTCTCACAGGAAATAATGGCCTTTAAGGACTGCACACTGCAGTTATCAAAATGGCCTACACAAAATCTTGGCCTTATAAACATTTTCACAATAATCCAAACTGCAGTTTTATACTACGCTGTACCCACAGCGAAAAATCCGTCGACATTTTAACTTCAGCACTGCACAGGCATTTCACACTTCCCAAAAACACTGTCTTGACCTACCCGGTCAAACGCCCAGAACAATCTCCCCAGATAACACACTCGTTCCGCTCAAAAGCAGTCACGAGACTTCCTCGCGGTCAAAACAGCTCAGTCAATCAATCATCTGCGGGCTAGCCGCGAGTTATTCTCACCCCGCTCAAAACAATACAGAATAAATATATCTCACTACTTGAGATAAGCAGCGTTTTTCCACGCTATCTGTAATCTATTTCTCGAAACTACCACGAGATATTTTTAAAACAATTCAACAGCCAACAAGCAAACAAGTGCTCCAACTCAGAATCTAACTTGTCTACTAACATACTCAGATTTACGTCCCTTTACACCAGTTCTGTTCTTAACAAGTAGCTAGTTAGCAGCGACTAGCTAACTGACAGTCTGTCTGGGTTTAGACAAAAACATTCATGCCAAACAGCTCTAACTAAGATGATAGACAACTTGCACTTAAACATCAATAACGATAACATATGTGCAGCAATCTTTGTAGACTTCAGAAAAGCATTTGATGTGTTAGATCACGTTGCTTTAATAAGAAATTTAGAAGCAATGAAAGTTACATAAGTATCATTAGAACGAAATGTATGATAATATCACCATACAAAAATTACAAAACTCACAGAAAACAAAACTTCAACTCTACTTTGGTACCTAACTAATAAAAAATGTATTTGAAAATAAACGCTGGGACTCATAGTTGACCAACATTTAAGCTGAAATTCGCATGTACAAGCACTGATTATACAAACGGGCACATACACTTTACCAGTTAGCTAAGATCAAACATTTCCTAGATTAAAAGGCAGTTGAAAATGTTCTTTACATCCGAAATACAAGCACATCTAGACTGTTGCTACACAATCCGGTATAGCTGCTCCATGTCCAACACAAAGAGACTCTATTCATTACAAAAACGTGCAGTGCGTATAGTTTCTGAAAAAAAACACCTTACACCTTAGTGTAGACCCATATGAATATATTAACATATTATCCCTAAAAAAGCGCCTTCTCTTCAACAAAGCAAAATTCATTTTCATAATCCTATCATAGATTGCTCCAACGTATCTATAGCACATTTTCAAATACAATGGAAGACTTGTCCAACGTTAAACAAATTACACGTAAAAAGGCCTAGGCTTGACTTCTTCAAGAAAAGTTTAGCTTTTTCTGCTGCTCATCTGTCGAATAATAGGTAAAGGGGAAGGATAGTGGAACAAAGTTAGCCATTTTGCCCGAACGTTATTCACGCGGACACGTGAGCGTTATCACTTTGACCGAGTTTAAAACACTCACTATTAAACTAAACAAATTTTAAATAAAATGAAAAATAAAAATATTCATTTCAACATTTTACATGTTACAATTATGATAAATAATGCCTCAAATTTCAAATTCGATAATAAATGATGCTCACGAAATGTATGTTATGCGCAAACATACCGCACGACACGCAAAATATACCACACGGAGTCACAAAATGGCGGCCTCCAGTTCACTATGCTTCTTCTGTTCGGCCGAATAATCTTCCACATGGCCTAAAAAGAACGCTTAGTCCATGTTCGTACAATCGCAGACTTATGAACTACAACATAAGGCGAGATAATATGCCACCCCAATTTAGTTATGTTCCTAAATCGTTATATGTTGTCATATATAGGTTTTAAAGTTATTTTTGCACTGCATTGTATATGTGTGAAAGTGTTATCGTAGTGTCACAATCTTGGGATTTTACATTATTTTATTTTTATTTTATTTTATTTTTTTTAAATATTTAAGATGCATGTGAGAATAAATGGATTCAGTATGGAAGACGAGAGAAAGGAAGGGCAGAATGTTGGACCGGCCTGCATGCCCAATTTTAAAACCCTTTGAAAATAAAGTCTTTCTTTTATCAATACTAGGAATCAGAAACAGAAATGAATGCAGCAGACCAAATATTACAGAGGAAATACTGCA
Source organism: Oreohelix idahoensis (assembly GCA_024509875.1). NCBI lineage: Eukaryota > Metazoa > Mollusca > Gastropoda > Stylommatophora > Oreohelicidae > Oreohelix > Oreohelix idahoensis. The sequence continues at coordinate 393,732 of JAMPIV010007626.1, read as the reverse complement.
GGTTAATATATTTCTACACACCAGAGGATGCAGTGTCACACTAACATGTACACTAATTCCATTCATCGTCATCGAATGTTAAATTAAGTAATACAATACTTTCATTTGCTGTGAGATCGAGGTTACAGTTACTTGAATGCGAAAGTCTTTTACATCTATACTACCTACAGTCATACTCGAAAAAGTGAAAAATATGCAACCACCCTGTTGCTGTCATTTTTGATGGAGTTTCAAACATCGATCTATTGGTTGTAGGTTTTTTCACCCTGGTCAAAGTTTAGTAACTATGTCTTGACTTTGCTGTGTCAGGTTGGTTAGGGGTTATCTCCCTTGTTTGTTCGTTCATTGTGTTTGACCTTTTGGGTCAAAGGTAATACAGTTCTGGGCTATATGCGATGCGCAGTGGAGAGCGCGAAATTAGACTTCCGTCTTGTTGAGTTGTGAAGTCCTGGCTTCTGAGGACGTGTAGGTCCATTCTAGTTTCGGGGAGGAAAATCTTCGAAGTGACTGCGTTGGCAGTTTTCCCCATTGATTCTCTGTGCGTCAGGAAGGACGACAGTGTTGTTATTATGTTTTGAGGATTCGGTGCAAGGTAACACTGAACTTTTTTATTACTATGCTTTCGGTGGCAGAATTTGTTAAAGAAGTACCTTCTGTGAGGACAGCTCACCGATCCTGTATGCAGAACTTATACATTATGCTCAAGATAGCTATGTAAGACTATTTGTCTTTAAACGAACAGAAGTCCAGTGACGAAGTTATATTGTGGGAACCGCAGATTGGCGGTATATATTTATATCTACATAAGCATTACTGCAGGGTTGATGTTAACCTGCTTAGAAGAAGTACACAGATGACGTCATAACGAGGCCTGTGTTAAGGCTAATATATTACAGCCTGATAATGTGCAATTGGCTGGGAATGCCAAGTTGTACCTGTATGTCAAAGTGATTAAGGTATCTGACGCGTTTAGTCAGAAATACCAAAGCGGCATTGTGAACTGTCATTGAATAACATTACTATTGACCATGAACGACCATTGGAATGTTTACCAGCCTTTTGAATGCCTGATGTATACCTAACGATTTCCGGTCAGCATGACCTTGTTTACACTGACTGTTCCTGTTGATGCTACTATATGTGTTATCGTCAATAAACGTTTTGAAACGTGCCAGGAGTGTTCAAGCATCCTTGACTACTGCATGTGAGTGTATGGGTTGCATTACACAACATATACGAGCCTAAACACATTCGCGCCTTCATTCGCACCCACACTCAGCTCATCATACGCCAGCACTACACACCTAACACCATGTATGCTGTCTTATGCAAGTGATCACCTCTACAAGAGAGAAAAAGACAGTTACATTTCTGGTAGGCCAGCTGATGGGGCTATTTTCATGAGAAGGACAAGTGCACATTACATTTTTGATCTGTGGCTCTGCTGCTACATTTATGATGTCTCTAGTGTGGTCCAGAAATTTACATTTCTACACTTCCAAGTTTTGGCTACACAGGACAGAATAGAAAGTGTTGGCATTTATGTTATAATGTTACATAAACTACAACAGGACAAGTACTGAAGTTAGCATCGAGGCGTTTGCTACGTGGACCACAGCTGCATACAAGTCGAGTCCCTTTTTGTGTACGGTACCGCTGGTCGTTCACACGTCTCAGTCAACAACAGACTTTTCTACGTCCGAGCATTTAAATCACATGGTTCGAGGTCAAGTGTTTGTAAACAGTACGAATAAATTGTCAACATTCGATGTGCGAGACTCAAGTTTCAAGAAGGTCATAGTAACTTTATGTTCGTGAAGACCACTTCATGCTACAGTGGTTCTGACATTCAGTGCGCGCTTGACATTTTGTTTCTGTGTTCGCAAGGAGCAAGATAGTTACTGTAACACCATGTGTGACTAAGCTTTATTTTGCAACACATTGAATTGATTGTTATATATATATTTATGTTACTTGTACTATTGTTTTGTATTTTTATTGTGTTTTTTAGCGGGCTGGTGGGGTAAGGTGACTCCTTTAGATAAATACCACGTAATAGAGGTTATCTATTGAGAGCGTGTCGTTAGGGACTGCAAATTTCCTTAATTGGAATTTGCTAGCGACAATTGTTGCTATTTACGTTTAGCGGTGACGACATGAGTTAGTGTTGTTTTCGTTATTTTTCCGTTCTTTGATTTTCGATTTGTTTATTTTGTATCTGTTCTTCTCTCCTTCCTTCCGTTTATTTCTTTACACCTTTTTGTTTATAACAGTGTTGCCATTTGTCTTGTTTACTTTTCGCGGTCATCAGTACACATTTGTGTAACATTTTCTTTACTTTTTGCTGTATTGTTTATTTGACTTCCGCTAACGTTTTCGGTCATTGTTTTGTATCTTTGTCTTTGTATTTATGATTGTACTACATTATTGTCATACACAGTCTACATACATATACTTGGTCATGTATTAGTATTATTATTAATATGGTACACTCTTCATCTAGAGATTGTTAATAAAATATTATTATATAAGATATTTATACAAGTTCTTTGCTGAAAGACTTGTTATCTACAAAGATTGAGACAAGGTGGAATACATATGAAAGTTCTTTATAAAAAAGACTTGTGCCCACAGTGAGTGGGATATAAAGGTATTATTTTCCACAGGTACTTAAGTGATTTTTTGTTACATTATAAACAAGATAACCATACAAGGTCTTTGTCTAAGACTAAGAAAGTGAAATAAAGTGAAGTGAGTATACAAGTCTAGCATTTCAGACTTGTCTCCCATTGAAGTGGGATAAGGTAATTTATTTAATTTTTCAGGTTACTGATCTCATTAGACAGAATGTCTTCATTGGATTTCTTCATCCAGCAAGGGTTAACCCTTGGTAAATCTGGTAAAGAATTGGAAGAATATTCATCTGCTCAATTCGCCATTGCATTAAAGTCAGAAGAAAAGAAACAAAAAGAGGAAATTAAATTGAAAGCAGAAGCGGAACTAAAGAAAGCAGAAGCTGAACAAAAGAAGCTAGATGCTGAAAATAGAAGATTTGAACTTGAAGAGAAAAGGTATCAAAGAGAAGCTGCTGCAGAGGAAAGAAAAGCTCAAGCTGCTGCTGAGGAGAGAAAAGCTGCTGCTGAGGAGAGAAAAGCTCAAGCTGCTGCTGAGGAGAGAAAAGCTCATGCTGATGAAAGAAAATTCCAGATGGAAGTGGAAGACAAAAAACTTCAAGCTGCTGCAGAGGAGAGGAAAGCTCAAGCTGCTGCTGCTGAGGAGAGAAAACTTCAAGCTGAGGCCGAAGAGAGAAAAGCAAAAATGGAACATGAGGAAAGAAAACTGAATATGGAACTTCAGGAAAGACTCGCAACTTTGGAGTTAGAGAAATTGAAAATGGCGGGTACGGATGCTCAGCAAACAACTTCGAGTACGACAAAGGAGTTTGTTAGTAGGATTAAATTACCTCATTTCAATCCTTTGAAGGATGACGTAGCGGATTATCTAGCTAGATTCCAATTTTTATGCGATGCGCATAAGGTAAAAAAAGAAAAATATGTCGAACAACTGATGGAATTTTTTACAGGTGAAACAGTGACTACTCTTATGACAATAGACGAACATGACATGACTAATTATGATGTTGTCAGAGCAGCACTGCTAAAAAAATATCAACTAAAAGAAGAAGATTATCGTCTTCGTTTTAGGACAATGATCCCAGAAAATGGAATAGATTTCTCTGAGTTTGTTACAAAAATACGTCGTACATTCACCCGATGGGTTGAGTTGTCTCAGACTGAGAAAACATATGAAGGCCTAATGGACTTATTACTTCGAGATAAGGTTTTGTCATCGGTTAATGATTCTTTCCTTGCATTTCTTCATGAGCGTAAACCCAAAAACTTAAAAGACATGGAAGAATACTGTTGCCAGTACGCCACCGCGCATCCCCATGCTACAGTTAGCAATTCTAAAGTGAAAGAAGGGTTGCCAGTTGCTTCGGCAGCACCATATGGCTCTAATTTCAATAAAAAATTTCAGGGTGCTCAACAAAACTGGAATAGGAAAAGTAATCACAATTACACTCATAGGCAGAGTAATCCAACATATGAAGGTTCTTCTTCTAAGAACTGGAGACGAGATGGTAGTTCTCGTAATTTTGGTGGTAATAATTTGGTTTAGTGGAGATGAGTCTAAACATCAGCATGGAGTAGGTTTTATCGTACATAAAGATAGATTGAACTCTGTCATCAGCTGCACCCCAATAAATAGCAGGCTTATCACCATTCGTATTGCAGCACATCCAAAGAACATCTCCATCATACAGGTATATGCCCCCACTACTGACTATGAGGATGAGGCAATTGATACATTTTATGACAATCTGGATGAAGCAATTAAGAAAATTCCAAAGAAAGATCTTCTCATCGTGTTAGGTGATTGGAATGCTAAAATAGGGCCAGATGCATACGGTCACTGGACTGGTACAGTGGGGAGATTTGGGACAGGTGAAACTAACGATCGAGGACTAAGGCTACTAGAATTTGCCAGCAACTATAAACTAAACATTGCAAATACACTATTTCCTCATAAGTTATCAAGAAGAACAACGTGGCATGCCCCAAAAACTGAGATACATGGCCAAATTGATTTTATTCTTGTATCCAAAAGATTCAAGTCCAGTATTAATAAAGCCAAGACTAGGACTTTTCCTGGCGCCGACATTGGTAGTGATCACGACATGGTACTGATGACGCTCAAGCTTAAACTTAAAAAGAACTATAATCAAAACAGATGTTCTCAGTTAAGATTCAATTTAGACAAACTGAAAGATCCAGAAATCGCGGGAATCTTTGAGGCAACTGTTGGAGGAAAATTCGCAGCTCTCAACTTTTTGGAGGATGATATCAACTCAATCACAGAGAACATGAAAGACGTGCTCATTGAATCAGCAACAGAAATACTTGGTAAAAGAAAGAAAATAAACAAACCATGGGTTACAGATGACATTCTAAAGTTATGTGATACACGGCGAGAAATGAAAAAGGTTAAGAAAGAGGTTCCTGAAGCAGCATGGCAATACAGTATGGTGAATAAAAATATTAGGAAGAAAATGAAACAGGCCAAAGAAAAATGGGTAGCTGATCAATGTGAGTCCATTAATACGGGGCTAATAAAAGGTAACAGCAAGGCAGCTTTTGACACATTAAGAAAACTATCAAAACCCCAACAGCCCAGGGTAACTGTCATAGAAGATAGCAATGGGGCTCTGCTCAATGAAAAAACAGCTGTAATGAGAAGATGGACAGAATATTGTAAAGAATTATATAACTGTAAACTTGACACTAACTTAGGCATATTAAACAACATTAAGTGCGAAAACAGGGAACTCGGAAATGCAGCAATATTACGGGAAGAAGTGGAAGAGGCTATATGTTCGATGAAAGGAGGGAAGTCACCGGGTGTGGATAATATCCCAGCAGAGCTCTTGAAATATGGAGGACCAGATATAGTAAAAAATCATGACAACAATTTGCCAGAAGATATGGAGTACAAAAAAATGGCCAAAAGAATGGACGCAGTCATTAGTAATACCGCTTCCAAAGAAAGGAAATCTAAAAATGTGCAAGAACTACAGAACCATTAGCCTTATTAGTCATCCAAGTAAGGTGATGTTAAGGATACTTTTGAACAGAATAAAACAGAAATCAGAAGAAATCTTGTCAGAGGAACAGGCCTTCTTTAGACCAAAAAGAAGTACCTCAGAACAAATCTTCAATATTAGATTACTTATCGAAAAACATCTCCAACATCAACACGATTTATACCATAACTTCATCGATTTCACAAAAGCCTTCGATCGAGTCTGGCATGAAGGCTTATGGCAAGTAATGAGAAAATTCAATTTTGATACCAACATCATAGATATCATTGAAGCACTATACAAGGACGCAAGCAGTGCTGTTTTTGCAAGCAACGACATTGGAGAATTTTTCAAAACAACTGTAGGAGTTCGGCAGGGATGTATCCTGTCCCCAGTGCTCTTTAATATTTATCTAGAACATATTATGCAAGAGGCTCTCTACGATTATAAATCAACCATATCGATTGGAGGCCGACCTCTGTGCAACCTACGTTTTGCTGATGATATTGATCTGATAGCTGGATCAGAATCAGAACTTCAAGACCTTACCTCTAGACTGGAGAAAGTAACAAGAACGTATGGGATGGAAATTAATATAGAAAAAAAGCAAGATATTGGTGAATAGCCATAAGAAACATGTTGCGACCAACATTACGTTAAATGGGCAAACGTTAGAAGAAGTTAACACCTTTAAATATCTCGGGTCCACTATATGCAGTGATGGAAGATCAATTAAAGAAATCAAGACAAGACTTGAGATGGCCTCAGCTGCCATGACAAGGTTGAATGTGATCTGGAAAAGTAACATCAGTTTTCCTGTGAAGATCAAATTATACAAATCACTTGTATTATCTATTCTCTTGTATGGGTGTGAGAGCTGGACACTCACTGCAGATACGGAGCGAAGGATTCAGGCTTTCGAGCATAAATGTTATAGAAGAATTTTGCGCATTTGCTATAAAGAGCACAAAACAAATGTCTATGTTAGAGAGAAGATAAACACCTATGCAGGCCACCAAGAACCACTTTTGTCAACAGTGAAACGTCGAAAGCTTGCCTGGTTTGGGCATGTAACTCGTCATGACTCCCTTTCGAAAACGATCCTTCAGGGAACAGTCGAAGGTAAACGGAGAAGAGGAAGGCAGAGAAAATATTGGGCTGATAACATCAAAGGATGGGCAGGACACGGTTTTTCCACACTTGTACGCATTGCTGAGGATAGAGAGCAGTGGAGGACCCTGTCTGCTGATGCTTCCACCATGGCACCCCTACGACCCATGACGGGTTACGGGCTGAGATGAGATGATGATGAATTTTAGACACTGTCGCAAAGGTTATCACAATAAAAACTATCCGAGCTTTTCTTCTCGGGATAACCATTCTCGACGTCAAGAATATGACGATGGTGAATATACAAACCGGGATTCAAACCGGAATGATAATTACAATAGACAATATGATAACAATTACAGGGGAAATGATAATCGCGGTAGACCTAGATATAACAAAAGAAAAGCTTACCAACAGGCAAACTCTGCACAACAAGAGTTTAATGGAGCCTGTAATCAAGTAAATGATAGTGGGAACTCTAATGCTATCACTGGTTGTGCTTTCGATTATGGGAGAGCAACTGAATGCCCCCAATGCTCAACATTGTTCGATCCATCGTCTGTATCTACTTTAAGTTGTGGTCACCCTCTTCCTGCTCTACCTGCTACAGTTGCGCATGATGGGAGAGGATCTCTCATCTTGCATAAAGGTCTAATAAATGATAGTATAGTCTCAGTGCTCTTCGATTCGGGATGTACTACCGTCGGGGTTAGGCAGTCTCTGATAGATCCTTGCTGTGCCACTGGAAAAGCGATCAAATGTGTTACATTTGGTGGTACCATGGAAAGTTATCCTACTGCTGTCATTAGGATTGACACTCCCTTCTTTACAGGAGATGTCCACGCGTGTCTTCTTCCTAATCCTATTGCGGATCTTATAATCGGTCGTATTCATGGGGTTAAGGAATGCAACCCGCAACAAATTTCTATTTGGGAAGAACAAAACATTCAAACGGTCAATGCAGTGGTGACAAGAGCCCAAGCTGCGTCTTTCTTTTGGCCATTTGTTAATAAAGACATACGAATTTATTGCCGATCTTGCAAAATTTGTCAAGAGGTCAAGTCTAGAGGTCCAAGACATGCTGCACCTATTCAGGCTGCAGATATTCCTATTCGGCCGTTTCAGAAAATGGCTATAGACATTATTGGCCCGTTTAAAATTAAGTCAGCCAGAGGACACCAATTTATCCTCACTTGCGTTGACATGTGCAAGCGCTGGCCAGAGGCTATTCCTCTGAAGAGCATATCAACTGTCGATATCGCTGACGCTCTTTGGCTCATATTTTCTCGTCTGGGAATCCCCGGTGAAATATTGTCAGACCACGGCAGTCAATTAATTTCGGACACTATGTCTCAGGTAATGGCTACGCTAGACATTAAAATGTCTGTCAGTAGTATTTATCATCCAATGTCCAATGGATTGGTTGAACGTCTTAATAGGACACTAAAGAACTTACTTGGCAAGATAACGGAGGATCATCCTGATGATTGGGACAGGGTCCTACTTGCAGCACTCTTTGCCTATAGGGAGGTTCCCAACGAGCATACAGGGTTTTCTCCTTTCGAACTTGTCTTTGGCGCGCAACCGCGCGGTCCGATGTCTTTGTTACACGATTTGACAACTTCCGATAATATTGACGATGATACACAATTGTCATATGAATATGTCATTGCTCTTAGGGAAATTATCGAATCGTGCAGATTAGCAACTTCATCTTCCGAATTTGCGAAAGAAAAGGCTAGGCGATTTGCTAACAAGAAAAGACGCCTACGTCAACTTTGTCCTGGAGACAAAGCGTTTGTCTTACTTCCCTCAAGAGAGAACAGACTTCTCATTTCATGGAAAGGTCCATACACTACAGTCTCGAAAATTTCATATGTCGACTATATTGTCGATGTGGATGGAAAGCATAAAACCTTTCATATAAATATGCTTACAGAGTTTATTGAACGTCCAGACTATTTGCAGCCTATTTTCCAGGCGACCGACGACTCTCCAGTCCAACATGGTCACATCTCATCCCTGTCCGTTATACAGAATGAGGAAACTATTTTTTCTGACGTTAACTTACCTCTTCCTGCGATTCCACTTAATTCTACGGAATCATGGAAAAAGGTTACCGTCTCTTCGAACTTGTCATTTGAGGAGCAACGTCAAGTATCCTCTACGCTACAATCATATCAGGATGTCCTTACCAACATTCCTGGACACACAGATGTCATAGAACATGACATCATACTTACTGATCGTAATCCGATCAGAGTAAGACCATACCCAATACCTATTCATTTTCAAGCACAAGTCGAGAAAGAATTGGATGAAATGATTCAACTGCAAATAATTGAACCATCCACTTCAGCTTATTCTTCGTCGATAGTTATTGTTCGAAAGAAAGACAATAACATACGTCTTTGCGTTGACTATCGCAAATTAAATCAAGTTACGAAGTTTGATGCTGAACCTATGCCTTTATTAGATGATCTACTTATTAGACTTTCTAAAGCTAGATTCTTTACTAAACTAGACTTGTCGAAAGGTTATTGGCAAGTCCCTTTGACGGAACACGCCAAACCTCTCACTGCTTTTTCAACACCTAGGGGTTTGTTTCAATGAAATTTTATGCCTTTCGGGCTTATGAACGCCCCAGCGACTTTCGTGCGCATGATGCGACGAATTCTATCAGATCGTGCAGATGTCATCGCATATTTAGACGACATCTGTCTGTTCAGTGGTACTTGGGAAGAACACTATTCGGGTTTAAACGAGTTACTATCTACTCTACGTGAGCATAGTTCGACTGCAAAACCCTCTAAATCTTTTGTTGCGTTTAGTGAAATTTCTTTCCTAGGTCATCGGGTTGGTCATGGTCTGTTGAAGACAGAGGACCAAAACATTTTGAAGATATTGAATATCTCGGTTCCGAAGACAAAAAAGCAAGTGCGTAGTCTCTTGGGATTAATACAATTCTATGGAAGATTCATTGAGAATCTGTCCTCCATTATGGCACCACTTTCATCGTTATTGAAGAAAGGTTCTCCTAATATGGTGCGTTGGTCCCAAGAATGCCAATCTTCATTGGATCATTGTTCTCATCTCATCCTATCTTAAGACTACCAACGATTGATAAGACTTTTGTTCTTTGTAGTGATGCCTCTTCCACTGGGATTGGGGTGGCACTAATGCAGGAGTATTCAGGAACTCTGCATCCTGTAATGTATATCTCTAGGAAGCTGAATGCGGCAGAAAGGAATTACTCGGTTTTAGACCGTGAATTGTTGGCTATGATTTGGTCCATTCTTAAGCTACAAAGGTTCCTTCTGGGCGCGCATTTCTTTATGGAAACCGACCAAAAAGCTCTTACAGCTATGCAAAGTAAGGATTTGAAGAGCTCGAGATCTACTCGTTATGCTATTGCTCTTCAGCCTTTCCATTTCACGGCGCGAGCTATCCGTGGTTCGGATAATGTGATGGCGGACATATTGTCTAGATGCCCACATGATTCCAATTAAATCGTGTGTCCTAGTTTTCCTGATACACTTTTAGACTTAGGTCTGTCCTTAATATCCTAATATATTGTAATACAAATGTTTTACTAGTTGGATGATGTATGAAGGATTTAACAAATTTGATTTTGTCCATCCATTAGTGATATGTTGCTAATATAGCATTGTAATTCATGATATTTGTATATTGCTATAATTATAGTATTTAATAATGTTTTGATATATGATTGGTATTGCCAGCAACTTAGGTTTCTTTAATGGTACCCCCTGAGTTTGTTTGGCTTAGAGGAAATATTTTCTCTTATGATGGGGGATGACTTTTACTCTCTCCAGACGCTTTATTTATGCGTCTATTGTACCTGATATTAGGTTCATTCTTTCATGAGCACATAATTGATGATTGTGCTATCTTGCTCATGGATATATATATATATATTTTTTTAAAATGTATCATTTTTTACAGGGGGGGGGGGGGTAGTAATATGTTGCTGTCATTTTTGATGGAGTTTCAAACATCGATCTATGGGTTGTAGGTTTTTTCACCCTGGTCAAAGTTTAGTAACTATGTCTTGACTTTGCTGTGTCAGGTTGGTTAGGGGTTATCTCCCTTGTTTGTTCGTTCATTGTGTTTGACCTTTTGGGTCAAAGGTAATACAGTTCTGGGCTATATGCGATGCGCAGTGGAGAGCGCGAAATTAGACTTCCGTCTTGTTGAGTTGTGAAGTCCTGGCTTCTGAGGACGTGTAGGTCCATTCTAGTTTCGGGGAGGAAAATCTTCGAAGTGACTGCGTTGGCAGTTTTCCCCATTGATTCTCTGTGCGTCAGGAAGGACGACAGTGTTGTTATTATGTTTTGAGGATTCGTTGCAAGATAACACTGAACTTTTTCATTACTATGCTTTCGGTGGCAGAATTTGTTAAAGAAGTACCTTCTGTGAGGACAGCTCACCGATCCTGTATGCAGAACTTATACATTATGCTCAAGATAGCTATGTAAGACTATTTGTCTTTAAACGAACAGAAGTCCAGTGACGAAGTTATATTGTGGGAACCGCAGATTGGCGGTATATATTTATATCTACATAAGCATTACTGCAGGGTTGATGTTAACCTGCTTAGAAGAAGTACACAGATGACGTCATAACGAGGCCTGTGTTAAGGCTAATATATTACAGCCTGATAATGTGCAATTGGCGGGGAATGCCAAGTTGTACCTGTATGTCAAAGTGATCAAGGTATCTGACGCGTTTAGTCAGAAATACCAAAGCGGCATTGTGAACTGTCATTGAATAACATTACTATTGACCATGAACGAATTTTGGAATGTTTACCAGCCTTTTGAATGCCTGATGTATACCTAACGATTTCCGGTCAGCATGACCTTGTTTACACTGACTGTTCCTGTTGATGCTACTATGTGTGTTATCGTCAATAAATGTTTTGAAACGTGCCAGAAGTGTTCAAGCATCCTTGACTACTGCATGTGAGTGTATGGGTTCCATTACACAACATATACGAGCCTAAACACATTCGCGCCTTCATTCGCACCCACACTCAGCTCATCATACGCCAGCACTACACACCTAACACCATGTATGCTGTCTTATGCAAGTGATCACCTCTACAAGAGAGAAAAAGACAGTTACATACCCATACGAAACAGTGTCGCATTTATTAAATGGATGTACCGAATTTCAAACCTTACACCAGCAAAGGTACCATCACATGTTAGTACAGCAGTAATTAGCTTTCTAACAGGGAAGCCAAACAGTTAATTAAGAACTAATTGCTGAAAATAGAAGTAGGATTAGGTATATTTGAAAATAAGAGCTATGTACAAACAATAAACAAAGAATGGATAATATCACGGGAATAAAGCTAAAAAAGGAAGACACGCATATAAAGTCTAGAAAAAAAAACAAGGAAAAGTATCAAATACAAGATTAGCAACAAAAAAAAAGCCAATTAATAAAAAAAAAACTGCTAGGACTCAAGATTACAACCGGATATTTCATGCTAGAGGAACCCAAATGCAAAGAGTTCAAGAATTAAATGCAATTGAACATTTTCTGATAGACTGCAAGAAATATGAACATCACAGGCAAAACATAAAGACATTCTGCATTAACCACAAAGCAGAAATGAATGTAGAACATCTTATAGGCATTAAACAAAAGAAAAACAAAAGATAATAAAACATTCAATTACAAACACAAAATCAAACATTTAAATCTTAAGAGACTCCCCAAATACTGCAAATCTTCCCACTCGCAAGCTGGTAGTGTAGCCGCGTGCGAAGCCCATGCGATTTTATTTATGTTTAAGAAGACTAACGATAATTTAGCAAATAACATACTTACTTACTTACTTAGTCGTTCACCTTCTACCGTGAGGTGCAGAGGTTTGGAAGAGATAGCGCCAGACTATTCTATAGGCTTTCTTCCTCCGGGCTTGGTTCCATTTTAGTCCTCGGTCCTTCAAAGATTGTCTAATGTTGTTCTTCCAGCGGACTCTGGGTCGTCCTTGAAGTCTGGATCACTGGCACTTACTTTCCCATGCTTGTCTTGGTAGCCAACCTTCTCACATTCTGTAGACATGGCCAAACCATCTTGGTTGGGACTGTTCTTCTTGGGTCTGCAGGGGGTGGGATTTTAGGCCTAGACGTATCGTCTGGTTGTGGACCACGTCTCTTCTTGTTACTTCAACCACCTTCCTCAGATACCTCAATTCTGAGGTTTGGACGTGGCTTTTGATGGGTTGTAGTCATTGCCCATGACTCGCATCCATATGTCAAGACTGGGACATAGGTGGAGCGGAATACAGCCGTCTTCGTTTTCTTACCAACCTCTCTCTCTTGCTGTGGAATCCTCGATTTATGGTCTGAAAAAGTTTCCCAGCTGCTGCTTTTCGAGTGGCCAACTCTTCTTTGATGTCTCCCTTTCGGTCTATAACACCTTCGAGGTATTTAAAGTGGTTGACCTGCTCCAGGACCTGTTCTCCCAGCTTAATTTCATGCCTTCATTCTTCTCGTGATATCACCATGAATTTTGTTTTAGAGCTGCTTATGACCACCTCTCTCTTCTCCAGCTCGTCCTTCCAGACTTGCAGGTTGGATTGGAGATGTGCCTCTCATTTAGCAATCAGGGCAATATCATCAGCAAATGCCAGCTCTGAAATACAGACATGTCTCATCTTCGAGGACCCCACTGAATACTTTCTTGTTCTCTCCTTACATGCCTTGATGACATCGTCCATGAGAAGAATGACAAGAATATCACCTTGTCTTACACCAGTGGTGGTCCTGAAGTCTTCTAAAGTATGGTTTGCAGTCCTCAAATAATTTCTGCAAGATTTTTAGAAGCTCTGTATAACATGAATCAGAGGTGCTGCAATGTTCTTCCTTGCCAAATAGCCCCAAAGTCTGCTCCAGGGGACCCTGTCAAACGCCTTTTTCCAGATCTATGAAACAAAGATGGATATCGCTCTTATTATACTCAAGGGCCTTTTCATTCAGCTGTCTGAGTGGGAAGATTAGTGTCGTAAATTTTATAGATAGGCCTGAGATATTTATGGTCCCGTCCGAGCAGTGGTGATATAGTGAGAGCTATGTAAGAGGAAGGTGTGATAAATAGTCCTGTTCCACGAGGAGAACTGGTGTAAAAGAAAGTGCTGTCTTGGATTGAGTAATTGCTCTGATCCCGCCTATCTAGTACGACACACTTTACAGGAGACGCACTTTCTCACTTGGTACAGATTCAAATTACACTACCCTCACGTACACACACACAAATATTTTTGTGACATAAATACGTACATACGAGAAAAACCGATAAACTGTGGGTCACATATAAATGGCAGGGGAGGTTTTGACCAACACCATTAGCTTAAGGTTTGTTAAGTTTATTATATCGTTAGAAAGTAGATCACAACATCAATACATAGTAATCATTACATCAGTGAATTATAGTTACATAAGAGAAAAAAAATATACTCTCAAAAACCATCCCTCTGGTATAGGGAAAACTAGGAATGATCCCAACAGAGGTAATTTACCCAAAAGATCAAAACGATGAGTGCTAATGGGAGTGGGGAGTAGTCAGGACGGATAAAAAATATGTCCTTAATTTAAACTATCCCATATCAGATCTAGTGAGAGATTGATAAAAGAGAAGATGTTATATTAGTAGTAACTTAAGGAATAAATTATTTCGTTCCGTTTCATTCTCTACATACATACAGTGAGCTCACTACAGTTATGCCTGCCCCTCTGCCTATGCTGCATACATTCCATGGAATAAATAAAAAAAAAACACATTTGTAATTAAGGCTATGATAATCCTATCATTTGTCCAGTTCAGCCCCAGAACACTCCGTCTAGGCAACTGCTATTTTTCTCGGAGATTCGCTGAATTGGTGCGTTGACTATATTGTTGTTCCTGGGCATTCCTCTTCGTACTGCAGGTATTGGTTTGAGATAAGTTTTTTTCTAAGTGGTTGCACTGTGCTGGAAATTTATAAGTTAATTTATGTTTTCCCCGGAGTGGTCTAGCCTACAGTAGCTATGACTCTCTCTGTCGTAGTGAATGTGAAAAATACAGCAGAATGTTACTCCCAGGCTGTTCTCGGAAGGAAATAGCCAGGTATGACCTGTGAATTCTCTCTGTAGAATTTGGTGGTAGGAAACTGTCTTAGATATTTGATAGGATAATTAAGACTTGGGTTGGTCCCTTCTGAATAGATTAGAATAAGTGGTAGTCCCAGTGAGAAGTAGTAATAGCAATAGATTTCCACGAGTGAGGTGGTAGAATTGCGATAGAGGCTGTCTCTGAGAGCGCGGAATCTTCTCTCTCACCTATTTTCTACGACAGATTTCAAGTAGTCAGACAGTCTAAACACACACACACACACACATATATATATATATATATATACATATATATATATATATATATATATATATATATATCTAACCACTCACGTGCACGCATATACGAGACGACAGTTATACGTACAGACGTGGGAAAAACTATGACAATGATTATATAGATATATAGAACGAGCTGACCAACACACTGATTAATTTATGGTTAAGTTTATTTATCATAGTAAACTTACGTCACAACATATAAAATTTCATCAAAAAGGCATATACACAAAGTTATAAACAAATCAAGGAATGCTACAAGAACTGATAGACCCACAGTTATGATCTTCCCTCGATGGATAGCCCACAGTCCCGTTAGGAGAAAGATGATAGCACAAAGAGTCCCAGATACATATGATTGAGTCTAAGAGTTTTCCCCGTTTAAGGTATGAACAGACCTGATACTATAATCTAGTTTAAGGGAACATATTGTTAGCAAAACAAGCTTGCATGAAGAACGTTATGACAGCAAATAGGTGCCAAAAAATACAACGGTAGAATAACACTCAGTCCTGCGTTCACTCTATTCATTCAGCCGTGGCCACCTGTGCACATTTATACTTACAGCTTTGATCGCTGCCTCTTGGAACATAATTTTTTCCTAGGACCTTCACACAGACCCGTAAATGCAGTCGCGACCAAGAAATCCCCAGTTCCAAAAGACGAACTGAATTCTCTGTCTCCGGGAACGATTCCTTGGGGGTTCTTAATTTTCGGATGTCTGTTTAAGTCACATATAATTTGTCCAGGCACGAAAGTTAGCAAAGCACAGTGTCACTAGCGTAGGTTTCTAGAAATGAGGAATGTCAGGTCGGGTGCCTTATCTCATTATATGACTATATTTGGTCACCACACTACTAGTCAAAACTCTGTCGGAATGTTACTGATATTTTGCTTGCCACAACGGGCTGAACTGTACTTCGGTGTTATTCTGGAAGAATTAAATCTGGCACGATAGGCCTTTTATTTCATTTAACTGTTACAGTTCATGTAATGAAAGTGCTTAAGTTCTTCACAGAAAATGTTCACGTACTAGAACGCTGGCAAAGTTTGGATACCACAGTATTCACTGAATAAGGGAAAAAAACACATATAAATACTTATACAAATTATGTACTCAATATAACTTACATTTTTAAACTGCAAGCGTATAGCTTGTCTTATAGTTCAAGCCTTCCCGTTGAATAAGTTATATATAACAATTAATCATCATGAATTAGGAATACCTCCGGATTCCGTCAACACTCATGAGGCATCTAGCATTTATAAGTTAGTTTAAAAAAATATGTTCTCGTCTGATTATTTAGCCGTACAATTAAATTCATTATAGCTACATTGTTGTTTAAGCTAGAAATTATACTTCATTCTGCTTTCCACTGAAACATGTCACTAGAAAATAAAACAGACTTATAAATTAAGCACTCTGCACCAAATCTAACTAGTGAAATTAAATAAGCGTTTTAACACTTTAAACACTTCACAAAATACTAGATAATAATATATTTTACCTCACACAGAACTACAGGTACTCGCACCACTTAAGAATTATATGCTTATATTTATGGAAATCTAGAAGTTCGACAAATTGTCGAAACAAACTGAGAAACTTCGCTATACGGCTTATTCTGTTCCGAGCAACCTGTCTACTGCGAATTTAGGAGCGAGAATAAAAATCTATTTCCAAACTCTGGTTATATCTATTACCAGACAAAGAGGTAAACGTTTAATTTCGCAAACGCAGTACTCTCTCCTTTTCTGTCTTTAACGCTTACGTAACTAGAAGAGGCTGTCGTAAACTGCCACTTTGCGTCTCTGACACCTCCGTCTAAGAAACTCATCCTGAGAACCATAACTGACACTCTGCTTTCTCGCACCTTACGCCAACTCTGGCCGTGGCGCGTGAGTGTCATATCACCTGACACTGAGAATCTACCTTGGAAACTACAGGTCAGATGCAAACTACCAGACAAATGTCTGAATACTGCGCCGGGGAGATGTCAGTTATCGCGCTTTTCCTGAGCGCTCACCGAGAAACTACGTTTTGACAGGTGAGAATGCAGACGACAGGTCGGCCCTACGTCTGAGAATAGCCAAATATTCACAGTTATTTCGTCAATCTGCTGCGATTGACCGAATGCATTCTCATGCCAAATCGTCTGGTGAGGGACTGACTCGTTACGTCATAACTGCGTTCTCAGTTTAATCAGCAATGTAATGCATTTCTAAATGAGAAACGAAACTAGCGAAAGTGAGAATGGGAAAAATATTATTTCTCGCAAACGAATGGATGCGAAAAATACAGGAAAAAGGTAAAGAGAGATAATAAAAAATAGAGGATACGGGTGAACGAAAAAGAAGAAGATATAGACAATATAATGATCATAAAACTTATGTGACAGGACGTCCCCCCTTTAAGATATGGAAGCACTCCATGTCTACGCTATGGAATTAACTTTCCTATATCCGTAGCTTCAGGGTGTCTGTCCTCTTCCCTCTCATCTCCACCCTCCATCTCTCTCCAATTCCTACTCAAGTCTACTCCCAAAGTTTCCTTCCTCTGGACTGTCTCCCATGCGCGCTTGAAAGAGCGTCGCCGCTTCTGACATTTTTGAAAGATTTCATGTGTGTGCAGTGGAATTTCCCTGCCACTCTCGTCATCTTCGTCAGTTTTGGCGATCGTCAGGAGATGGTCGGAGGTCGGCGCCGATTTCTCCAAGTATCTCTTTAACAGATTTAAATGGAAAACCTTCTCCTTTCCTTGAATAGAGATCTGGTAGTTAGCCTTAGAAATCTTGTTCAGGACGGTAAACGGCGCTTGCCATCCGATCCTCAGTTGGTTGTATCCGGTAGGGAGTAACACCAAAACTTTCTCTCCTGCTTCCAGTTCTCTTTCTTTCGCGACTTTCCTGTATTGGTTTGCGTGCTTTGTGCGTGCTTGCTTAAAGTGTGTCGTAGTAGGTCCCATCCTAGTTTCAACCTATCCTTTAAATCAATACGTATTTGCTTGCTGAGACGACTGTCTCATCAGCCTTCTGTTCTGTCAGCGACCAAAGTAAGGCTTCGAGTGGGCCTTTAATGGGTCTGCCGAAAAAAAGCGTAGCTGGCGGAAATCCTGTGGAAGTATGAGGAGATTCTCTGTAGCCAAATAAAGCTGCCGGAATGCAACAATCCCAATCTTCAGGTTTCACTTGTGCCAGTCTACTTAACATCATGTTGAGGTTTCCGTTAACACGTTCCACTAGCCCATTTCCGGCCTGAGTATATGGCTTTGTGTAGATGTGTTGGGTCCTCAAGATCTTCATGATCTCATCCATCAACAGGTTTCGGTATGGGGATCCGTTATCCGTCGAGACTTGCTGAGGGAATTCCAACCGAGTGAAAATCTGCACGAGGGCTTCTGCGACATTCTTGGCATCTGCGAATGTTAGCGGGATAGCTTCTGCCCACATAGTGCATGTATCGACTAAGGTCAGGATAAACCTGTTCCTTCTTTTAGTCCTTTCTAAGGGTCCTAAAATGTCGATCACAACCCGTTCGAATGGTGTTCCCACTATTGGCATTTCACCCAAAGAGACTAGGGGTGCCCGTTGCTTGGGTGGAACACGTTGGCACTGGGCACAGGATTTGACTTATCTGATAATCTCAGTATTTACTCCTGGCCACCAATAATGAGTGGTTATCCGTTGGTTTGTGGCGTTCTGTCCCATATGTCCGCTGAAGGGAAGAGAGTGCCCCATTTCTAGGAATTGGCTTCTGTTCTGTTTCGGTACTAGGAGCTGGTTGTAACCTTGGTCAGGCTTGCCCGTTCTGCGATAAAGTACGCCATCCTTAGAAAAAATGTCCCCGTGCTGTGTGGGTTCCTTAGCCATGGGCAGTTTCCTAAAGCAGGGTGCCAAAGTAGGGTCCTTGTGTTGCGCTTCTTTAAGTTCCATGGGTAACAAATTAGGCGCAGGCTCCCGTTCCTTCCTGGTTTGCCCTCTTGTAGTTACTGCTGCCACAATCGGCTCTTCCGGTTTCCCAATACACATGTATCTCCCTTCAAGTATGTCTGGGTAGATGGGATCATCCATAACAGCCGCTTTGATCACGCCTCTGACAAAGTTAGAGTGGATCTCCATCAAAGCGATGGGAAGCGCTGTAGGTGCATCACTCTTAGAAACTCCACAAAGTTGGACGGTCTCTCCTGTCTCTTGACCGGGTTTAACCAGGTGTCTGGCAACGATGCAATCATAAGAAAGCCCCGTGTCAAATAAACAAAAAGTTTGAGAACCGTTCAAAGTAACAGTACCTCGCGTTGAGGGTGCATCCCCAACAGGTTGGGAATCACTGTCAATAATTCCGCCTTGCGAGACTGTTAATAAGCATCCGACGCGTTTCGGCTCGGTGTGCTCGGTCTGATCATATGTCCCGTGCTCAGGGGTTCTCCCTTTGCCACCTCTTCCTTTCTGGCCACGCAGCCATGTAGGGCGGTTGGGTTGATCAGACTGTTTACTGTGGTTGGTGGGGTACTTGTTTTTGTAGTACTTGGATTTTTCAGGATGGCGGTATTGAGGTCCAGTTTCTCTGTGGTTATTCTGATTAGAAGCATGAGAAGGTCGGTCTAGATTATTTTTCCGAAAATGCTCTTCTGTCGGTTTACGTTTTGTGGCCGGTAATTTAGCCAGCACATTGTGATAACGCTCAGACTTTTCTAAGATGTCTTCAAGCTTTTCTGCCCCCTGCTCAGCTAGAAATTTCCGGGTATCAGCAGACAAAGTGTTCTTTATTTGTTCTGTTAAAACAAATTCCTCCAGACCTTCATAGGTAGAGGGGAGCTGTGAAAGCTCAAGGCACTTTGTTAGGTATCCCTTCAAACGAGACGAGAACTGTTGAAAAGTTTCAGACCTCTCTTTCCTGCTGTTGCGAAACAGTTGCAGAAATTTGCGAGCATTCATTTCAAAGCGCTCCAGCAAAGCTTTCTTCAACAAGTCATTGTTGTCTTGTTGGCCACTTTCCAGTTTAGAATAAACATCATAAGCAGAACCTTTAAGGGCCTGGGAAAGTTTCATACACCAACGCGACCTCTCTAGACCGTACAGAGTTGCAATTTTCTCAAATTTTTCTAACCATGTGTCAATCTTCTCATTAGGACAAGGGAAAGATTCAAGAGCAAAGGACATAGCGTTGAGTTGAAGAGATTGAGGGTTAGTTTGATCAGTTAAGGAAGAATGAGAAGAAGACTCTCCACTGCTGGAGGTAGAGACAGCACCACGACTTTGGAACTCTAGAGTCTTAAGCGCCAACTCGTGCTGTCTCTGTTCCCTCTCCTTTTTATGCTGTCTCTCCTTCTCTCTTTCGTTCGCCCTGCGAATTTCCATTTCCTCATCCATCTTCCTCTGCTCTCTAGCTTCGGCTGCTTTCCTCTCCGCCGCTTTTTCCTTCTGGCCTGCATCATATCTGTCAAGTTCTTCGTTGACAAACGCTTTCGCTTCTTCTCCTTGTAATCCCTCTTCCTTTGCTTCCTGTCTGAGGATCTGCCTAAGCTTTGCCCTTTCTGCCATCGCAAATCGGTAACCGAGACTTAGACTAGTTGAGAAGGAAAATAAGAAACGGATACACTGGTTCCTTACCACTTGCGAGAAAATACCAAACAAAAGATGATATACTTTAACCTGGGATACCTCCTCCAAAAATATAGTATCTAACTATCGCTGCTATTAATCGGCAATAAAGCACCTAATGCAGATGACTACGCAAAATAATGGTAGTTAAGACTACTTACGAAAAATTAGTTGCTACAGTGGAAACAAAATAATTATTGCCAAAAAATTTTAAGGAGAAAAAACATTTCCCCTAATTATTTTTAAATCCACTATAAGTTTACCCCTGAAGACAGTTAGGGTAAGGGAGGCAATTAATCTGGACAAATAGTCCGAAACGCACTCCTTAACTTAGTTCAAACACCTTCCTGCTTCAGAACTCTTGTGAATGTTATACACTCACAAAACTTTATCAGCGTTTAGTATTACAAAAACCGTAATTAACATATATTCCGACAAATCAATTAGTAAACCAAATGTATAATGCTTAATAATGCTGTGGAAAACAATGTTTAGCCGTGTGGTCAGCACGCCCCTAAAACAGATCGATATGTCTAGGGGATAGTTATTTTTAAAAGATACAACTCTCACAAGACATCACACTCTTACTCTATATCAGAATAAAGAAAAATCTCAGACGAGCTGATATTTGTCGTCTCGTCTTCCTATTCTAAGTTCAAAACCGGAAACGAGTTTCGTACTCGTCTTCCTATTCTAAGTTCAAAAATCCTTCGGACGAGACCACATTTGTCGTACTCGTCTTCCTAATCTAAGTTCAAAAATCCTTCGGACGAGACCACATTTGTCGTAGATTTTTGATAGGAGAATTAAGACTTGTGTTGGTCCCTTCTGAATAGATTAGAATAAGTGGTAGTCCCAGTGAGAAGTAGTAATAGCAACAGATTTCCACGAGTGAGGTGGTAGAATTGCGATAGATGCTGTCTCTGAGAGCGCGGAATCTTCTCTCTCACCTATCTTCTACGACAGATTTCAAGTAGTCAGACAGTCTAAACACACACATATATATATTAATATATCTCTAACCACTCACGTGCACGCATATACAAGACGACAGTTATACGTACAGACGTGGGGAAAAACTATGACAATGATTATATAGATATTTAGAACGAGCTGACCAACACACTGATTAATTTATGGTTAAATTTATTTATCATAGTAAACTTACGTCACAACATATAAAATTTCATCAAAAAGGCATATACACAAAGTCACAAACAAATCAAGGAATGCTACAAGAACTGATAGACCCACAGCTATGATCTTCCCTCGATGGATAGCCCACAGTCCCGTTAGGAGAAAGATGATAGCACAAAGAGTCCCAGATACATATGATTGAGTCTAAGAGTTTCCCCCGTTTAAGGTATGAACAGACCTGATACTATAATCTAGTTTAAGGGAAAATATTGTTAGCAAAACAAGCTTGCATGAAGAAAGATATGACAGCAAATAGGTGCCTAAAATACAACGGTAGAATAACACTCAGTCCTGCGTTCACTCTATTCATTCAGCCGTGGCCACCTGTGCACATTTATACTTACAGCTTTGATCGCTGCCTCTTGGAACATAATTTTTTCCTAGGACCTTCACACAGACCCGTAAATGCAGTCGCGACCAAGAAATCCCCAGTTCCAAAAGACGAACTGAATTCCCTGTCTCCGGGAACGATTCCTTGGGTGTTCTTAATTTTCGGATGTCTGTTTAAGTCACATATAATTTGTCCAGGCACGAAAGTTAGCAAAGCACAGTGTCACTAGCGTAGGTTTCTAGAAGTGAGGAATGTCAGGTCAGGTGCCTTATCTCAGTATATGACTATATTTGGTCACCACACTACTAGTCAAAACTCTGTCGGAATGTTACTGATATTTTGCTTGCCACAACGGGCTGAACTGTACTTCGGTGTTATTCTGGAAGAATTAAATCTGGCACGATAGGCCTTTTACTTCATTTAACTGTTACAGTTCATGTAATGAAAGTGCTTAAGTTCTTCACAGACAATGTTCACGTACTAGAACGCTGGCAAAGTTTGGATACCACAGTATTCACTGAATAAGGGATAAAAACACATATAAATACTTATACATATTATGTACTCAATATAACTTACATTTTTAAACTGCAAGCGTATAGCTTGTCTTATAGTTTAACCCTTCCCGTGGAATAAGTTATATATAACAATCAATCATCATGAATTAGGAATACCTCCGGATTCCGTCAACACTCATGAGGTATCTAGCATTTATAAGTTAGTTTAAAAAAATATGTTCTCGTCTGATTATTTAGCCGTACAATTAAATTCATTATAGCTACATTGTTGTTTAAGATAGAAATTATAATTTATTCTGCTTTCCACTGAAACACGTAACTAGAAAATAATAAAGACTTATAAATTAAGCGCTCTGCACCAAATCTAACTAGTGAAATTAAATAAGCGATTTAACACTTTAAACACTTCACAAAATGCTAGATAATAATATATTTTACCTCACACAGAACTACAGGTAGTCGTACAACTTAAGAATTATATGCTTATATTTATGGAAGTCTAGAAGTTCGACAAATTGTCGAAACAAACTGAGAAACTTCGCTATACGGCTTATTCTGTTCCGAGCAACCTGTCTACTGCGAATTTAGGGGCGAGAATGAAAATCTATTTCCAAACTCTGGTTATATCTATTACCAGACAAAGAGGTAAACGTTTAATTTCGCAAACGCAGTACTCTCTCCTTTTCCGTCTTTAACGCTTACGTAACTAGAAGAGGCTGTCGTAAACTGCCACTTTGCGTCTCTGACACCTCCGTCTAAGAAACTAATCCTGAGAACCATAACTGACACTCTGCTTTCTCGCACCTTACGCCAACTCTGGCCGTGGCGCGTGAGTGTCATATCACCTGGCACTGAGAATCTACCTTGGAAACTACAGGTCAGATGCAAACTACCGGACAAATGTCTGAATACTGCGCCGGGGAGATGTCAGTTATCGCGCTTTTCCTGAGCGCTCACCGAGAAACTACGTTTTGACAGGTGAAAATGCAGACGACAGGTCGGCCCTACGTCTGAGAATAGCCAAATATTCACAGTTATTTCGTCAATCTGCTGCGATTGACCGAATGCATTCTCACGCCAAATCGTCTGGTGAGGGACTGACTCGTTACGTCATAACTGCGTTCCCAGTTTAATCAGCAATGTAATGCATTTCTAAATGAGAAACGAAACTAGCGAAAGTGAGAATGGGAAAAATATTATTTCTCGCAAACGAATGGATGCGAAAAATACAGGAAAAAGGTAAAGAGAGATAATAAAAAATAGAGGATACGGGTGAACGAAAAAGAAGAAGATATAGGCAATATAATGATCATAAAACCTATGTAACTGAAACGTTACTGTCATATGGGTTTGTGAAAAGAAAATTAGAGATGTAAGTTCTGCCTCATCAGGAAAGGAACTTTATATGAATAAGAAGAAAAAAAATCTTCTGGCATAGTCCCGTTCCAGTTTAACATTAAAAACAATTTTACATTGAAGTGGTCTGGTTATTTAACCGCTCTCATGGATTGAGAAGGTGGACCTTGAAGGGTCTCCAACATCAGATTTTTTACTGTCAATGTTTGTATGTTTAGGAACATATAATTGAGATGCCATAAGCCGTCTGACCATGCATCTCTATAAGAACCGCTGGATCGCAAAGGGATGATCAGCATATATAAAGAGAATATAGATAACAGGTAATCATACTATATTTATATTCTAACACCCGCGTTTAGGTAAGACTTGTAAAATCACTCCGGTATTTAATTATTTATATTTAAAAAATCCTCACGAGTGTCTAGCTGATATAGCGCTTTTAGCATTAGCTATGAACAGTTAATTACCTAAGATTTACACAAGATGAAATAGAAATAAAGTGTTATTAAACAATTTCGATCGCCTAGCGTCTTATGATTATTTTACGCACCTATTACTCGGGAAATAACGGGTAGTTACATTTTCGTTTACATCTGGAGAACTTTGCTATATGTTTATTTACTAGGTTTAAATTAACACAAACATTCCAGTGAAATATAATGAACTTAACACGTTAAAACTCTTAAATGTTAACAATATTTACAGCAAATCAAGAAACAAAGAATAAATCTCCACGTTATTTGTATTGGAAATCCAATAAATAAGACTCCAAAATGCGCGCTAGACTGTTCCAGAACACTTGATAGCAACTGACAACTTGAATTTTAGGATGTTTCATTATATATTAAATTGGTGGAAATCGTTAGCTACATGTCAGATTTTACACCTCTCGTTCAATTTTGGAAAGTTTGCTGGTTCGTTCCGCTAATCAAAGTCCATTATTACGCCTTTTCAACGCATGATTGCCGCTTCGCTAGCTGTGGGCTCCTTTAAGGTCCGTGTTCGTGAGTAACTTTCGTCCCTAGGAGCGCGATCAAAGGAATTGCGGTCGGTGAGTGGCCAACGCCCCTTAATACAGCTGTCGTGAAATATTCTAATCCACATATATAAATTATCAGGTAAATATAAAGCCTAACAAATACATTTAATAAAGGAAAGAGAAATGGTAAAAGAAACAGTGCTGTCACAAAGAATGTACTCGAAATCCCCCTTTGTTTTATGCTTCGTCTGCAAATTGGAACGTTTCCACGATAAATATAAGCCACTGCATAAATACAAGCGTTTCCACAACACATTAAAACGGGTATTGCATTTCTAAGAAAAACATTGAGAGGCACACTGCGTAATGATCTAAATTAAGCCTAACATTAATTATACTACGTTACCAAAACGAACGAACAGATGGACTCAAAAAGGATAGAGAGAAGGGAGAGGCATAAAGCCGAACACGTGCAACACTAAACACGCGTCGCGCGATACACAATTGCTGCCATCACGCGTGTAAGGCCACATGCACTAACTTTATTTCAAATCGACAGTGATAAAATTCACTACCCTTCCCAGAGTTAGGTTTTAAAATTCTGAAAAACGCTTATTAGAAAAGATAACATTAGATGGGTTTACGTTTGAAAACATTACAGTACCCAGACAGCACATCTTCGAAACAGGAGGTAGAAGAAATTGCATATTTTGAACGCAGCCACTTAGCTCTTTTAAATTTGTATATTTGGGTTCCTTAGGGCTTGCTGACAAAGAATATGTAAAACGTTACGCAAATAGTCTAGGAATTACCAAATTATAACCAAAATAAAATAGTGGGGATGCCAGACAGCATGAAATCATTTCTGCTCATAAAATTTTTTTTAACGTGTTTGAAAAAACCTTACGTACGGAAATAGCCTACCATGTTAACTCCAAATTGATTGGAGCGCAACAAATATAAGACTAAACACGATTGGTTGGGCTATAAATACTATCTTGTGTTGTTTTTGGGAAACGACTAGACGGGGTACTTTTTTTGAAAAGATGTGGAGACGTGGTTTCATTGGTTAGAGCTGCGAATATACACAATTCAGAGCGTTAGTTCGAGACCACTAGTTCAAATAAGCTTGATGAAGCAACAGTGCGTTGAAGCCAGCTCATATTTTTGCTAAATAAAAGCCTGGAACATAAGCAGATGGGAATTTGTGCCAGTATTTGTGCCAGAATTCATTGCTAGTCAACGTATTTGTGTATTTCCATGAATTGTGGTAGGTTTGAAATATTCAATATCTTTTAATGAAAATTGAATGTAAATTGTTAATTTATGCCTGTATATATGTGTAGTTCAGTAGCAAACATGATGTAAAGCCTATAATGCTCCAGCCTGAACAGAAGGTGTCGGAGGGAAGTAAAACTGCATGGAATGGCCAAACAGTACACTGACACCTAGATTATTGATTAGACAGAAATAATGCTGGAATTGCAGAGGCGTAGTAACCATTAGGGAGGGAAATACTGGTATAAAGTATTTCAGATGAAGCTGACAGTTGGCCTAACGCTCTGAACTCAATGTTTGTGATGTATTGTGCTCAGTGTAGAAAGAGAGTATAAATTAGTTATGAAGTAGAAGGTACATCCTTCTTGTTTTCAGGGACTGTGGTCTTAACGTTATTGAGCAGCACCTGGTCAGAGCTTTGCTGAATCCAGAGTCGGACAGCATACTCCTTGGTCCATTTAGCTATCAGTGAGGTGTCTCCAGAGCCCAGGGGAGAAATCGAGCAGAGGAGTCTTTTCCTGCCGCCATCACGCAAGATAAGCTGATGTGGCCAGCTGAGCTCAACATTATGTACCCCCATCTTAAAATAACATTGTAACATAAACTTAAGAGGGGAAGTAAATTGTTTTAATACCAGGAACTGAGAACATCTCCAATACTAGTTCCCATAGAAACAAACTATTGAAGTCATGATGACAAATACCAACAGAGCTTGAACAAAACAAAACCAGTATTACCTCATATTAACACTACACAACTGACACACATAGGATACCATTGATAATATATGTCACTACATGAATCATATTAATAAATTCTGTACATATACCGTGTAATTAAAATTGATTGTGATTCCTGGTTCCCTTTGTATTTGAATCAGGACACATATACATTCATGACAGCAATGAATACATATTGTTATTTGAAAAGTTATCAGTGACTCCTTTAAGATATCCTTTAGAGTGTTATATGTATGTGAGTGTCACAGTGTTGTCAATTGTGGTGGAATAAATTAAATTGTTTATCTGTCTGTTGTTGTTA
Organism: Oreohelix idahoensis; assembly: GCA_024509875.1. Lineage (NCBI taxonomy): Eukaryota > Metazoa > Mollusca > Gastropoda > Stylommatophora > Oreohelicidae > Oreohelix > Oreohelix idahoensis. The sequence continues at coordinate 366,252 of JAMPIV010007626.1, read as the reverse complement.
TGACTTACACTTCATCATACACATACCCTAGACATACAACGTAGTCATCACACTATTCCAGAATAATTCTGACTGAGATATATATATATATGTGGCAGCAAGTAAGGTTATCTATAATACACTACTCTTATTAGATATAGATACCTTCACAGCTGATCTCAGTCAGTACACTAAGTCCCCTATAAATATTTATAACATCCCACTTCACCACATATATTGGGGGCCAAGCCGGGATTTTGAATCTTTACCTATTAAAAATAGTGGGGGTAATTCACTTCAGGGAATATAAGAATTAAAAGGTATCCTTGGGTGGAATTAAATAAGGTTGAGCTCACGGTGCCTGTGTTGTCCATTAGATATATATTTAGAGATTGAATTGTTGGTTAGACATTGTATAAATTTACCTGATAGACAATGGCGGACCTGGCCAAATTTCGATCTGCTGCTGTTCAGACTGCAAAAGAGTTAGGATTAGATGGGCAAGTTATGGTTGCCTATGTCACTACGGAATGTGACAAATTTATTGAACGCGAAGAAAGAAGGTTTGAAGCCGAAAGAAAGTTAGAGGCTGAAAGGGAAATTAAGAAGTTACAATTTGAGGCTGAGGCTGAGACTAAGAGGTTGCAGGCTGAGGCTGAGACTAAGAGGTTGCAGATTGAGGCTGACGCTAAGAAATTGGAAGCAGAAGAAAGAAGATTGACTGCAGAGAGGGAAGCAGAAAAGGAGGAGAAGAGATTACAAAGGGAACATGAGTTACGACTAAGGGAGTTTGAGTTTCAAAGCCATGCTCCTGAAAATGGTGCCAGTCCCTTTGCCTCTGATGCCACTGCTAGCCAAGGAGCCTCAACCTCAGCTATGAATTTTCATTTAGATCATTTTGTTGAGAAAGACGATGATATAGAGAGCTACCTAAATAGATATGAACTATTAGCTACCACGTATGGGTTAGAGAGAGAAAGGTGGAGCTTAAAGTTATCTCAAGGACTTCGTGGGGCAGCTTATGAAGTTTTTGCAAAAATGAGCAGAGGTGATCAGGAAAATTATGACATGCTAAAGCAGGCTCTTTTGTTAAGATATGAAAAGAATGCAGAATTTTATAGGAAAAAATTTAGGAATGCTAAACTACTGTCAGGTGAAACCTATCACCAGTTCTCTGCACGAATAGAAACATACTTGGAGAAATGGACTTCTCTGGGGAAAACCTAAGATCTTAAGGAAATGGTCCTTATAGAGCAATTAAGAGAGTCCATGGCTCCAGACCTGAGAAAGTTTCTCATGGAACAAGGTGCAGAGAGGCTGGGTGAGTTGCTAAATGTTGCTGAAAGGTATCAAGCAGCTCAAGCAGAGGTAACAGGTAATAAAAAGAAACAGGTGGATAACTTTAGGGCACCACAGAACTTTAATAAATTTGATCCTAGGGATCAAAACAAAGGTAAGCACCAATTTGATAGGCCACGGTATGAAAATAAAAATAAATTCCCACAATTCGATGAACGGAAATATGATGAAAGAAAATCTTTCAACCAAGGAAAAAGGTGGTGTAAAAATTGTCAGATGGACAATCATGACACTGACCGTTGCAGAAGGAAACCTGTGTATATGGCAACCCTTCAGGTCAGGTCGACCTCAAGACAGGAGGAGGATATTATGTTGGATACCACTCCAGAAGAGATGAGGAAGGCACAGGCTGGGGATAAAACACTCAAGCCTTGTTACAGAAAATTGTCAACTTGTCATACAACTCCAGGCAAGGGAGATTTTTACATGAAAAACAAGTTGATGTATAGGAAGACTGGAGCTAGATCCAAAGGTCAGGGACAACTGGTACTTCCTAAAAGATATAGGGCAGACTTAATAAGGAGCCTACATGTGAAACCAGATGGGGACCATGAGAAAATAGGTACCATCATTCAAAAGGTGGCTCATAATTATTATTGGCCCAAAGCAAGATGGGACATTGAGAATTTTGTAGAAAGGTGTAGCATAGCACATGAGGGAACACCCACAAGTGGGAACATGGATCAGGACCTGGACACGCCATGGGGCAAAATCAGGCCTGATAATAAAAAGAAAAATAGATTTGATAAAGTGGACCAAATGGAATGGGAAGCCCCTTTTCACGGACAAGCTTCACTTAACTGTTTTACAATGGCCACTATGCGGAGAGTGCAAAAAGATGTCTTACCCCAGGATAAGCCGAAAATCCCTCAATCGGACTTAAACAAACTGGAGGAAGAGGATGTAGAGAGGAAATCTCTCATCAAGAATTTTAAGTGGGGAGAAAGCCCCAAAAGAAAAATTGGTAGCGGTCGTTTTGTGAATGATAATTCTGGGAGGAAAAATCATCACTATAGAGCTTCGAGTGGAAGAGACCATACCGGTGCATGGACAAATAGGTCCACAAAATTAAAGGTCCATATGTAGCTTTGTTAAGAACGTGGACTGATGAAAAGGCAGAGGAAAACATTACATCTTCATACCAATATGTGAATGAGCTGACCACTCGTTTAAAAACTGGCTGGAAACTTGCCAATGAAAATTTGAAACAAGCCAGGAAGAAACATGCTGCCTATTATAACAGGAAGGCGAAAGACAGAAATTTGGCTGTGGGAGAGAAAGTACTGCTTCTTTTGCCCGGGAGTCAGAATAAGGTACAAATTGGATGGCAGGGTCCATATACAGTTCTAGAGAAGGTGTCTAGAACAAATTATAAGATAGATAAGAAGGGGAAAGAAAAAATCTATCATGTGAATCTCCTGAAGAAATATTTGGAAAGAGAACATCAGGAAGAGACACACTTGTTGACCTTGTCCATCGCCATGGAGATGAAAAAGGAACCACTTTCATCATTTGAATATCCATTACACCCATGTGAGACAGCAGCACAGGTGAAAATCAGTACACATTTAACGAAAACTCAGAAAGAGAGAGTGCAACAGGTTCTAAATAATCATGCAGAGGTGTTAACAGACCGACCAGGGCATACAAACCTATTGGAATATGATATGAAACTGATAGACCCCACACCTGTCTGTATGAAACCATATTCGATTCCGTTTGCTAAGGAGAAAGCTTTGAAGGAAGAGATAGACTATCTGTTTGTTGCTGTCATTTTCGACGGAGTCATCTGTCAAGTTATTTGCTTATGTTTGTATCATAAGTATAATTGTGTCTTTACCTGCGATGTCAGGTTGATTAGGGGTTGTCTTCCCTTGTTTATTCATTCATTGTGTTTGACCTTTAGGGTCAGAGGTTGTCAGTTCGGGCGTAGGCCTATGGGAAGGTTTTTTAAGCGGGAGTGAGATATACTTCCGGGAAGCCGGGAGGTCCTGTTTTTCTGAAGGGACCAAGAGTCCATTGTTTTTCGGGGAGAATCTTCGAAGTAACTGCTATGGCAGTTTTCCCCAGTGAATCTCTGTGCGTCGGGATGACGACAGAATTCCTTGTGTAGTTCTGAGGATTCATTTACCAGGTAATACCGACCTTTATGCATTATTACGCTTTTCGGTGGCAGAACATGTAAAGGATTACCTAGGGTGAACAGCAGTTCACGGATCCGCCATTTCAGAACTTATATATTTGTGCTCGAGGTAGCCATCCAAGACTGTTAGTCTTATATTGTCCAGAAATCCAGTGACGAAGATATATTTTGGGAGCCGCAGATTGGCGGAACTTCTATCTACAATAAGTATTACTGCAGGGTTGATGATAACCTATTTAACAGAAGTACACGGCCGACGTCAGAACGAGGCCTGTGCTTTCGGCTATTATACTACAGCCTGATATGTGCAATTGGCAGGGAGTGCCAAGTTGCACCTGTGTGTCAAGGTAACTAAGGCATCTGACGCGTTTAGTCAGAGACGCCAAGGGCGACGCTACGAACTGTCATTATTGAAGAACTTTGCTATTGACCATGCACGTCTATTCTGATGTTTACCTTTTTGAATGCCAAATGTATACCTATCGATGTCAGGTCAGCATGACCTTGTTACACTGACTGTTCCTGTTGATATTATGTGTGTTCCCGTCAATAAATGTCTTGAAACATGCCTGCAGTGTCAAAGCATCCTTGATTACTGCATGTGAGAGTATGGGTTGCAGGATCTACATCTATACGAGATTAAACACATTCGCGTCTTCATTCGCACCCACACTCAATTCATCATACGCTCGCACTACACATCTAACAACATGTATACTGTCTTGGGCCAGTGATCACCTCAACAAGAAAAAAAGACAGTTACATTTCTGGTGGACCAGTTACGTGGGCTCTTATGATACATTTCTTGTCGCCAATGTGGCCTAGAAACTTACATTTCGGATGGACCAGATCTGTGGGTTTAAAAAGAACAGAGCGAGCATTTGACATTATTGTTGACATTTATGGATCCAGAAATTTACATTCCTGGTTGGCTGTTACATGTATGATGTCTCCAGTTTTGTCGAGAAAGTTACAAGAAGGACAAGTACACATTACACTTCTGATCTGTGGGTCTAAGCTACACACGGGACAGCCGTAACACACAACGCTAATTCTACACTTGCAAGTTTTGGCTACAACAGGACAGATATAGGTCATCAACGGTTGACACAAATAAACAGTACGAGCATTTATATTATAATGCTACATAAAGCATAACAAGACAAGTACTGAAGTGAACTACTAGGCATTTGCTACGTGGACCATAACTGCATAGAAGGCGGGTTCCTATTGTAAACAGTACTGCGGGTTGTGACACGTTTCATTCAACAACAGACTTTTCTAGGTCAGAGCATTCAAGCTACATTGTTGGAGGTCAAGTGTCTGTAAACAGTACGTGAAATTGTAAACATTCAATGTGCAAGCCCTAATTTGAGAAGGTCATAGTAACTTTGGTTCGTGAATACTTTATGTTACAGTGGATTTGACGTTCAGTGCGCGTTTGACATTTCGTTTCTGTGTTCGCAAGGAGCAAGAAATTTATTTTAGTTTCAGCTGTGACTGAACTTGTTCTGCAACACATTGAAATTGATTGCTATATGTTTATGTCACTTCTACTGTTTTTGGTGTATTTTTCTGCGGGTTTTTCGGTTGGTGGGTCTTACGGTAAATATGCCACTTGATCGAGGCTTACTGTAAGCGGTCTGTAGGTGCACATTTTCTTAATTTGGAAATTTGCTAGTGACAATTGGTCGCTATTGATGTTAGCTGTGATGTAATTGTACTTAACGTTGTTTTTGTAATATTTTGTCTGTTTTTCAGTTTTGATTGTCGATTTGTTTTGTTTGTATTCTGTAGGTCTCTCCTTTCTTGTGTATTTCTCTACACATTTTTGGTTAAAACAGTGTTGCCATTTGTATTGTTTTGTATTTTTGTCTTTGTATTTTTTTTTTTTGGTTGTACTACATTACTGTCATGCACAGTCTACATACACATACTTGGTCATGTTTTGATATTATTGATAAGGTAGACTCTTCATATAGAGTTTGTTAAATAATATTATATAAGATATTTATACAAGTTCTTTATAAAAAAGACTTGTGCCCATAGTGAGTGGGATATAAGGGAATTTTTTTTCCACAGGTACTCGAGTGATTTTTTGGGTACATTATAAACAAGAGGAACATACAAAGTCTTTGTCTAAGACTAAGACAGTAAAGTGAAGTGAGTATACAAGTCTAGCATTTCAGACTTGTCTCCCATTGAAGTGGGATAAGGTAATTTATTTAATTTTTTTCAGGTTTCTGATCTCATTAGACAGAATGTCTACATTGGATTTCTTCATCCAGCAAGGGTTGACCCTTGGTAAGTCTGGTAAAGAATTGGAAGAATATTCATCTGCTCAATTCGCCATTGCATTAAAGTCAGAAGAAAAGAAACAAAAAGAGGAAATTAAATTGAAAGCAGAAGCTGAACTAAAGAAGCTAGAAGCTGAGAATAGAAGATTAGAACTTGAAGAAAGAAGGTATCAAAGAGAGGCTGAGGAGAGAAAAGCTCAAGCTGCTGCTGAGGAGAGGAAAGCAGAAGCTGCAGCTGATGAAAGAAAATTCCAGATGGAAATGGAAGACAAAAAAAAATTCAAGCTCAAGCTGCTGCAGAGGAAAAAAAACTTCAAGCTGCTGCTGAGGCTGAAATTAGAAAAATGGAACATGAGGAAAGAAAACAGAAGATGGAACTTGATGAAAAACTCGCAATTTTGGAGTTAGAGAAATTGAAATTGGCGAGTACGGGTGCTCAGCAAACAACTTCGAGTACGACAAAGGAGTTTGTTAGTAGGATTAAATTGCCTCATTTCAATCCTTTAAAGGATGACGTAGCAGATTATCTAGATAGATTCCAATTTTTGTGCGATACGCATAACATAAAAAAGGAAAAATATGTTGAACAACTGATGCCATTTTTTACAGGTGACACAGTGACTACTCTTATGACAATAGACGAACATGAGAGGACTAATTATGATGTTGTCAGGGCAGCATTGCTAAAAAAATACCAATTAAAACAAGAAGACTATCGTCTTCGTTTTAGGACAATGTTGCCAGAAAATGGAGTAGATTTCTCTGATTTTGTTACAAAGATACGTCGTACATTTACACGATGGATTGAGTTGTCTCAGATTGAGAAAACATATGAAGGTCTAATGGACTTATTATTGCGAGATAAGGTTTTGTCATCTGTTAATGATTCTTTTCTTGCATTCCTTCATGAGCGTAAGCCTAAAAACTTAAAAGAAATGGAGGAATACTGTTGTCAGTATGCCACAGCACATCCCCATGCTACAGTTAGCAATTCTAAAGTGAAAGAAGGGTTGCCAGCTGCTTCGGCAACACCATATGGCCCTAATTTCAGAAAAAAATTTTAGGGTGCTCAACAAAATTGGAATAGGGGAAGTAATCAAAATTACACTCAGAAGCGGAGTAATCCAACACATGATGGTTCTTCGTCTATGCAGTGGAGACAAGATGGTAGTTCTCGTAATTTTAGTGGTAATAATTTGAGACACTTTCGTAAAGGCTATCCAAATAATAACTATTCAAATTTTCGAGGTAATCATTCTCGACGTCAAGATTATGACGATGGTGAATTTAGAAACCGGGATTCAAACCGGAATGATGATTACAATAGGCAATATGGTAACAATTACAGGGGAAATGATAGTCGAAATAATTACAGGGGAAATGATAGTCGAAATAATTACAGGGGAAATGATAGTCAAAATAATTACAGGGGAAATGATAATCGAGGTAGACCTAGGTTTAACAAAAAAAAGACCTTACCAACAGGCAAACTCTGCGCAACAAGAGTTTGATGGAGCCTGTAATACAGTAAATGATAGTGGTAACTCTAGGGCTATCACTGGTTGTGCTTTCGATTTTGGGAGAGCAACTGAATGCCCCCAATGCTTAACATTGTTTGACTCATCAACTGTATCTACGCTAAGTTGTGGTCACCCTCTTCCTGCTCTACCTGCTACAGTTGCGCATGATGGGAGAGGATCTCTCATCTTACATAAAGGTCTAATAAATGATAGGCTAGTCTCAGTACTTTTCGATTCGGGATGTACTACCGTCGGGGTTAAGGAGTCTCTGATAGATCCTTGCTGTGCCACTGGAAAAACAATCAAATGTGTTACATTTGGTGGTACTATGGAAAGCTATCCTACTGCTATTATTAGGATTGACACTCCTTTCTTCACAGGAGATGTCCATGCATGTCTTCTTCCTAATCCTATTGCGGATCTTATAATCGGTCGTATTCATGGGGTTAAGGAATGCACCCCGCAACAAATTTCTAGTTGGGAAGAAAGAAACATTCAAACGGTCAATGCAGTGGTGACAAGAGCTCAAGCTCTTAATCCCCCAACTTCATCTGATAATAGTAATGAAGTTGATAGCCAAGACGAGCACTTGGTGATTTCCCATGACTCGTTTGTTAAACGTCAAGAAGAGGATCCTTCTTTGAAGAAATACTTCCTTCTTGCAAAGAAAGGGGATCCCAATCAAAATACGAATCACAAATCGTATATCACTATGAAGAATGGTATATTGGTACGAATGGTACAACACTCGGACAAGTCTATGCACTCGCAAATTCTTGTGCCTAAGTGTATGAGAGCCTTAATTCTTCGGCATGCACACGATTCTCAGTGTGCGGGACACATGGGTTTTTCCAGAACTAAAACTAGAGTCCTTGCGTCATTCTTTTGGCCATTCGTGAATAAAGACATCCGAATTTATTGCCGATCTTGCAAAATTTGTCAAGAGGTCAAGTCTAGGGGTCCGAGACATGCTGCTCCTATTCAGGCTGCAGATATTCCGATTCGGCCGTTTCAGAAAATGGCTATAGACATCATTGGTCCGTTCAAAATTAAGTCAGCCAGAGGACACCAATTTATCCTCACTTGCGTGGACATGTGCACGCGTTGGCCAGAGGCTATTCCTCTGAAGAGCATATCAACTGTCGATATCGCTGATGCTCTTTGGCTCGTATTTTCTCGTCTGGGATTCCCCGGAGAAATACTGTCGGATCACGGCACTCAGTTAATTTCGGACGTTATGTCTCAGGTAATGGCTACGCTAGACATTAAAAGGTCTCTCAGTAGTATTTATCATCCAATGTCCAATGGATTGGTAGAACGTCTTAACAGGACACTAAAGAACTTACTTGGCAAGATAACGGAGGATCATCCTGAAGATTGGGACAGGGTTTTACCTGCAGTCCTCTTTGCCTATAGAGAGGTTCCCAACGAGCATACAGGGTTTTCTCCTTTCGAACTTGTCTTTGGCGCGCAACCGCGCGGGCCAATGTCCTTGTTACACGATTTGATAACTTCCGATAATATCGACGATGATACACAATCGTCATATGAATATGTTATAGCTCTTAGGGAAAAGATTATCGAATCGTGCAGGTTAGCAACTTCATCTTCCGAATTTGCGAAAGAAAAAGCTAGGCGATTTGCTAATAAGAAAAGACGCCTACGTCAACTTTGTCCTGGAGACAAAGCATATGTCTTACTGCCCTCAAGAGAGAATAGACTTCTCATTTCTTGGAAGGGTCCATACACTATAGTCTCGAAAATTTCTGATGTCGACTATATTGTCGATGTGGATGGAAGGCATAAAACCTTCCATATAAATATGCTAACAGAGTTTATTGAACGTCCAGACTATTTACAGCCTATTTTCCAGGCGACGGACGACTCTCCAGTTCAACATGGTCACATCTCATCCCTGTCCGTTATACAGGATGAGGAAACTATTTTTTCTGACGTGAACTTACCTCTTCCTGCGATTCCACTTACTTCAATGGAATCGTGGAGAGACGTTACAGTCTCTTCCAACTTGTCTTTTGAGGAACAACGTCAAGTATCCTCTACGTTACAATCATATCAGGATGTCCTTACCGACATTCCTGGACACACAGATGTCATAGAACATGACATCATACTTACTGATCGTAATCCGATCAGAGTAAGACCATACCCAATACCTATTCATTTTCAAGCACAAGTCGAGAAAGAATTGGATGAAATGATTCAACTACAAATAATTGAACCATCCACTTCAGCTTATTCTTCGTCGATAGTTATTGTTCGAAAGAAAGACAATAACATACGTCTTTGCGTTGATTATCGCAAATTAAATCAAGTTACGAAGTTCGATGCTGAACCTATGCCGTTATTAGATGATCTACTTATTAGACTTTCTAAAGCTAAATTCTTTACTAAACTAGACTTGTCGAAAGGTTATTGGCAAGTCCCACTGACGGAACACGCCAAACCTCTCACTGCTTTTTCGACACCTAGGGGTCTGTTTCAATGGAATTTTATGCCTTTCGGGCTTATGAACGCCCCAGCGACTTTCGTACGCATGATGCGACGAATTCTATCAGATCGTGCAGATGTCATTGCATATTTAGACGACATCTGTCTTTTCAGCGATACTTGGGAAGAACACTATGTGGGTCTGAAGGAATTGCTATCTACTCTACGTGAGCATAGTTTGACTGCTAAACCCTCTAAAGCTTTTGTTGGGTTTAGTGAAATTTCCTTCCTAGGTCATCGAGTTGGTCATGGTCTGTTGAAGACAGAGGACCAAAACATTTCAAAGATATTAAATATCTCGGTTCCGAAGACAAAAAAAGCAAGTGCGTAGTCTCTTGGGATTGATACAATTCTATGGAAGATTCATTGAGAATCTGTCCTCCATTATGGCACCACTTTCAACGTTATTGAAAAAAGGTTCTCCTAATATGGTGCGTTGGTCCCAAGAATGCCAATCTTCATTGGATCAGGTTAAGAATTTGTTCTCATCTCATCCTATCTTAAGACTACCGACGATTGATAAGACTTTTGTCCTTCGTAGTGATGCCTCTTCCACTGGCATTGGAGCGGCACTAATGCAGGAATATTCAGGAACTCTGCATCCTGTAATGTATATTTCTAGGAAGCTGAATGCGGCAGAAAGGAATTACTCGGTTTTGGACCGTGAATTGTTGGCTATGGTTTGGTCCATTCTTAAGCTACAAAGGTTCCTTCTGGGCGCGCATTTCTTTATGGAAACCGACCAAAAAGCTCTTACGGCTATGCAAAGTAAGGATTTGAAGAGCTCGAGATCTACTCGTTATGCTATTGCTCTTCAGCCTTTCCATTTCACGGTGCGAGCTATCCGTGGTTCGGATAATGTGATGGCGGACATATTGTCTAGATGCCCACATGATTCCAGTTAAATCTTGTGTCCTAGTTTTTCCTGATATATTTTCAGACTTAGGTCTGTCCATAATATCATAATATGTTGTAATACAAATGTATTTGGATGATGTTTAGATAATTTAACAAATTTCATTTTGTCCATCCATCAGTGATATGTTGCTAAAATAGCATTGACATTTGTGTATTGCTATGATTATATTATTTAGTAATGTTTGATATATGATTGGTATTGCCAGCAACTTAGGTTTCTTGAATGGTATCCCTTAGTTTGTTTGGTTTAAAGGAAATATTTTCTTTTATGTTGGGAGATGATTTGTACCCTCTTCTATTGTACCTGATATTAGGTTCATTGTTTGCATGAGCACAGAAGTGATACTGGTGCTATCTTGCTCATGAACATATTAAAAAAAAAAAAAATTGCATTTTTTTTTTTTTTACAGGGGGGTGGTAGTAATGTTGCTGTCATTTTCGACGGAGTCATCTGTCAAGTTATTTGCTTATGTTTGTATCATAAGTATAATTGTGTCTTTACCTGCGATGTCAGGTTGATTAGGGGTTGTCTTCCCTTGTTTATTCATTCATTGTGTTTGACCTTTAGGATCAGAGGTTGTCAGTTCGGGCGTAGGCCTATGGGAAGGTTTTTTAAGCGGGAGTGAGATATACTTCCGGGAAGCCGGGAGGTCCTGTTTTTCTGAAGGGACCAAGAGTCCATTGTTTTTCGGGGAGAATCTTCGAAGTAACTGCTATGGCAGTTTTCCCCAGTGAATCTCTGTGCGTCGGGATGACGACAGAATTCCTTGTGTAGTTCTGAGGATTCATTTACCAGGTAATACCGACCTTTATGCATTATTACGCTTTTCGGTGGCAGAACATGTAAAGGATTACCTAGGGTGAACAGCAGTTCACGGATCCCCCATTTCAGAACTTATATATTTGTGCTCGAGGTAGCCATCCAAGACTGTTAGTCTTATATTGTCCAGAAATCCAGTGACGAAGATATATTGTGGGAGCCGCAGATTGGCGGAACTTCTATCTACAATAAGTATTACTGCAGGGTTGATGATAACCTATTTAACAGAAGTACACGGCCGACGTCAGAACGAGGCCTGTGCTTTCGGCTATTATACTACAGCCTGATATGTGCAATTGGCAGGGAGTGCCAAGTTGCACCTGTGTGTCAAGGTAACTAAGGCATCTGACGCGTTTAGTCAGAGACGCCAAGGGCGACGCTACGAACTGTCATTATTGAAGAACTTTGCTATTGACCATGCACGTCTATTCTGATGTTTACCTTTTTGAATGCCAAATGTATACCTATCGATGTCAGGTCAGCATGACCTTGTTACACTGACTGTTCCTGTTGATATTATGTGTGTTCCCGTCAATAAATGTCTTGAAACATGCCTGCAGTGTCAAAGCATCCTTGATTACTGCATGTGAGAGTATGGGTTGCAGGATCTACATCTATACGAGCCTAAACACATTCGCGTCTTCATTCGCACCCACACTCAATTCATCATACGCTCGCACTACACATCTAACAACATGTATACTGTCTTGGGCCAGTGATCACCTCAACAAGAAAAAAAGACAGTTACACTGTTGAAGGAAGGAATTATTTCACACAGTGAATCTTCGTATAGTTCCGGTGTTGTACTCTTAAGGAAGCCCTCTGGAGAACATAGACTCTGTATAGATTACAGGAGACTGAATGCTATTACAGAAGGACAGGTGGATCCATTGCCGGATACAAATCAGCTGGTTGCCAGTTAAATAAGGCTAAATATTTCTCAAGGGTGGATCTGAGTAAAGGATAATATCAGATTCCAGTAAAACCTGAGATCAGACAAAATTGTTGGATGTAAATATTTCGGAGGAACGTAATGAATCCCTGAGTTGCCTCTTTGATTGAGGATATTCCGAATGTTTCATACAAGATATAAGAAGATTATGGGATCCACTACGAAAACTCTGCTATCACCAGGTATATGTTATCTCCTCATAACGTACATTTTGAGGGAAATATAATGTTCTCTGGACATGTCATTGCGCAGACTCAGAGAAGAGAAATGGTGAATACGGGTTGCGAAGCAGCATTAAGACAAGCACTCACACTTGCGGCTGTTCAGTAACATAACCGAAATATATTATTGGTTGTAGAAGTCTGAGGCAGATTTCATGAGTAGTGCCTACTCTGAATGGACCCAACTACATAAAACCATGATAGCACCACAGCAGAGTAAAGTCAAGTTGACTTACATTTATCTATGTGTATATAGAATAAAGGACTGACATGGGATGTCTGTTTTAAGAGGGGAGGTGTCGTGAAATATTCTAATCCACATATATAAATTATCAGGTAAATATAAAGCCTAACAAATACATTTAATAAAGGAAAGAGAAATGGTAAAAGAAACAGTGCTGTCACAAAGAATGTACTCGAAATCCCCCTTTGTTTTATGCTTCGTCTGCAAATTGGAACGTTTCCACGATAAATATAAGCCACTGCATAAATACAAGCGTTTCCACAACACATTAAAACGGGTATTGCATTTCTAAGAAAAACATTGAGAGGCACACTGCGTAATGACCTAAATTAAGCCTAACATTAATTATACTACGTTACCAAAACGAACGAACAGATGGACTCAAAAAGGATAGAGAGAAGGGAGAGGCATAAAGCCGAACACGTGCAACACTAAACACGCGTCGCGCGATACACAATTGCTGCCATCACGCGTGTAAGGCCACATGCACTAACTTTATTTCAAATCGACAGTGATAAAATTCACTACCCTTCCCAGAGTTAGGTTTTAAAATCCTGAAAAACGCTTATTAGAAAAGATAACATTAGATGGGTTTACGTTTGAAAACATTACAGTACCCAGACAGCACATCTTCGAAACAGGAGGTAGAAGAAATTGCATATTTTGAACGCAGCCACTTAGCTCTTTTAAATTTGTATATTTGGGTTCCTTAGGGCTTGCTGACAAAGAATATGTAAAACGTTACGCAAATAGTCTAGGAATTACCAAATTATAACCAAAATAAAATAGTGGGGATGCCAGACAGCATGAAATCATTTCTGCTCATAAAATTTTTTTTAACGTGTTTGAAAAAACCTTACGTACGGAAATAGCCTACCATGTTAACTCCAAATTGATTGGAGCGCAACAAATATAAGACTAAACACGATTGGTCGGGCTATAAATACTATCTTGTGTTGTTATGGGAAACGACTAGACGGGGTACTTTTTTTGAAAAGATGTGGAGACGTGGTTTCATTGGTTAGAGCTGCGAATATACACAATTCAGAGCGTTAGTTCGAGACCACTAGTTCAAATAAGCTTGATGAAGCAACAGTGCGTTGAAGCCAGCTCATATTTTTGCTAAATAAAAGCCTGGAACATAAGCAGATGGGAATTTGTGCCAGTATTTGTGCCAGAATTCATTGCTAGTCAACGTATTTGTGTATTTCCATGAATTGTGGTAGGTTTGAAATATTCAATATCTTTTAATGAAAATTGAATGTAAATTGTTAATTTATGCCTGTATATATGTGTAGTTCAGTAGCAAACATGATGTAAAGCCTATAATGCTCCAGCCTGAACAGAAGGTGTCGGAGGGAAGTAAAACTGCATGGAATGGCCAAACAGTACACTGACACCTAGATTATTGATTAGACAGAAATAATGCTGGAATTGCAGAGGCGTAGTAACCATTAGGGAGGGAAATACTGGTATAAAGTATTTCAGATGAAGCTGACAGTTGGCCTAACGCTCTGAACTCAATGTTTGTGATGTATTGTGCTCAGTGTAGAAAGAGAGTATAAATTAGTTATGAAGTAGAAGGTACATCCTTCTTGTTTTCAGGGACTGTGGTCTTAACGTTATTGAGCAGCCCCTGGTCAGAGCTTTGCTGAATCCAGAGTCGGACAGCATACTCCTTGGTCCATTTAGCTATCAGTGAGGTGTCTCCAGAGCCCAGGGGAGAAATCGAGCAGAGGAGTCTTTTCCTGCCGCCATCACGCAAGATAAGCTGATGTGGCCAGCTGAGCTCAACATTATGTACCCCCATCTTAAAATAACATTGTAACATAAACTTAAGAGGGGAAGTAAATTGTTTTAATACCAGGAACTGAGAACATCTCCAATACTAGTTCCCATAGAAACAAACTATTGAAGTCATGATGACAAATACCAACAGAGCTTGAACAAAACAAAAACCAGTATTACCTCATATTAACACTACACAACTGACACACATAGGATACCATTGATAATATATGTCACTACATGAATCATATTAATAAATTCTGTACATATACCGTGTAATTAAAATTGATTGTGATTCCTGGTTCCCTTTGTATTTGAATCAGGACACATATACATTCATGACAGCAATGAATACATATTGTTATTTGAAAAGTTATCAGTGACTCCTTTAAGATATCCTTTAGAGTGTTATATGTATGTGAGTGTCACAGTGTTGTCAAGTGTAGTGGAATAAATTAAATTGTTTATCTGTCTGTTGTTGTTATGACTTACACTTCATCATACACATACCCTAGACATACAACGTAGTCATCACACTATTCCAGAATAATTCTGACTGAGATATATATATATGTGGCAGCAAGTAAGGTTATCTATAATACACTACTCTTATTAGATATAGATACCTTCACAGCTGATCTCAGTCAGTACACTAAGTCCCCTATAAATATTTATAACATCCCACTTCACCACAACAGCAATAAACTTCTTCTTCTTCTTCCTCGTTCGCCCTGAAAAGGACGGTGGTTGCGTTGTGTCTGTTTGCGCCTAAGCTGTGATATCTGCACCTTTCGGTCGACACATCCGACTTCTGCACGGCATTTTTAGGGACTGGGTTTGTCTTCCCATTTCGATCCATACTCGCTCAGCCAGACTGCACTGCTGCAGACTGTTTCCAGGACCACCACGTGGAGGTGGAGTACGGTCTTGACCAGCTCTGGTTCGCTGGTCATGATGCAAGCAGTCAAGCTATGGGTCGCTGACTGCATTCACTGTTGCTGCATCTTTGGGTCTCCAGCAATAAACGAACCGTCCTCTCTCTAGAAATACACAACCTCTTATGCCCCGCCCTTCCCGTGTTTCAGTTGACGTGCTGACGTAATCCTGACAGCAAGTAACCCCTTTTAAAAGGAAAGACAGAGTATGAATCTGTATATCTGAGTTCTAAGTTCTTGAAACAAAGACATGAGGCGTAGCTAAACTAAGAATCGAATCGATGGCGATAGCGAAATAATCCTTCCACGTGTTTAACGTGAATGCTTAATTAGCAAATTTGGAAATTCCACGTGGTAGTTTAGATAGAAACAAGAAATGAGGGGTGCCATTGAGAATGAATTGGATCGATCAAAGTGCTAAATTGTTCATCCGTTACAATTAGGTCTTGAGTACTTTGGTCTGTTCGGAATCCACAATGGACCTCATCCAACTGTGGCTCAGCTAGGGGTCTGTCTCTGATCTAGGATTCTAGAGTAGATTTTACCAGGGACACCGAGAAGGGATATGCCCCTATGGTTTCCACATTGTCGATTGTCACCCTTTTTGAAAATCGGCGTTTTGATGGCAATCCAATCCTTTGGTATGGTCTTGTTGCACCAAGATACCTGTAGGACCCTTAAGAGTAATAGGTTGCCTGCTGCTCCCATGTACTTAACCATTTCTGGTGTTATATCACCATGCCCTGCTGCTTTGCCCATCTTGACTTTCTCCAGTGCTGGCTTCAGTTCTTTCATCGTTCTCATCTTCACCACCATTGGTTTTCTCTTCTGTGTTAGTGGTTATCATTTCTGATGGTTGACCTTGCTCACCATCAGTGAGTTATGAGAAATACTTTTTTCCATCTTTTCATTACTTCCTTCGGGGCAGTAAGCAAATTGCCTTGCTTGTCCTTTATAAATTTAAGAGGGCATTGTTTTTCCGTCCTCATGTTCGTTGGGGTCTTATAGAACAATTTCAGGTTTTATTGCACATCTTTTTCTAGCTTTTTTCCAAATTCTTCCCAGGACTTCTGTTTTGCTGCTAGCACCTTGTTCTTTGCTTCTGTTCTGAGTATCACATATTCTCTATTTTTCTCCATGTGTCCTGCTATGTTTTTAGCTCCTAAAAATTGTTTCCGTGCCATTTTCTTCTCTCTTCTTTTCTCTTTGACGTCCTCTGTCTACCAAGGTGTCTTCTTTCTATTGTTCCCAAGTAGCACTTCACCACATGTTTCTAGCAGCAGCTGTCTTTATGATGTCCTTGATCTTAAGCCAGAGAGTTTCCAATTCATCGGGTTGTTCTTCTGTCTTTCTCACTGCTGCAGCAATAAGCCCTGATGTCTGGTCTTAATTTCTGGCTCTCTCAGCTTGTAGGTCTTAATGCTCATTTCTCCCGTTCGTTTACTTAGTTTCTTGCGTGATGTTGGGCAGTTCCTAGGCTGAGTAACTCTTTTAGTTGTTCTTTTGATTGTTAGCAGATAGTGATCACTTCCACTCTATGTCCCCCTCCAGACTCTATATCCCGGTCATACTTGAATGAGCTCCTCCTAACTATGGCATAGTCGATCACTGACTTCTCATTCCTTGTTGGTTCACATCTAGTGTATGCGCTTATGGAGAAAGTTTGTATTGATAATGATCAGATTCTGCTCACTGCAGAATCTAAGGAGTCGCTTTCCATTGTCATTGAAAGTATCTTCTCCATATCTTCGAATAACTCCACCCCATCTAGCATGGTCATTTCCAACTCTAGCATTGAAATCTCCGAGCATGATAATTTCATCTAGGCAGTCATCCACTGTCCTTTGAAGAAGCTCGAAAAATTCATCCTTGACATCTGCTCTTTCATCCTCATTTGGCCCATAACATGCAACGACAATTATTAATACCAGTTAGGTCTTTATTTTAAATAAATGTATGCAGCGAGGTTACTGCAGTACAAGCAGATCATTGTGACCCGCTGTGTGTCAAAGTGATTAATAGATAGGTTGCACTAAGTGACTGAAAAAGTGTGCATCAGCAATGGTTCTCAAAATATATAAAATAGGTCCCTACACAGCTGTTTGCGTCTTCTAAAAAGTCGCTACTTTAGTTTCGCGCCTTTTCACATGACTTGAAGGCAATAAATCGTGTTAACCAGCAAATATGGGGATTGTTTACGTTGGCATGAATGGATGCATCTGAATAGGAAAAGATTTGATGGGAGATGATGGACAAGGGCTAGAGACACCATTCGTACGTTTTAACGATTTATGTGGTTTTGTTTGTGGGCTCTTATTGCTAGAGAACAGTTTAACTCGCTCATTTAAGCTTTTGAGAAATTGCACAACATTTCTCACAGCAAATCTATATGTCAAGAATCATCTTCATTATTACAAACATCAATATAAACATACATGATTTTGTTCATAAAGCTCTTCCCCAATAGGACAATTCCTAAACAGCGTATATCAGAAAAAAACTATGTTCAAACTGGATTATAACTCATGGATATGGAACGGGCATGCATGGAGAACAAGGTGGAGAATTTGTATATTCAACATTATCTAATATTGAAAGACGAGCATGCTGAACAAGAAACATAAGTTCGATGTTTAAATTTATAATGGGAACGCATTTGCTACTAATTTCTTCATCTGTCATCTTACAAATTCTCCCAGGAAAAACACGAAAGCATGAATGATATATGAGAGAAACTTTGGGGCCAGGGCAGATTTATGTATATTCAGCATGTTTGTGTATATAATATTGTGAATGGTAATAGTCATATCTCTGACATTTTGTGCGTATACATATAATAAATTATATCATTATTTTGTTTTAACATTATATTTTCACATTTTTATTTACAATGTACTGCATCTACAGTGTTATTTTAACAAAAAAATTATCAGTATTAGTTTATGCCTACGCACTCTGTATAGTACAAGTAATATAAATTTAACCAAGATTAATTACTTGTCTGTTCATCTTTGAATAATTCCTATTTGAAGCATGCTGCTGAAAGTTTTCAGCGATGTCCATGTTCTATAACATATCTATTTTATAATACTGTATACATTGAGTACAGTTTCTGAATTCTATTAATGTCATGGCGTAACAATGATGACATATTAAAACTAGAAAAAAAAAACTACTGTTTGCACGTTTACAGAGTCTCATATCTTCTGTTGTAATTATAGTCCAATGTGGGAGCTGCGCTAGCGTAGTGGTTACAACACCGCTCTGGCGACCGGGTGATACAGGATCAAACCCGGGCGACGGCATTTGAGGATTTTTCGTCGACCGGGATTTGGACTGGATTAACTCGAGACCTGGCGAGAACATTTGAAGGAGTGTCGTCGACCAGGGACTGGCGGCTCCTGAGCCGACCCAGCTGCAATGGGTACCTCCGAAATCGGCGAGTATTTGCCTGAATGGCGAGGGACACCTGTCTCTGTACAAGAAATAAAGGGATACTCACGTAAAATCAATGTCAGGTTAGACATAAAATAATAACCTGAGATTTCGCCTCGAGTATTAGCGGGCGAACGCACAAAAAAAAAGAAAATAGTCCAATGTTAGATTTTGAACAGAAACTTAGAGTAACATACTAACTATCGCCAAAAGCCACTTTTAAACTGGAGTTTCCAAAGATAAATTAACAGCGAAATTTAATTACCCCATATCGAATGTGATTTAACCAAGATTAATTACTTGTCAGTTCGTCTTTTGATAATTCCTATTTGAAGCATGCCGCTAAAAATTGTAAGCGATGTCCATTTTCTATAACTTATCTATTTTATATGAATGTATACTATGAGTACAGTTTCTGAATTCGATTAATGTCATTGCGTAACAATGATGACATATTAAAACTGAAAAAAAAAATTCTTTTTTTTCACTTTTTCAGGCTCTCATATCTTCTGTTGTAATTATAGTACACTGTTAGATTTTAAACAGAAACTTAGAATAACATATTAACTATCATCAAAGCTACTTTTAAACTGGAGTTTCCATCGATAAATTTTCAGCGAAGGTTTAATTACCTCAAATCGAATGTGATTTAACCAAGATTAATTACTTGTCAGTTCATCTTTTGATAATTCCAATTTGAAGCATGCTGCTAAAAGTTTTAAGCGATGTACATTTTCTATAACAAATCTATTTTATATTAATGTTTACATTGAGTACAGTTTCTGTATTCTGTTATTGTCATTTCCTAACAATAATGACATATTAAAACTTCAAAAATAGTTTGCTTTTTGCACTTTTTCAGACGCTCATATCATCTGTTGTAATTATAATACAATGTTTGTTGTTAAACAGAAACTTAGAGTAGCATACTAACTATAACGAAAAGTAGCTTTAAAACTGGAGTTTTCAACGATAACTTTGCAGCGAAAGTTTAATTACCCCCTATCAAATGTTTAGTGCGTTTCGACTGGAATTCCTGATAGCTGGTAAGAATTTGACCCCGTGACCAAACGGTAGTAGAAAAAAACGCGGGGAACTAAAACCACGTTGACAAACAGCCGTGCCTAACTATATAAGTTTGATGCTAGTAAGAGAGAGTACATTAACTTTCAACCACAGCTAAGGGGGTGCCAACTGTGGTTGAAAGTTAGACAATAATTGTATTGTTTCCTTTATATGTACTCTCTTGAAAATAGAAAAAGTGCTCAAATGAAGGTGTGCATGGACAGTTCGATTATGGAAAGAAGCCAACAACACGATTGATAAACAGTACATGAACTGGAGTTTTGTTAAACTTCAAACGTTGTTCTCAGATGCAGTAAGTCGACCATGGCTTCTCAGGGGCAGCAAGTCGACCAGAGCAAGATTTTAAAAGATGTGCGAACAATTAATAGACTTGTTGTCATAAAAGAAATGTTAGTTATTTTGTTCATTATCACTGCTCCACTTGTCATTAAGTAAGGCTACTCCATGTCTTCATATAATACATCCAAATCCCTTTCACTACAAATATCTATTGACGGTCGCTTGCAATGAAATGGCCACAGTAGTGATAGTACCGTCTGTAATACATGTAACAGAAAACAACATACTATAATTAATAACCTGTCAATGTTGACGGTTTATTGCTAGTACACCATAAAAATAAAAATGTCACTCAATTGAAAGGCGTCCAGAAATAAGCAACAGTTCCATGTATGGTAAATTGTTGAAATGGCGTGCTACGAAGAAAAATAGCAATTACATAAAAAGAAAATATTTCTTCCGTGAATGTCACCAAACAACTACCAGTAATTCCTGTCTTAATATCACAAACACTATTACCAAATCTTATGATGCAAGTATTTTTATTATTATTGTAGTACTTATAGAGTAGCATGTTCATTATAATATCTCATTAGCAGTAACAGAAAGAACTTACTTTAACTGGCAGACCAATTCACGAACTCCTCAAGGCACAGCGTTTATTTCGCAGAAGCCAACCATCTTTATGAATTGGGGTCGGAGTGGCTAAGAGGTATGGCGTCCGCCTTAAATTTTAGACGGACCGGGTTCAATTCCCAGTTGAGGGAATATAATTTATGAGAAATGTTTTTTCAGAACCAGTGGTCCTAATGATGTCATACTCCCTCCTGGTCTCCTGGGTAGTGAAATCGGATGTCTAGCCTTCTCGGATAAGGGCGAAAAAATAGGAGGTCACGTGTGTGCAAGTTGCGCAAGTTAAATATCTCACGGCAGTTGGAAATGGTCAAGAGTAAGGCCTATCGGGCAGCTGCCCTGGCAAAATTTAAAAAATTAGAAACTAACCCACAACAAAAATATGTATAGAAGTGTTGATTCCTATATACACACATTCGATTCTCGCCAGTGTAACAGAGTTCGTGCACTGTGCTGAGATCGTCGTTTTGTGATCAAAGGGAGTGGATTAGAGCAATGATGGAGTAGTCCGTGTGCAAACAAGATAGTCGATAAAAAACAAACCATGCCAAACTGTCTGAATAATTTTTTTTAAAATATCATATCCAAATGTAAACTTACAGGCGTCACGAACACCCACTCTCAGCCAAGTAAATTGATAAGGCATATTCCATGTCACTTTTACTTCTTTCGAGTGGCTGTCAAGACACGTATTGTTATCACCATCTGTAACTGTCTTTAGTGCTTGATCTTTGTTAACAACAGTGTTGCTCTGTGCCAGGTCAACTGTATTTTTCAGAAATTGCAAATTTAATGAATATATTTTTTTTTCTCATGTATATCTAAGCAGCAAACCTCACAAGTCTTCTTAAGTATCACATACTTTATAATTCTCTAAAAGTGTTCTGTCCTGTCCCACAATATTTTTTCGTGCACTCTGGAAATTATATAAAAGTCGTGCGCTTTTAGCATTTGCACAAACTGCACGACGCTTAATATAGTGCTCACCTTTTTTCCCCACCAAAGTTGCAAGTTGTATTTTATGCAATAAATAGAAAACACAAAATAAAGTATCAAAAATCTACAATGTATTTTATTTTTATTTTTAATTTGTAGCTTAATTGTTTCCCTTTAATAGAAAATAAATTGTGAAAGAAGCCAACATTAACTTGTTCACATCAAAGTTACAGTGTAAAAATTATGTAAAAGTTGTGCGCTTATGACTATAGTTCTAAATAGCACGCTGCCAAAATTGCTCGCTTTTCTTGCTAATATTTTTCGGTATGCGCAATCAACGTAAATAAAACAGTTTTAAAACAAGTCAGTCGATTGAAATACCTGGGCATGTTAATAACATTGCACAGATGTTGCATGTCATTAGTGAAACGTAGAAGATAATGACAATAGAAATTATGAATGTATATATTCATTGTTCCATTTTAGTTCCTTATCTCTCAACAATATGTATAGTCATTGTATGATTTGTGTTCCCTATCTACCCGCAATGTGCATTGTTTTTGTATGGTGTTCGTTCTTTATCTCTCTGCAGGGACCGAAGACGCAGCAAAAAAGATGACTGCAGTCATCGACTCATAGCTTGACTGCTTGCGTCAGGGTCAGCAAACAAGAGCTGACCAAGAACCTACTCCACCTCCAAGTGGAAACAGGCTGCATCACTGCAGTCTGGCCAAGAGAGTAGGGATCGAAGAGGGAAGACAAACCAGGTCTCTAAATTGCCGTGCTGAAAACGAATGTGTCGTGCCAAAAGGCGCAAATATCGCAGCTTTGCTGTAAACGGCGGCACAACGTAACCAACGTTCTTTTCAGGACGAACGCAGAAGAAGAATCTCTCTGCAATGTGCACAGTTTCCCTCAGTGAATCTAAACTTTATACAGAGCATTACAACAGGAGGCAATCTGATCATCAGCAGTAGTATTCCAATAGAAATCTAAGATATATCGTTGTTCATAATTTCTATTGTAGTTATATATTTCTTTCCATAACCTATCATTTTCTAGCCGTGTTTAATATATATTTTGTGTACTTACAACATTCAATATATTCACACTCAAATGATTATAAAACGTGGCATTCAGGTCTAAGTCTTGCTCATAAGAGTGGACCTCAGACACCATTTATACGTACTTTTATTTCGTGCATGGTTTTTACAAATCAGGTGATTGAAATGAAATTAGTTGTTGTAGACTCCTTCAGTCAGAATTGACTATGGAGATGCGCTCCTCAAGTGGTAGCCCTCAGCTGCTTATTTCGCCAGGTGTTCCCATTGGCTGTTCTTTTCTCATCCTGTTGTTTTCGCAAAAGTCTGAAGTGGCGCCGTACAGAGTATTGCCGCATAGCTCGGTTGGCAGCTTAATCCTCCTGGCCTAATGGATTGATCTCCAGTGCTGTCCTGTCTCTCTTGTACACATTTTTAACCTCAGATGTGTTCACCCAACTGTTCTTTTGCCATATCCCAGTTGTTCATAGAAGATATCTTTAGGGATGCGTCCCTTTTCCATGCTGTGGACATAGCCAAGCCTGCGTAGTCTGCGTTGTGTAAGCAGTGTATACATGCTTCGAAGACCAGCACGTAACAGCACGCCGACATTTGTCAATTTTTCCTTCTATGACATACTAAGGATGTGAACATAAATTAATACCCTTCATTATGTACAAAAAAATTGGAAAGAAGAAATTTACTGCTGTCAAGATTAGGTGATCAAACCAACACATTTTTTGTTTTGTTTTATAATTCTTCAATTACGTCCCCTATTTCAGGTTGTTCATTTATTTATTTTCTTTTGTGCTCCCTATAGAGCAAAAACCAGTGATTCAACATACCCTCTAGCAGGAAACCTGAACCAAGCAGTCACATTATCTTACAGCAGTAGTTGCAAGTCATGCACGATCTAATATTAGTAGCCTTGCACAACATGCCTGAGGTACAGTAGTCATATTCGTTCTTCGTACTTTCATAGATCCCTCACCCCCCAGGAACTACACAGGGCCATTTCAGGCTGTGGCAAGAGTAAATTAGATTTTCGCAATGAAGAATATTTATTTTGATGATTCAGTACTTTGTCTGTGTTGCATATTTATTCTTCAATTTATTATCGTATTTTGTATATATATATATATATATATATATATATATATATATATATATATATATATATATATATATATATATATATATATATATATATATATATATATATATATATATATATATATATAACTATCTTATTGGCTTCAAAATCTGTTGACTCACTTATTACTTGGGATTATTACGATGATTACATTAATATTGATTTATAGTACGTGTTTGTCTTCTTCTTTTTCCTCTTTGATTCTTAGACACCAACCGTCAAAGCAGTCAGCGGCCAATACGCCTGGTGGCGTCTTGTATGGCAACAACAAATTGATTCCACTTTGCTCGGTCGGCGGCCATCCTTCGTACAGTGCCAAAACTCTGGTTCATTCTTTGCATCTCAGCCTCCACAGTCCTCCGACAAGTTGTTTTTGGTCGGCCTCTCTTTCGTTTTACTTCAGGGGTCCATAGCATAGCTGTTCTTGTGATGGCATCGGGGTCTCTTCTGAAGACATGGCCAACCGAGTTCCAGCGTCTGCCAGCTATGATGGTGTGTATGTCCTCTTGCTTGCTCCGAGTAAGCAGATCTTGGTTGATGATGGCATTCGGCCAAAAGATTCGGATAATTTTTCTTAGACATGTTGTGTGAAAAGATAACAATTTCGACATTTCCTTCTCTGTAACTCTCCAGCTCTCCGCGCCATAGAGAATTACAGAAAGCACACAGCTCTGACATAATCCTAATTTTGTGCGTGTACTGTACTGGGAGGTCTTCCAGATGTTGGTTAGACTGAAAAAGGTTGTTCTTGATTTCTTCATTCTGTTGTTGATGTCTTTGCTTGCTCCGCCGTCTGGTGTTACTATGCATCCTAGGTATGTGAAGGCGTCTGTCTGTTCCAGTTGCTGATTCCTTACTGATATGGCTCAAGGTTGCTCACATTGAGCTTCATGACCTCTGTCTTCTTTAGGTTGATGTTTAAGCTCACCTGCTGGCTATACTTATTAAGTCTATCCGTTTTTTCCTGGATGTGTTGATGTGAATGTGCTAGCAGTGCAATGTCATCTGCTTATTCCAGATCTTCCAATGTAGAAAATGTAGTCCATCTTATTCCTCTTGGACTGCCCACTGTTGTCTGGCGCATCACCCAGTCTACGAGTGTTAAAAATAGTGTGATTTGTGTTTCAGGTAAATTGTATTATTGTAATGTAAAAAAAAAATAATTTTAACGAATTTGTGTTACAGAAAAACCCACCATATTGGCACGCTGGACCAAACCATCCTTGCTTACATTTTCCGTTTGTACAAGAACCATCTGTGGCACAAAATTTGTCTTCCGAACATCGACACTTGTACTTGCAGATTGGACCAAACCAGCCAACGTCACATCCTGCAAATTGAAAAGAATTAACAACTCTTTAAACTCACATCTCTTAAAAAATATCCGAATGAGTTAGAGAAAATAGTCGAGTTTCACAGTGGATCACTTTACAATTAAAGTCTGCGTTCCTCTGACAAGCGCATTCACGTCTCAACATTTCTGTCCAAGCTGTGATGAAATCCCGTATTTCAAAGTTTTATTTTGAAAACGCAATTACCTGCATAAAACATAAAGACGTTGTACAAAGCTCATTTCATGACTACACTAATATTTGACAACTAAAGTAAATTTCCGTTATATGACGGAAATTAAGTTCAAGAACACCAATACTTAACGGCCATTTTATTTATTCAATTACTTGTGGAAAAATAATGGTAAGTGTGAACATCGGATTGTCCATCAGATGAGCAACTTGATTTTCTGCTGTTTTGATCTGCCAGGTAGATCATAACATGAATGGGATCTTCAGATACTTTAATAGATCGGAACAATAATAGATCTTTAGCTCACTAGAAGTTTTGTTATGATTTCTCTAATCAGATCTGAAGCCTCCTTATTTTTGGTGCACAAAATGACTAGTTGGAGGAAAACAATGTTTGTAAACATTAAGTGTGGGTATTTATACATCTCTGAGCACTTGTATACGAAGATATATATTTAAACAAGGTCGCTGCAATTGTCTCTACATCAGATAAAATTCACTTATATTGTAACAGTGAGAATAGTTAAGAACATTTTCTTTCATTTTTTTTTTCTCATATTAAAACCAAAATATTTGTTTTACATCTGGTGTTAGACAAAGACTGAATATGCACGCCGTTCATAGGGAGATGTTATTGGTGCATGTACACCGTCCTTTGCGCATTTTTCTTTGGTGAGTGTTACAAGTTACAGGAGTTTTACAAAAGCAAAGAATGACAGCATGAGTTGGAAAACTATATATAAACTAGCAATATCCCGTCATAATTGACAGGTTTTTAATGATGCTTCATGTTGTAGTGGCATTTCTGCTTCTTCTATAGTATCGCTTGCTCGTTGTGAATGACGCGATCGTCTCTTCCTTTTTAGCATCTGCAGCTCGTTTTGCAGCCATCTTATCATTTTGATCCATAATAACAACTCTGCAATATTTTAAATTAAAATTTTGTCTTGAAAAAACAATCAAAAACTTAAATTTTAAGGTTATTTTTAAGAAAATTATGAGTTAAATCTGTTTCCAGAATCAAACTGGACTGAAGAGTATCTTGATAGTCTGTTGATTTAATCTGCATCTCCGCACCTTCCTGTCTCCAGTTCATGTACTGTTTATCAATTGTGTTGTTGGCTTCTTCCCATAATCAAACTGTTCATGCACACCGTCATTTGCGCACTTTTCTATTTTCGGGAGAGTACATATAAGGAAAATAATACAATTATTGTCTAGCTTTCAACCACAGTTGCACCCCCTTAGATGTGGTTGAAAGTTAATTTACTCTCAATAATGGAAAAGTGCGCAAATGACGGTGTGCATGATGTGACCGACCAACTGGCTTATTTACGGCGGGAATTTTGGTATTTGATATGATTTAGACAATAGGACGACACGTGTGCCACTACAGAGTCAAGATCATGAAAACAATGCTGCACATTACAGGTTGGGTAAGTAAGACATCTAGTACCGCGTGTGCAAAATTAAAGTATGACAAATATTGAGTTGAAAAATTACATTAATTTTCGTTCCTGCTTTTCAGGCAAGTCACTCTTTAGGGGGTTATACGGAAGAATACGCAATCACAAGCATGTTTATGTTTTCACATAACGATGATTTAGTCAATGTTGTGGAACAGTAGTAACTGAGAATAGTGTGGGTAGGGAATAGGAAGGTGTATGTGTTGTTTATTGTAGTGAGCTTATTGTGTTCACTGGTGTGAATAATTTGTGCGGGATTTTAGACAGAGATAGATCTGGGCACTGTCCTCGTGTTTTAGGCGTGAGTGAGTGAGCTAACAGTGAGTTGGCTGGGATAGGGAGAGTTTGGCCAGTCGACTCTGTAAAGGTGGGATTTCAAGTAGAGTTGTGAAAATTGTAGAGGAGATGTTTCTGTGTGATACGAGCATTTGTGAGCTGGATTATGTGCTCTAGGGGTACGAAAACCGAGAGATGTTTTGAGTATGGACGTGGATAAATGCACAACCCATAGTTTTCTGGCTCGTGTGGTGATTAGCCAAAGGTGACTGTATTTGATGTAAATATAGAATTGGCGTAATAAATTGTGGTAGTGTTCTACTCAATATGTTGTTTGATGTCATATTCATGTTCCATGATCCTGTGCCACTTGGCTGTGCTGGAAATACGAACCATAGTGGAGCCTATAAACCCAGGAATACTATGGGTGTTAAACATCTAAAGACACACATCGTAGCAATCAGTAACAATCAAATGTCAGACCTCCTGCAGCAGGTTGGCGATGATTAAAGCATTTCGGCTTCTTGAGATTCACACCTTCTGTATTTTCATAATTATGCTGCTTTTTATTTTCATAACCCGTTCTTTTCTTAATTCAATTTTGGCTTCATGAATAGTTCTAGGGTAAGGCATTGGTCACTTCCTCGGCAATGGTTTAAGTTGACTAGCTAAACCCATCATCATCAGCTGCCATCTCCACAACAAACGTTGGTAGTAATAGATCTCCAACGTCTTCTATCTCTTGTCTTGACGACGCACTCTGGTATTATTATGGTATTCTGCACGGTGTTATGTCTTTTTATGTGGCTAAAATATCTTAGCTCTCTAATTGTAATCTCCTTCGTCAGTTCTCTTTTCATACCTAGGTTTTCTAGGAGCTCCATGATTGTTTTTTTTTCTCTTTCCATGAGATGTGCCCTATTTTTCAAGAATAAAGAGGGAGATGTCATGAATGGCACAGGCAGAGGCTACGATCGGTCGGGTGACCAGGGTTTAGATTGTATCCAAACGGGAAGAGTGGAGTAAGCCATGGGAGAACTGGATAACCTACCAGCAGACCATCATTAGCCTTGGCAGAAAGTGCACAGCTTGGAGCAATGGAAAAGCAGAGTTGGAGATTAATCAACTGATAAGTGATCATGCTGGATACGATGACGCCATTGTGTACTCTGATCGGTCCTTAGTGCATGATGAGAAATCAGGGTGGGCCTTCTCTACGAGAATAAAAGGCTGGGTTGTCGCTGAAAAGAGTGGGGCCTACATGACAACAACCTCCAGCATGAGTATGGAGGTAGAGGCAGTTATTGCAGCACTGAGTTGGCTGTCTGAAACTCCATCAACCAGGGCAGTTCTATTGTCAGACTCTCAAGCTATGCTTCGGAAATTTCAGAGCGGATGGCTGAGGCAGGTATAGAAAACATCAATAGAATCCTTAAGTCTTGAAGAACTGGTGTAGATCAACTGTCCTGGTCACGCAGGGGTATGTGGCAACGAGAGAGCTGACATAATGGCCTCGAGAGCACTCATACCTGGAACACTGAACATGTATAAGGGATAGATACTAAGGGTTATTAATGAACGCCTGCTGGATAATGACACTATTATGGATGAATCAGAAATGCAGAGGATATTGGAATTCGGCATCAAACGTGGGAACTAGCAGAAATAGAAGTGAGAGAGGATGCATGTGTCGTATGTACAACCAGCGTTCTCCAGGTACAAGTAGCATTCATACTCTTCGACATTTGGTGAGGGAGACTGAGCACATATGGGTTTGCCCGGAGAGCAGTGAGGTCGATTCTGATTAACAATAAAATTAACAATAACATCTCGAGAGCTTCAATTCTTTCTTCCAATTGCCTATTGTTTTTCCATATTTTTAACCATACAGTGATGAAGAATATATATATGCTTTATGATTCTCGGTGTCAATTTGTGAGTCAACTGTTTACATGACAGTATTTGTCTCATATTGTTCAACATTACAGATGTCACGGAGTGTTTTGAAGGTATTTTGCATGCATGAATGTTCCCATGCTCCAGTGCGAGCGTAATTAGTCATTTGAGTTGCTGTGAGTTGGGTATGCTTACCTTGTAATATTTTAGTTACAATGTTCTGAGCAGAGGTTAAAACACTCTGCTAGCTAAAGTTATACGTGAAAGAAGCTCAGTGGAGTGTGGAAGGTTTTCACGTGTTTGGTGAATAAGAATGAAAGGGTTCAATCAGAGAGATAGATGTGTGTTGAGTCAGTAGAGAGTTTAGTCAGTAGTGAGTAGACAGTAGACAGGAGACAGCGAAGAGTGTAGAGAAGAGAAGGGTGGATGTCTACAGTAGGGCGCGAGTAGAGGGCCAGAGTTGTGCAGTAGATTTATGAAGTATCCTATTTTGTGGCGGTAGATATTCCAAGAATCAGATTGATAGTGGTAGAATACTCGGGATTTGTTATGTCTCCAATGGTTGTAAAGGCCCTGCGCCCATTGTGACTTCTTTGTGATATAATATGTTCAAGGAGATTGATAAGGTTTTTGGAGTTGGTGTATTACTCCTTAGACAGTGAGCTAGATGAGCGATGTATGTCTGTTGCTTGATCTTCCACATCTACCCACATACATCTAACTCGTCACATCTGAAGGCCGTCTATTTGGATGTACCAGTGAACCCAAAGTTGTACAGCACTAAGATGATCAAAAGTCAACCAGTCAGTAGACTACCGTTTGTTTTGCAACGCAACCAATGTTGACAGGATGACAGTAACTAAACACCATAACCAGTTTGTTCACTGGTGGAATATAGGTCAGCTGGCTGTGTAACGCAGTGACATCATCGTCGTCTGAATGATCGTTGAAAACTGTGATGTAGAAGCTTTTTGTTGTGACTAGAAGAACTTATATTGTGCTTAGACGAAGCGGCCGTGTATCCAGAAGAATTTGTTGTGACCAGAAGAAGGAGATCTGTAATAAATCTGAATAGATATCGGGGTAAACTTTGCTGCAGTGTTCTACTTGGCACAGTGTGAATTGGAAAACATGAGCTCTGTTTTTCACTATGTGAAGTCGGTGATGCTACATAATCTAAGCTACATTGTGCTGTGTGTCGTCTTCATACTTTCATTGCCTTGGGACTTGCTAAGGACATTATAAACATATCTACACGTTTAGAATATGTATTTGTTTCGTAAAAATTTAATGTCCAACATAATTCTTTGTGATATAGCTTAGTTTAGATAGTAATTTGTTGATGCCCTTCTGATGTGATTACCATTAGGCATAGCTGAACAGTCTTTTTATTATACAGGTATCTGATAAGAAAGGTAGTTACGTAACATTCTTTTGTGCTTTAGTATGCTAATATTCTATTGGTGTGTTGCACTAAGTTTCTAGTTAGAAGGTAATGTCTGTTTTATATGGCGCTTTCAGTGTACGTCTCAGGGAAATCAATGATTTTTTTCATATCCTGAGTACATTTGTATTCACGTGTAGCTTGTTTCTGTGTAGTTTTTCTACTTTCTTCCTTATTTATGTCAGTGTTATTACTTATTTTCTAGTTTACTTTCAGTGTTGCAGTTGTACTGCGATTGGTCTTCACTCTCTCTCTCTCTTTAGATGACGGTTGATATATGCTTATGTTAAATTACAATTATAATTAATTATACTTGCAAAGAAGTTGCAGTTAATTTAGGTTGTTTTAGTAGTTATGGGAAATACTGTATAAGGAGATAAGGATACAATGTTTGCATACGTTCTATCTATAGCTGTGCTATTCCTGTTAATCGTCATTCGGCATCATTGCTGTGTTTTTTTTTTCTACACATAGCTTACATCTGCTCTACCTATAGCTGTGCCATATCTATTTGACATCCTTCTTTCTAGTTCTCCTGTTTCTTTTTCATTTTGTTCTAATAGTTTTAAATTAGATACTGTGTATTAACTTATTCCTCACAGAAACTGTTGTAGTGTTTGTGCTTATCAAGTTACTGCTGCAGAGCTGACTTGAAGACAATAGATCAGATTAGTTTATTGCCATAGCCTGCCATGCCAGTACACCATAAAAAGCTACGTAACCTTAGTTTGTTTTGGTTCATCATTCTAAAACCATATGTCATTTATTTGTCCAGGGTGCTCTATATGCTTCCCTCGGAATTTATTGTTTCAGTGTTGTTGTTTTTGGGCGTGGCGATTATGTTATTTATTTGTGTTTTGATTTCATCTGTAAGATTTTGTGCTATTTATTCTTAGAAGGGGTCCTATACTTTGGGCAAAATCAGTTGTATTGCCCTTCACGAATACAGTGTGCATTTTTGCAATAGTTGTTTACGTGCAGTTTGTTGTTGGTTGTGTATTATATTCCCTTTTTGGCGTTCTGTGAATATATGTTGTATTCTTTAGTCATTGTTTTCTTACACTATCCTGGAAATACGTTATTTTTTTTTTCAATCTCCTGTTTTCGTGCGTTATAGAGGTCCGGTTCTGTATATTTCAATATTACCTCTGTCACACATCTTTCCTTTTTTCTGTTACCGACCTACCAGGTTGTTGTTTGTTAAAAAAGGGGTGTATTGTATATCATCATCATTTGTGTCATTGTTTGTTTTGTAGGGCTAGTAATTATTTTAGATAGACATTGAGTACAGTGAGTAAGGTGTCATCTTAGTAGTTATTTAAGATATTATTTTGAAGTTTGATCTATTTTGACATGTTTTAGAGTATCTGCGGTGCATATAAGTAAGATATATTCATAATCTTGTCAACACTAATGGATGTTATCCTCGTCGGTGAGAGGATAGGAAAATCCGGAGATGATCTCTTAGCGTTTGCACAGGCTCAATTTAAAGATACGCAGGAGAGATAAGAACGACATGAAGAGGGAGAGAGAAATAAAGCAGAGGAATAAACTAAGAAAGTAGAAGCAGCGGAAGAGACTAAGAGATTAGAGATACAAGCACAGAAAGAAATGAAAGAGCTAGAAGCAATGAAAGAAATGAAAGAGATAGAAGCACAGAAATTAATGAAAGAAATAGAAGCACAGAAATAAATGAAAGAGATAGAAGCACCGAACGAGATGAAAAAGATAGAAGCGGACAAAGAGGTATCCTTGAGAAGTCTCGAGTTAGAGAATTCAGGTGCAGATTCATCATAAAAAAGAGAACAGAAGTTTGTACAAGTTGAAACTCCAGATTTTCAACGAATCCATAGATTTAATGGATTGGTTTTAGGAGATGTTTCAAATGAAGGTGTTACGCACAGATTCTGGTATTGGCAATGAATAGATATATAGATATAGGAAGATATTTATTTGTTTGTATACTTGTGTATGTTTTAAAATATTTGGTAATAATATTTTGAGTCTAAGATTAGAACTCTAGTCCAAGGGCGAATACTCATTTTTGCTTCGAGTGAAAGTAAATACGTAGTCGCCCCACTTGAATATAGGTGAAAGGTTAACATTGGCGCATGCCCAATGAGACGATTATTCGTCGTTGGGGCTTCCGTGATGATGGACGAATCTTGAAGGCTGTCGGACAAAGGAAGTCCGAAGATTTTCGTCATAGTGATTGATTCTGGGAAAAGAGGAGTCTCTCTTAGTAGACTATGATGTCGGGACTTCTCCAAGAATATATATTCTTTACGCCGTGTGCTATTTGCTAGTGTTTTCTGAACTTAAGGTAAAGAAGGAACATTTTCTAAAACTTTGCCTAAGCCTAACGATGTCATAGATGTTATATCATCTTTATATATTTGATGGATCGCATGTAGACGATTCCTGTACTAGCAGCACTGTGAGTGGACATATGTAACATTTCTTATAGGTATGGAAAACCCAAGATATTAGTTGAGCAAATGAACGGAGCCTTCATTTATAGTGAGGATATCTTTTTGGATGAGCGTAGCTCACTGGGACTAGCACCATTTTGAACACCACTTTCGGTCTGTTCGGATTATCGGTCAGAGAACAGGATTACCTTATTATCTGATGGCGATGCCAAGACCTACTTTGTAATGAAGTCCACTCTTTGTTATTTGAGATTGTCAACCCTAAGAAAAGAACCCTGTTGAAGTTAAAGCCTAAAAGACTTAGCCTGAAAGACGTAGTCAGCAGAGGGTCTGTAAGGGAGCCTTGTGATGACCATTATTATTGTTAACTCAAACTGATGTGATTAGTCAGTGGAGATATGTGACGATAGACAATCAGAACTATATATATTTGCTACTATCGTTCAATTATATTTACATGCTATGAGATTGCCAAATTGATGTTGCCACCCATTTGTCAAGTATCCAATGATTTATTGTGTCAACCTGTTCCAATGACTGTCAACAGTGATGTCAGAGTGTGTGTCATTAAACTGTCTAAAAAAACGTCTACAGTAGTTACAGCTATCATTGACTTCCAGCCGTGAGGGTATGAGTGCAGTGGTACCAACTAGTCAACTCCACAGAACATTTCCATACATTCGCGTTACTGACATTTACACTCGCACTCATTGTCAACATCCCTTGTCAGGGCCTCAACGTTACAGACAAGGCGACCTGTTAACCCACACTGTGCTTAAGTTTGAGTTGACCAATTACTCTGATCAAGAAGACGAGTACATACAAACATTTTCATTCCATCAATAATACATAAAGAACCACATTCATCAACGGTGTGAAATATACACTTATCTATGTGATGGCAAGAAAAATGAGTTATCAATGTGGTGGCCAATGTGCGGTCGGTTGGGTAGGTGACTGATATAGGGTATACCACGTAACATAGGTCCTATATTAGTGTTCTGTAGGTGCAATTTTCTTGATTGAAAATTTTCTGCAACATCTGTTGCTATTTGTGTTAGCTGTGGCGACTGTGCTTATCGTTGTTTTTGTAAGATTTCTCTGTTCTTTAGTTTTGTTTTGGTTTGTTTGTATTTGTAGGTCTCATCTTTCCTGTAATTCAGTTCTATACATCTTTATATTTATACACTGTGGCGTTATTTGTTTTGTTTATTACGGCGCAGTTATCATCACAGGTTCTGTGATTATTTTCTTCTGTTTTTCTATTTAACTTATTTGATTTCTGCGAATGTTTTCGTATTGTCCTTCTTGATTGTCCTTCTTGATTGTCCTTTGTGTGTATTGTTGGTTGACACATGTTATTTATAATGTTTATTTGATCATGAATTATTACCTGTATAATGCACTTGTGGTATAGAATAAACTGGTGATTTATTATCATTATTATCAAGTTATTAAGAACTTGTTGCTGTTTACTTTGAAATATATACTGCATTATTGTTTCACGTAATTAGTATCATTGTTAGACACCATGTCTACATTAGAATACTTCATTGCACAAGGGAAATCCCTTGATAAGTCTGGTAAAGAATTAGAAGATTATGCAACTGCTCAATTTGCCATGGTATTAAAGTCAGAAGAAAAGAAACAAAAAGGGGAAAATAAAAGATTGAAAACAGAAGGTGAACAAAAGAAAGCAGAAGCTGATGAAAGAAAATTCCAGATGGAGATGGAAGAGAAAAAACTTCAAGCTGCTGCTGAGGAGAGAAAATTTCAAATCGAGGAAAGAAAACTTCAAGCTGCTGCTGAGGAGAGAAAATTTCAGGCTGAAGAACAAAGATTACAAAGAGAAGCTGAGGCTGAAGAAAAAAGATTACAAAGAGAAGCTGAGGCTGAAAATAAAAGATTAGAAGCTAAGGAGAGAAAAGCAATGAGAGAACATGAACATCAAAAAGAACTTTTAGCATTTGAGATAGAAAAATTGAAATTGACAAATATGAGTAATGTTAATCAGTCCTCTAGTAGTAATGGTAAACCCTTTACTTACAAGGTCAAGGTACCAGCGTTCAATCCTTCCAGTGATGACATAACATTCTGGCTTGATAGATTTGAACGTTCTTGTCGTGCTCATAATGTGGATAGATCACAATATGCTAATCAGTTATCAGAAAATTTGAAAGGTGATTCTCTGTCTAGTTTAAGTTTGGTTGAAGAGACTGACAAGGATAATTATGATGTTATTAGAGCAGCCTTGATAGAAAATATCAATTATCAGAGGAAGGTTACCGTCTTTTGTTTAAGACAATGGTACCTGAAACAGGGGTAGAATTATCAGATTTCATTGCAAAAGCACGTCTTACATTTACAAGATGGATTGAGTTATCCAAAACAGAAAAAACATATGAAGCACTTATGGATTTATTGCTCAGAGACAAGGTCATGTCTTCTATAAATAAACCATTCCTTGAATTTCTACATGAGCGTAAACCCAATACACTAAAACAAATGGAAGAATATTGTGCCCAATACGTAACTGCACACCCTGACATAACTCTTAGTAACACTAAGATTAAGGAGAGTATGCCAGTTGCTTCAGCAACACCATACAATCCTAATTACTCACAAATTTCAAGGGACTCAAGATAAATTTGATAAAAAGGGTAACTCCAATAGTTATCAAAACCAAGGTAACGAATCATATCAGGGTTCTTCTTCGAAGAACTGGAGACGGGCTGACAGCCCTCGATACAGGGGTTCCCACAATTATAGGAATTTCCGCAGGAGAAGTCATTATAGGAACTACCCAAGTTTTCCAACATGGAGACAATGGGATCAAACTTATAGAGATTCTCATTATAATGAGCATGATAATTATAACCATGAGAACTATGACTCAAACCCAAATAGGGGTTACAATAGAGGAAACAATAATAACTATAGAGGTTATAATAATCGAGGTAGATCACATTACAAAAAACATAAATCACATTACCAGGCAAACTCTGCACAGTAGAGTCCGGTGAAACCTGTAATCATACTAATGAGAATAAAAACTCTAATAATATGGCATGTTCTGCTTTTGACTTTGGGAGAGCATCCCAGTGCCCCCAATGCAAAACATTATTCGAGCCAACTACGGTGTTTACTTTAAGCTTGTGGTCACCCTTTTCCCGCTCTTCCTGCGTCAGTGGCGCATGATGGAAGAGGTTCTCTTGTCTTGCATAGAGGTCTAATAAGTGATACTCCAGTCTCAATTCTTTTTGATTCTGGATGAACAACTATTGGTGTGAGACAGTCACTCGTAGATCCTTCCCGTGCCACAGGCAAAGTAGTCAAATGTGTAACATTTGGCGGCACAGTAGAGAAGTACTCTACTGCTATCATCAATATTTCTCCTCCTTTCTTTACGGGAGATGTGCACGCATGTCTTCTGCCGAATCCGATCGCTGATCTTATCATCGGTCGTATCCATGGAGTCAAAGAATGCACTCCGCAACAAACTGCTGCTTCGGAAAATAAAAATATGCAAACTGCTAATGCTGTAGTCACTAGAGCTCAGGCTCTTAATATGCCTCAAACTTCATCTCCTGAAGATAATGAAGCGCATAACCAAGGTGATCCCTTAGTAATTTCTCGTGACTCGTTTATAAAACAGCAAGAAGATGATCCCTCTCTAAAGAAATTCTTCACTCTTGCAACAAAAGGTGATCCAAATAAAGATACAAATCGTAAATCTTGGATTACAATGAAAAATGGCGTACTTGTACGTATGGTACAAGACTCCACTAAGTCCATTCATTCTCAGATTCCTGTGCCCAAGAATATGAGAGTTAAAGTTTTGCAGCACGCTCATGACTCTCAGTGTGCTGGTCATATGGGTTTTTCCCGTACTAAGTCAAGAGTTCTTGCGTCTTTCTTTTGGCCTTTCGTAAACAAAGACATACGGATTTATTGTCGATCTTGTAAAGTATGTCAAGAAGTCAAATCCAAAGGTCCACGCCATGCTGCACCTATTCAGGCTGCAGATATTCCTATTCAGTCGTTTCAGAAGATGGCAATAGACATTATTGGGCCGTTTAAGCTCAAGTCTGCAAGAGGACATCAATTTATCTTAACGTGTGTTGACATGTGCACACGTTGGCCAGAGGCTATTCCTCTGAAGAGTATTACTACTGCTGATATTGCAGATGCTCTTTGGCTCATATTTTCTCGTCTGGGATTCCCCAGAGAAATATAATCAGATCATGGTACCCAACTAGTATCGGATACCATGTCTTAAGTTATGTCTACTCTGCAGATAGACAGATCTTTGAGTAGTATCTATCACCCAATGTCTAATGGGATGGTCGAACTCCTAAATAGAACACTCAAAAACTTACTAGGGAAGATAACTGAAAACCATCCTCAAGATTTGGATAAGGTTTTGCCCGCTGCCCTTTTTGCGTACAGAGAGGTTCCCAATGAGCATACAGGATTTTCTCCCTTTGAACTGGTCTTTGGCGCGCGACCGCGTGGCCCTATGTCCTTACTTCATGACCTGATAACCACTGATAATATTGACGATGACGCAAGATCCTCTTACAAATATGTCATCGCGCTTAGACACAAGATAATCGAAGCATGCACATTAGCAACGTCTTCTTCTGAATT
Organism: Oreohelix idahoensis; assembly: GCA_024509875.1. NCBI lineage: Eukaryota > Metazoa > Mollusca > Gastropoda > Stylommatophora > Oreohelicidae > Oreohelix > Oreohelix idahoensis. The sequence continues at coordinate 328,319 of JAMPIV010007626.1, read as the reverse complement.
TGCTAAACAGAAGGCAAGGCAATGTGCCAATAAGAAGAGACGCTTACGACAACTTTGTCTGGTGACAAAGCATTTGTTTTGCTGCCTTGTAGGGAAAACAGACTACTTATCTCTTGGAAAGGTCCGTACGATATAATATCAAAAGTTTCCGATGTTGACTATATCGTCGATATTGACGGGAAGCATAAAACCTTCCACATCAACATGCTTACGGAGTTCCATGAACGGCCTGATTATTTACAGCCTGTTTTCCAGGCAACGGACGATTCTTCAGTCCCGCATGGGCATTACTCATCACTGTCCGTAATACAGGATGAGGAAACAAGTTTCTCGGATGTGAATCTTCCTCTTCCAATGATTCCACTTCATTCTAGTGAATCATGGAAAAACGTTACTGTCTATCCTGATTTATCTCTAGGGGAACAGCGACAAGTTTCTACTTTGTTACAACAATTTCAGGATGTTCTTACTGACATTCTTGAACAAACTCATGTCATTGAACATGACATTATTCTCACTGACCATAATCCTATTAGGGTCAGACCGTATCCTATCCCTATACATTTTCAAGCACATGTTGAGAAAGAGTTGGATGAGATGATAGATTTGAAAATGATTGAACCATCCAGTTCTGCATATTCTTCGCCGATGGTTATTGTTCGGAAAAAGGACAATAACATACGTCTGTGCGTTGATTATCGCAAATTGAATCAGGTTACGAAGTTCGATGCTGAACCCATGCCTTTACTAGAAGAGCTACTTACTAAGCTTTCTAACTCTCATTTCTTCACTAAACTTGATCTGTCTAAGGGATATTGGCAAGTTCCTTTATCTGAACGCGCCAAACCTCTTACTGCTTTTTCTACGCCTAGAGGTCTTTTCCAATGGAATTTCATGCCTTTCGGCCTTATGAACGCCCCAGCAACATTCGTACGCATGATGCGTCGAATCCTATCTTATCGGTCAGATGTCATTGCATACCTAGACGACATCTGTCTTTTCAGTGATACTTGGGAAGATCACTATTCTGGGTTGAATGATATACTGTCTACCTTACGCGAGCATAACCTGACATCGAAACCCTCTAAAGCCTGTATTGGTTTTAGCGAAATTTCGTTCCTAAGTCACCGTGTTGGTCATGGTTTCCTAAAGACAGAGGACCATAATACAAGTAAAATACTTAACATTTCTATTCCTAAGACTAAAAAGCAAGTGCGAAGTCTATTAGGTCTTATACAATTTTATGGACGATTCATTCAGAATCTGTCCTCTATCATGGCACCTCTTTCTTCCTTGCTAAAGAAAGGGTCTCCTAATATGGTCCACTGGTCTCAGGAATGCCAATCCTCGCTGGATAAGATCAAAACTATGTTTTCTACTCCACCTATTTTAGTGTTACCTACTAAAGATAAGACATTTGTTCTTCGTAGTGATGCTTCATCCACTGGGATTGGAGCGGCGCTAATGCAAGAGTACTCTTGAACTCTGCATCCAGTAATGTATATTTCGCGAAAACTTAATGCGGCAGAAAGGAATTACTCAGTTTTAGACCGTGAATTATTGGCTATGGTTTGGTGAATTCTCAAACTTCAAATATTCCTTCTTGGCGCGCATTTCATAGTGGAAACTGACCAGAAAGCTCTTACAGCTATTCAAAGTAAAAATCTGAAGAGCTCGAGATCAACTCGATACGCCATTGCTCTTCAACCTTTTCATTTTTCGGTGCGAGCTATCTGTGGCTCACAAAATGTGATGACAGACATTTTGTGTAGATGCCCACATGATGCCACCTAACTGTTATGTCTTGAACTACCTAATACGTTTAACTCTACAATGATTCTTTTCTATGTCAAAAGATGTACACATTTGTAATATATGATATATTGTTTGTATCATCACTTAGCAGTTCAGTAATGTATAGTTACCGCTGGGTCTTTTGATAATTTTTTTCTTCCTTGCCTAATCATGAACTCATTGTAACTATAATATGGAATTATTGTATGAATTTTTTGTATGGATTTTCATATTGCCAGTATTGTAGTATAGGTTGGTGACACCTCTCTGGAAATATTTATAATTACAGAAATACTTTCTCTGAGATCTTTAGATATATTCTCACTGGTCGTTTCATATGACGACTTAGCCTCACATTTGGCGTTATATTTATTTGGAATACTTTTCATCTGCGCATTTTTAGTGCGTTGTGAGCCTATTGTATGTTGCTCCTAGATGTATTAAAAAAAAATGTTTCATTTTTTTCCCGGGGGGTTTGGTAGTCTGTTACGCACAGATTCTGGTATTGGCAATGAATAGATATATAGATATAGGAAGATATTTATTTGTTTGTATACTTGTGTATGTTTTAAAATATTTGGTAATAATATTTTGAGTCTAAGATTAGAACTCTAGTCCAAGGGCGAATACTCATATTTTGCTTCGAGTGAAAGTAAATAAGTAGTCGCCCCATTTGAATATAGGTGAAAGGTTAACATTGGCGCATGCCCAATGAGACAAGTATTCGTCGTTGGGGCTTCCGTGACGATGGACGAATCTTGAAGGCTGTCGGACAAAGGAAGTCCGAAGATTTTCGTTATAGTGATTGATTCTGGGAGCAAATGAACGGAGCCTTCATTTATAGTGAGGATATCTTTTTGGATGAGCGTCGCTCACTGGGACCAGCGCCATTTTGAACCCCACTTTCGGTCTGTTCGGATTATCGGTCAGAGAACAGGATTACCTTATTATCTGATGGCGATGCCAAGACCTACTGTGTAATGAAGTCCACTCTTTGTTATTTGAGATTGTCAACCCTAAGTAAAGAACCCTGTTGAAGTTAAAGCCTAAAAGACTTAGCCTGAAGACGTAGTCAGCGGAGGGTCTGTAAGGGAGCCTTGTGATGACCATTATTATTGTTAACTCAAACTGATGTGATTAGTCAGTGGAGATATGTGACGATAGACAATCAGAACTATATATATTTGCTACTATCGTTCAATTATATTTACATGCTATGAGATTGCCAAATTGATGTTGCCACCCATTTGTCAAGTATCCAATGATTTATTGTGTCAACCTGTTCCAATGACTGTCAACAGTGATGTCAGAGTGTGTGTCATTAAACTGTTTAAAAAAGTCTACAGTAGTTACAGCTATCATTGACTTCCAGCCGTGAGGGTATGAGTGCAGTGGTACCAACTAGTCAACTCCACAGAACATTTCCATACATTCGCGTTACTGACATTTACACTCGCACTCATTGTCAACATCCCTTGTCAGGGCCTCAACGTTACGGACAAGGCGACCTATTAACCCACACTGTGTTTAGGTTTGAGTTGACCAATTACTCTGATCAAGAAGACGAGTACATACAAACATTTTCATTCCACCAATAATACATAAAGAACCACATTCATCAACGGTGTGAAATATATACTTATCTATGTGATGGCAAGAAAAACGAGTTATCAGAAGGCAACTGCCTTAAAGATTAATAAAGAACTGTGGGGGTCACTGTTGACAGATTATTTAACAGGGTCAGCTTAAAAACAGGTTTCCAATTAAGTGAGTGTAGCGGTCAGTTTGCTGAGTCTATAGTATGTAAAATGTACCTGGTTAATTTTGGAGACTTTATCTATTAAATTCTTGGTCAAAGGGGATTAAATCATGTTTTACTGGGATTGTAGTTAACAGTGGTGGTTGTTTCACTTGTCTGTTAACCCAGCGTCTATTGGTAAGAACCGATGACAGCTTTTCCTGACAGGTTCATCCATCTGAGTTTTGCTCAAGGATCTAGCGTCACGACGCATGCGCGAAGAATCTGGCGCAATTTAAGATATCCTGTGTTAGGGAGTCGAGCTGTAGTTGTTGAATGGGTCAAGACGGTTTTGGGGAACGTTCTCTGTGTGTCAACCAAGATGGTTTAAGATTGTTCCCTATATTATATTCTGAAGCGCCTAGGAGGCGAGTGAGTGTTGTGATATTTATTCTGAGGGACATTAAGGTAATTTACCCTGAAAACAGTTTCCTTGTTTACTTACTTACTTACTTACTTAGTCGTTCCCCTTCTACCGTGAGGTGTAGAGGTTTGGAAGAGAGAGCGCCAGACTATCCTATCGGCTGTCTTCCTCCTGGCCTGGTTCCATTCTAGTCCTCGGTCCTTCAAAGATTGTCTAATGTTGTCCTCCCAGCGGACTCTGGGTCGTCCTCGGGGTCTGGATCCTTGGCTCTTTGTTTCCCATGCTTGTCGTGGTAGACGATCTTCTCCCATTCTGCAGACATGGCCAAACCATCTTAGTTGTGACTGTTCTACTTGGGCCTGCAGGGGGTGGCATTTTAGGCCTTGACGTATCGTCTGGTTGCGTACCATGTCTCTTCTTGTTACTTCAACCACCTTCCTCAGATACCTCATTTCTGAGGTTTGCATCTGGCTTTTATGGGTTGTAGTCATTGCCCATGACTCGCATCCATATGTCAAGACTGGGACATAGGTGGAGCGGTATACAGCCATCTTCGTTTTCTTACGAACCTCTCTCTTGCTGAGGAATCCTCGATTTATGGCATGAAAAAGTCTCCCAGCTGCTGCTTTTCGAGTGGCCAACTCTTCTTTGATGCCTCCCTTTCGGTCTATAATAGCTCCGAGGTATTTAAAGTGGTTGACCTGCTCCAGGACCTGTTCTCCCAGCTTAATCTGATGTCTTCTTTCTTCTCGTGATATCACCATGGATTTTGTTTTAGAGCTGCTTATGACCATCCCTCTCTTCTCCAGCTCTTCCTTCCAGACTTGCAGGTTGGATTGGAGATGTGTCTCTGATTTAGCAATTAGGGCAACATCATCAGCAAATGCCAGCTCTGAAATATAGACCTGTCTCATCTTCCAGTACCCCACTGAATACTTTCTTGTTCTCTCCTTACATGCCTTGATGACATCGTCCATAAGGAGTATGAAGAGGTAAGGTGATAGGATATCACCTTGTCTTACACCAGTGGTGGTCCTGAACTCTTCTGACTTATGGTTTGCTGTCCTCACATAATTTCTGCAAGACTTGTAGAAGCTCTGTATAGCGTGAATCAGAGGTGCTGGAATATTCTTCCTTGCCAAACAGTCCCAAAGTTTGCTCCAAGGGACCCTGTCAAACGCCTTTTCCAGATCTATGAAACAAAGATGGATCTCACTCTTATACTCAAGGGCCTTTTCACTCAGCTGTCTGAGTGTGAAGATTAGGTCTTGAGTACTTCGGTTTGCTCGGAATCCGCACTGGACCTCATCCAATTGTGGCTCAGGTAGGCGTCGGAGTCTCTGCTCTAGGATTCTAGAGTAGATTTTACCAGGGACGCTGAGAAGGGATATGCTTCTATGGTTTCCACACTGTCGATTGTCACCCTTTTTGTAAATTGGTGTTATGATGGCAATCTCCCAATCCTTTGGTATGGTCTTGTTGCACCATGCTGCCTGTAGGACCCTTAAGAGTAACAGGTCGCCTGATGCTCCCGTGTACTTAACCATTTCTGGTGTTATACCATCATGCCCTGCTGCTTTGCCCATCTTGATTTTCTCCAGTGCTGCCTTCAGTTCTTCCATCTTTATGTCATCTTCATCACCATTTGTTTCATCTTCTGTGCTAGTGGTTATCGTTTCTGATGCTTGACCTTGCTCACCATCAAGGAGTTCTGAGAAATATTCTTTCCATCTTTCCATTACTTCCTTCGGGGCAGTAAGCAATTTGCCTTGCTTGTCCTTTATAAATTTGAGAGGGCATTGCTTTTCCTTCCTCATGTTCTTTCGGGTCTTATAGAACAATTTCTGGTTTTCTTGTGCATCTTTTTTTAGCTTTTCTCCAAATTCTTCCCAGGACTTCTGTTTTGCTGCTAACACTTTGTTCTTTACTTCTGTTCTGAGTGTCACATATTCTCTATATTTTTCCATCTGTCCTGCTGTGTTTTTAGCTCCTAAGTATTGTTTCCATGCCATTATCTTCTCTCTTATTTTCTCTTTGACTTCCTCTGTCCACCAAGGTGTCCTCTTTCTCTGGTTCCCAAGTCGGACTTCACCGCATGCTTCTGCAGCAACTGTCTTTATGATATCCTTGAATTTAATCCAGAGGGTTTCCAAGTCATCAGGTTGTTCTTTTGTGTTGCTCACCGCTGCAGCAATAAGCCCCTGATATCTGGTCTTAAATTCTGGCTCTCTCAGCTTGTAGGTCCTAATGCTCATTTCTCCTGCTCGTTTACTTGGTTTCTTGCGTGATGTTGAGCAGTTCCTAGGCTGAGCAACTCTTTCAGTTGTTCGTTTGATTGTTAGCAGGTAGTGATCACTCCCAATCTCTGGCCCCCTCAAGACTCTTGCATCTCGGACATATTTGAATGAGCTTCTCCGAACAATGGCATAGTCGATCACTGACTTCTCATTCTTTGTTGGTTCACATCTAGTGTATGCATGCATGCGCTTATGGGGGAACTTTGTGTTTGTAATGATCAGATTCTGCTCACTGCAGAATCTAAGGAGTCGCTTTCCATTGTCATTGAGAGTATCTTCTCCATATCATCTGATAACTCCACCCCATCTAGCATGGTCATTTCCAACTCTGGCATTAAAATCTCCGAGCATGATAACTTCATCTAGGCAGTCATCCACTGTCCTTTGAAGCAGCTCGAAGAATTAGTCCTTGACCTCTGCTCTCTCATCCTCATTTGGCCCATACACTATGACCAGGTTGACTATGGTTTCTCCTTCTTTTAGTTTTACAACCATAATGCGCTCTGAGACAAAGTTCCACCCCTTGATACTATCTTTTTGATTTTGGGCCACAATGCAACCCACGCCCCCTTTAGCTCTTTCGGATATGGGTTCACCACTGTAGAGCAGCGTGTTGCCATCGAGATCCATGACTCCTTGTCCTTTTTTCTTTGTTTCCGTTATAGCCAGGATTTCTAGTTTTGCTTTCCTCATCTCTTCCACCAGCTCCTCTTCCTTCCCATTTATACTTCTTGTGTTCCATGTTCCATAAGTCGTAGTCCGTAGTCCGTTCCAGTTCGTCGCCTTTAGAATCAGTCCGGTTTTCTCTCTTGTGTTGCTCGTAATCGTGGTTTAAAGTAAACAGGTGATTGGAATGTTGTGCCTTTGCATGGTGGAGGGGCTGCCTCCTTACGGCCTCCATGCAGGCCGCCCTCTTCCTTTTTCATCCGGGCTTGGGACCGGCATAGGCGGAGTTTTTCCTTGTTTGCCAGAATGATATATGACTTTTTGTAACCAGCTCAGTGACTTTTCCCATGGGCGGGAAAGAGTCCGTTTAAGATTGCCAGAATTGGAGCTCATGAACTAAGCTATCATTCTTTGCATCGGGCCTGTGTATGCCTAAAGTACTTTATATTTGCAGTATCCCGCTATTTGCGGCGATACCATTAAATAGGGTTTGACTCACCCTGTTTTGTTATGGAAATGCCACAGAGACCAGCATATCTATAAGCCCGCCTTATTGCGCGGCCTGTTGTAGACCCATATAGATATCTGACTTACTGATGTCAGAAAGGAGTTGTGTAAACTCACATATTCGCTGTATTTAGCTGTAGCTGACGAAGGTGGAATTGTACAAGATCAGCTTCATTATATATATGCACAGCGTGCTGAATGAACTGTATTCATACATGCTATGTCCTGAATTGTCAATGACTATGTTATGTTGATGTCGGCGTACCTGTCGTTGTGATGTATTAAAGTCTATCAAACGTCAGAGGTGTTCCAAGAACTATGTGGATTACTGTATGGTATTACTACGAAAATTGTGATGTCATTTAGAAGCATTATCTTCCACGAACTTTCATACACGCATTTGCATCCATTGAGGTCTACCCACACTCTATATTTATACAACACCTCACTACCTTCAAGTCATCCAAACGAATGCCAGCATTGCTGCGGCCAACGAGGGCCTGTATCTAATTATGTCCGCCTGTGTGGCTTAGAATCGTTTCCAACATTGTTACTGGACATTCTTCGACATTCAACTCTACATTCACAGTGGCCAAACTGAGCCTATCCTATTTGGGTCACGGACACCTGTTACGCTTAGACGAACACAGACCATTCCTGACACTCATAATTTAAGAAGACAGAATTAACCCTCAACATTATAGAGGCCAGTACGGGCTTCAAAACCGTGGAAGATAGATTAAATTATGACATAGTGAAGGAAACTTTGTTATGCAAGTACAGATTAAATGAGCACAGTTATCGTTTAAAGTCCCACAGTGCGATTCCAAGTAGTGAGCAAGATTTAGCGGAGGTTATTGCAGATATTTAGATATTGTTGAGCAGGTGGATTGACGTTTCGGGCACTGTTAAAGATTTTGACGGCCTATCTAATTTGATCTTACGTCATAAGGTAATGTCCTCATGTAGCCCCGATTTGTTGGTTTTCTTCAGGATATAAAACCGGAAAATGTTTTGTTAATGTCACATTTAGGACAGCAGTACATGGTAGCACATCCAGGCAGACTGGTTCATAAATCAGCGGTGCCAGAAACATTTACGACATGTGCGGCCAAGCGGAGTTATGAAACACGACCATATCGGAGACAAAGTTCTAGTATTGGGGGGAGACCATATGATAGAAAGGCAGTAAATAAGAGGTGGACAGATATATTCTTACGTACATTCACCAGGCAGCAGCAGAATATGACAGAATTAGGTAATAGAAGACCTTCTGGTTGTTTTAAATGTGGGTCACCATGCCATGAAGCGAGGTTTTGCGACAAGCCTGAACCTCAGTCTATGGCAGAGCCTCAGACTAGTACTAAGGGTAGTACACAGAAGAGCCAGCGTGAGGATTACATATTTTTTTGCATGTAATGGTATTGACCACCTTCTATTTTATTGTCCTAATAGGAAGTTTGAACGCGCAAATTCAGTGGTAGTCTTAGACACATTCAACAGCGAAAGTTACGAAAAGTGCAGACCATTTTTTCACGTCAAACTCACTGTCTAAGGAGTAATACACCAACTCCAACAACCATATCAGTCTCGGTGAATATATTATATCACAAATAAGTCACAATGGGCGCAGGGCCATTAAAATTATTGGAGACATAACAGATCCCGAGTATTCTACAGTCACTCTGATTCTCGAAATATCTACCGCCACAAAATAGAACACTTCATAATTCAACAGCACAACTCTGGCCCTCCACTCGCGCACTACTATAGACATCCACCCATGTCTGCTCTACGCGCTTCACTTCTCCTGTCTACTCTCTGCTGACTCAACCGTCTAGTGACTCAACCCACATCTCTCTCTGACTGACCCCTTTCATTCGTATTCACAAGCACGTGAAAATCTCCCACACTCCACTGAGCTTCATTCACGCTTAACTGTAGCTAGCAGCTTTGCTTAATCTATGCTCACAACATTGCTTGTAACTAAAATTTTACAAGGCAAGTATACCCAACTCACAGCAACCAGAACGACCCGACTAATTAAACGCTCGCTGGAGCATGAGAACATTTATACATGCAAATAACTCTCAAAACACTCCGTAAAACCATTCCTATTCGTGATTTCCGTTTCATATCTGCCATCTTCGTTATTATATGACCAAGAAATGAGAAGCTATTGACTTATTCCAGGTTTTCCCCATTTATGCTTATCTTTAATGTGGGCGTAATATCCGTTTTACTAATTATTATAGTTTTTTGTCATTTCTCCAATCTATATTCATGACTTATGCTGTTTCCTCGCTTCACGAGTTCTTGTAAATCCTTCCAGCTAACTGCACGGTATCATCTGCATATCTTAGATTGTTTATTGATCTTCCACTGTAGCTTTTTACCATTTATTCTTGACTGTGCCAATGACTGGTAGATGGCAGTAGATCTACCTGGGCGAGGAAATATATCCAGAAAGTATCAGAAGATCTCGAAAACGACCAGACAGAGTGCTATATTCCTCATCATCTCACAAGATTATAATGATTGAGTTGACAGTGCCGTTTGAATCCAGGTTGATGAGTAACAGTCATTCAAAGTGGCCAGGTATAATGATTTGGTCACTGGTTTGAGACAGGACGGGTTCACTGCAAGGGCCTTGGTTGTTGAGGTATGTGCAAGAGGTTTAATGGCTTCCTCAGTGAATGATATACTTAAACTGTTGGGTTTGAAAGGACAGTCAAGATCCAAGGCATTTAAGAGATTCGGTGAAATTGCAGAAAGGGTATCGGACTGGCTCTAGAAAATCGAAACGGGCTATGGAATTCAGGACAGTAATTGGTTTTCAACATAATGGTTACTTTCACAGTTGCCTCCAACTGGCAGAAAAAGAGGAGTGAAGTTGAAAGATGCAACCAATCAATGTGGAGTAGGTTAAATTATCTCCACATGACAACAGGAAGGTGACACTTGGGAGTCATGACCCAAGTGAGATTGCCCCCCCTTAGAATGTAAAGGAGATTAAGGGGCCGAAACACTTGATCGACGGGGGGACAAATCTGATGACCAGATTACCTCCTGTTGTATCGCTGTGTATAGAGTTTCCTGTCATATCCAAGGTTGTTTATTTACCTTACACTAATGTTCAGTCCTGACATTTACTGTACCTGTTTGGAATTTGTGTCTGTGTACAGAATAAATAGACAGGGGGACAACACGCAGCCTTGTCTACAACTCCTTTTTATGTTTATATATGGTGCGTAATTCCTGCCAGATCTTACTGTAGCAGTTTGCTGCCAATAAAGGTTACTTTAGCTAAACTGCATGAACGAAATCACAGGAATCCTATTTATGGTAATGTCAGTCATTATTGCACATTGGGATGGTGAGTCTGGTTAAGGCTTTAGGCACTCCTTTCTTTCATGTAACTGTAAATTCTTTCGGCCTGAGTCACCGTTGTTGGGAGCAAATGTAGTTGGTTTTTCTGGTCTACTTTTGTATTTGTGTGGCAGAACCCCTCCTACAACGTAAGAGGATGCATATGTTCTAGGCCAGTGTTTTTCAACCGGTGTGCCGCCGCGCCTATCAAAGTGTGCCGCAAAAATTGTGTAAATATACTACATGAAGAATATTTTTAATGATCACGTAACACAAAACTGATCTTACAGCTTGAGTTCATTCAATAATAATTGAGCTATTAACTGCTTCGAACAAAAACAGTATACTCAACATTTCATGATATTATAAAACGCAAGAGACGCACAAACAACATTCAAAGGCCATGGACAGCGCTTAGCACTTCAACTTTGACCTAATTAAATTTCGTTTCAGAAAGAGCGGTAAGGTAGAGGAAGTTGATAATGTGCCCTTGCGCGAACAATTCGTGTTGTATGTTTCATTGTACAATTAACACAGTGATCAGCGTGTTGTTTCTTGCTTGTGTTTGATTTGTAAAACTGTGTAAAATATTTAGCACATTTGAATTGCCGTTTTAAAATTGTATTAAAAGTAAATAAGCTAACTGACATGGATAGATGTATTACCAAAAAAAAAACGTGTCCAAGGATAGTAACAATGACATCATGATTAGTGTTTGCAGAAATGAAAACACAAGTTTGGACGAGGTCACGCCAAAACTGAGTTAGATTTTAAAATCTAAAGTTCGTAGACAATACATGTAGAGCTATATAAGTCTGGGATTTTCTTGGTCTGGAGAGAAAGATTGTCCTCAGCTATTGTGTGTTGTGTGCGGTGACAAACTTTTGAACGAAGCCATGATTCCTAGTAAATTAAAAAGACATTTGACCACTAAACATGCACATCTCTTGAATAAAGACTTGAATTATTTCAAAAGGTTAGTTGAACAACAAACAAAACAAGTTCGCTATTTTGAACAACGAGTTAAAGTATCTGATGAAGTTCAAACAGCTTCTTATCATGTTGCTGAAATCATAGCACAGCAAATGAAATCAAATACTACAGCTGAGTCACTTATTGTTGCGACAATGTTTGATAGTGAAGCGGAAAACGAAATTAGCAAAATTCATTTGTCTCATGATACGATTAGTAGAAGAATAATCGAGATGTCTTCTAACACTGAAGAACATGACTTTGCGCTACAAGTTGACGAATCTATATATATAAGTGGCAAAGCACAACTGTTAGCATTTGTTCGCTTTGTCCATGGAAATGAAATCTTAAACAACTTTTTATGCTGCAGAGAACTTATTGATCGCACGAGAGGTCAAGATATATTTGATACCTCGACTGCCTACTTTAAAAAATGTGATCTATCCTCCAAGTCCTGTGTGAGTGTTTGCACAGATGTCGTCTCATCCATGATGGGCACTATCAAAGAATTTGTCGCACTTGCTAGAAAGCAAAATCCTAACATGATTTCTACACATTGGATTCTGCATAGGGACGCCCATGCTGGAAAGACGCTAGGGAAAGAATTAAAGTCTACATAAGACGCGGCTGTCCTAAAGGTCAATTTTGTGAAGTCAAGGCCTCTAAAGACCTGCCTCTTTAAACAGCTTTGTAAAGCTAGGGATTAGCAGTATAAATGCGAAATGATAATTTTTTTCAGTCAGAATTAAACATACCATTTTATGAAAACCTCAGCAGTGTACTTTAGTGTGCCAGGCTAGCATACCTGGCAGAAATATTGAGGCGCCTAAACAGTGTGAATACCAGTATGCAAGGACGAAATGAAAACATCCTTACATCTACCGATAAGCTACAGTTGTTTAAGAAAAAGTATTTTAATCTGGTTAAATAGAGCTAGGGAGGGTAATCTTGATATGTTTCCACTGGTACCCAAAACAGTTTAAAAGACATTGCTACCCTCTAAATGGAGCATTTGGAAACATTGGAGCAAAGTATTCAATATTACTTTCCATCGCTGACTACAGAGAGATTCAACTGGGTAAGAAATCCATTTGTCTCTTTCATCTGATTTGGATTTTACAGTAAAAGTCGAAGAACAGTTAGCTTCTTTTTCATCTGATCGAGGTCTTAAAATGAACCACTCTGAGATGCCCCTGGACGTATTCTGGATTTCTGTTAAAGACGAGTATTCTGTTTTTGCAAAACGACCTTTAATTAGTTTGATGCAGTTTTCTACACGGTGTCCAAAAAGTTACTGTGCACTTGAATATACGGCAGACTAGAGTAGCGGTTTTGATGTGAGAATAGTCCGTTCTAGCAATAACCACCCACAATTAACAGATCCCACTGACAACCCTGCATAAGGTCTTCGACAATATGAAGAAGCGTGTTCATACATGTCTTGAGGTCCATTGTGGACATCTCCAACATCTGCTGTAGAAGAAACTACGAGGTACTTTACTGCACGGTAACTTTTAGGACACCCTGTACATCATAATTAAGTGAGTTGAGATTTTCAACACTTACAAGAATTTTAAAAAAAGGGGGGAAAGACTTCTCCGTATTGAAGATGAAATAAGAGTTTGCTTAGATACACCCAAATATCCCAGAAATTACTCAAATCATCAAGCCCAAGTATCGCATTAGGACCATCAGGTTTGTATAAAAAACTGTATTTTTGGTCAAATATATGTTCCAGTTAATGTAAACAATTAACGTACGCACAAATTAGTGTATTTAATTTAGTATATATCACTGTAATTTTTTATTCAGACGCAGGGTCAGATAGGTGTGCCGCAAAATTTTTTTAAATTGAAAAGTTTGCCGCGAACACAAAAAGGTTGAGAAACACTGTTCTATGCTATTGAACATTTCTTCTAACGTTTGAAGATGTTCCTTATCAGATTTACCAGTGACAGGTATGTCATCCAAGTAATTAGCACAACATTCCAAACCTCATATGATTTGATCAATGAAAAGTCTAAAAATTTGCACGTGCACTTGAAATTCCAAATGCTAGCCTTTCATACTGATATAAGCCATGTTGTGTGTTTATGATGCCAAGCTTTTTTAATTCGTCATCTCTTCTATAGTCCGTTCGGAAATTCGTGCCCACAGGAAGCGTCAATTTTCTCCAAAACTGTTTGTTGTATGGACATCAATTTTTGCACGCAGTCTTAGATTTTCCATGCAGTTATTAATATATTTGTTGCCCTTACAAAACTCATGTCATTTTCGAATTTTCTTCTTTACGTTATATAAAAAAACTCTTACTGTTGTCTGGGTAAAATTTTAGTAGTTTTACAGGAAAGTTACAAGATCCGTTCAAAAATATTTTGTTGTTGTTTGAATAAGTTACTCGCGACTGTGTACAATAGGTTAGCACTGGTGCGGACATGTAGTCACTACACTAATTCAAACAAAAAAAACATATTTTTGAACGGATCTTGTAACTTTCCTGTAAAACTACTAAAAATTAACCCAGACAACAGTAAGAGTTTTTTATATAACGTAAAGAAGAAAATTCGAACATGACATGAGTTTTGTAATGGTAAAAATTTATTAATAACTGCATGGAAAATCTAAGACTGCATGCACAAGTTCATGTCCATACAACAAACAGTTTTGGAGAAAATTGACGCTTTCTGTGGGCACGAATTTCCGAACGGACTATATCTGCAACTAGTCATCGGAAAGATCTACTTTAAGTAAAGTGCTTCCCATTCTCCACATTCTGAGATAATTCCTCAGTTCAAGAAAGCGGAACTGTTCACTGTGAGTTTAAGAATTTGTGGTTAATTTGAAACCTCCACGTATTCTAACAGTGCTCTTTGGTTTTCGAACAACCACTAATGGTGCAGCCAAGTTGATGGAGAATACTGGTTCTATTATTCCTAATTCTTTTAATCTTTAAATGTCTTTAAAAGTAAGAATCTCTTATTTAACCCCTAACACTTGTCGACAATGTTAATATTGTAGTCCATTATACATATTTACTATATCGACGATGTAGCCTTTAACGTAACTTTATGTGTCAGTTAGGCAATGGAGAACTGCAATTATAGTTATCTCTTAGATGCCAATTATCCATATCTGCTCTATGTAGTTATTTGGTTTGGTTTGGTTTTATGGACTATCTTCATTACACATGGACAACTCCATCAGAGCTCCGATCTCCTGCATTAGATCACACACGGATGATATCACCACACTGCACGAACTCCGGTGCACCAAATGGAATTTCAATATGTGTATACAGAAATCACACATTCTATAAATATGTTTGTAGCAGGTAGGGTTTTCTCCTAATTTTATAAATGTAATATGTAATTATTTACCCATGTTAACTCCATGTGGACAACTTAATACCAGTGCTTACTCCTTCTAAGAAGCTCATTACCCATGTCTCCATGATCTAATTAGCCCACTACCCATGTGCACTCTGTTTAGATTGCCATTTACCCTTGTCTGATCTATCTAAGTAGCCCCTAATTTAGGAGTACTCTATGCACGTATATTCTTATGTCTACGCTATGTAAGTAGCCGCTTACATATTTTTACATTAATTAAGAAGGCCCTTATATGACATTTTGTACTTAGATCTATACATGCAATTAACTTTGGAAACCGTAACCCATGCCACCCATATCAAATGTAAGTGGCACTTTACTGTTGTCTCTGGAGTTTCGTGCATATGTATCTGTACATTAACATAATTATTCAACCATGGTCTTTACACTTCAGGAACAACATGGTAAAGTCACAACGAAATCTGTACGCAAAAAAATGATCACTGACCTTCCCGACATCTTGTTCCTTGAAGGCCAAAACTGCATACAGGACATAAGCCAGTACTAACGGAACACGTTAGGTTTGTATCCTTACAATTACAGCTGTGCTCACAATCTCGCCCGAACCGACCAGGTTCACAACTGGATTCTGTAGAAAAAGGACATTCATTTCTTATGTTTATTAAAACGGCTTTAAGTAAGATCGCAATAACATAGCACAAAAGAGCAGGTTTTATTGTCACATCATTAGCGTCCATGTCAATAAAGGTGCACTAGGTATGATCTTGTCGTCACTGCCACATAAAAGTATACGGACTGTTAACGACAAAATTAAATCATTAGAAACGTTTGCATTTGGTCTGGGGTTATGGAGGGTTCAGGCCCTGATGACCGGCTTACATTAATGGGTATTGATGCGAACTACAGATTCTAACATCCTGGATGCAGTGATCGCCTCGGAAGCTACTGTCTTGCTCTAAAGTAAGCTTCTAGCATATGGCCTTTCCTGTACAAACGTGCCTATTCCAACACCTTCACGCAATGACCCTGTTTTCACAGAGTTTGCTTTGGGGATGACCGAGTGCCTGGCGGTACAACTGGACCGGGGATAGTTTTTGGCTCCTTAAGGCGCAGGCACAATACCCACCGGCGAGTGGACCATGTTCTGGCCACAACCAACCCAAATCTCAGGTATTTGTTAGGTCCTGCATAGATGAAGTTCGTAAGGTTTGAAAGGCAGCTCATCTCGAAACCAGAAAACCATGATTTCAAGCTACCTACTGCTTTTCAAATAAGCTAATGACAGTCAATGGCCAAGGAAGGCGACCCGGCAGAAATGCCTGTTAAATTGGATGCACTGTGCTACATGCTTAACGTAACAGTGCAATGTAATTCGGTTAATGAAAACATTACGAATATAAATTAAGCAGAGTGGCGTTCCTCCCGTGGAATCCGGCCAGATGGTAAGTGTGACGGACAAAACCTCCTCTCCTGCATCACCTTCACCTGAATTGTGGATTCAACGTACATAACGAAAGGGCAAGAGCTATTGACCAAACATCAAGAACACTCAAAATTCTGCAGTGGAATGCAGAAGGAGTTCTCAACACAAAAGTTCTCCTGAAAAATTGCCTTTACGAAGATCAAATGGATGTGGCTTATATCCTAGATACACACCTCAATAATAGCCAACGATTCTCAAAAAGGATACCAGGCTTTTCGACTTCATAGAGGACACACATGAGGCATGCATAAACGTACGCAGAACGTAATGTAACCAGAACGACTCTCGAGGGAAAATGGTCTAAGGGAAGTAATAAATAGAAATATAGATTGGGGTTAAGATGAGTCTTACATCCCGTGTTTAAGGGATAGAGTTTGTATTTTGTTTTGTTTGTTGATGCCGGGATCCGCAGAGAGTTCGCGCATTGTATGATATAGCCCAAGGTATCTGGGTTGACCTGCGGTTTGCAGAAGATACAATATCATCTCGAATTTCTCTCCATGCCACTCTGGTCGTATGACAGTGTTATATTTCTGTTAGATGACAAGATGTCAGTATAAATTTCTTAAGTAAGGACTGTGTTGTGTTCATAAGACCAAGTACGTTGAAAGTTATAAACCTTTTTAGTTGTAGTGAAGTACAGTAGAAATGCAGACAGTCGAGTAAAAAGAATGAGTTTGGTAAAGGCACATCCATGGCGGTAGGCCAGTTCTCTTAACAGAGATGCGCCAAGACAGCTTCAGCTGACTATAACTGAACTTTGAGATAACCAGTTCAAGTAAGGAGATATTGATAGTATAGCAACAAAAACTGTGGTTCTCAACTTGTGAACCTAATAGCCACTAAAGACAGTTTATACGGATAGAGCAACAGACTGTAAGGCATAATGTGATGTACTGAATTTCGTTCTACAAGTCACCGCATCATTAGGAAGGCTGGGCATGTTATTGAAGTCTGTCAAGAGCCAGAACCTGGCATATTTTACTTGTTTTATGTAAGTAAAGTCTACCTGTTGAGTTATGAAGCCTATTGTCATCATAGTTCATCTGGTCAACTGTTTTTCAGAACGAAGTCATCGTATGTGTAGATTACTTACTAACTAATACAAGCAGTCTACTGGTCGGGCTGTGATACGAAATATAGCATACGATCAACACAAAGTAGAAGTATAAAACAATAGACAAGTCAGTCAACGGCTACAGCATTACCAAGTAGCGAGATACTTGTGAACCTCAACGATCAATCGGAAAAAGGACATGGGCATACGTATCTACAATCTGTAAGGCCAACCGAGTAAAGACCTGTCATTTGCGAATGTAGAAATAAAGACATCGAACTGCATAGTTTTCGGATACTTGAACAGCCACCCGGAAATATGGGGATACCCAAGTACAGGTAGTAAAGGAGAAGAGGGCCGGGAAAACTTCACCTTATCAGAAGGCCAGATGATACACCGAGTTTTTATTGCAGAAAATTGCAAACAACTTCCACTCCAGACCTAGGTTTTGCATCAGGGAACATCCTTTATAAAACTGACCGACAGGTACTTAAACAGCTAGCAGGCAGCGACCACAGACTAATAAAGCTGGGAGTAAACATGGAGTATGTTTTTCTTGAAGTAAAACCATTGCCCATATGAAATTACAAAAGAGCTGACTGCACTGGGACAGTTTTGCAGTGCTGGCAGACAGGTTTTCTGAGACTATCGACAAACGAAACAACAGTATGAAAACTATGGTTGAAAGTCTTAATGGAAAAATATGTCAAGCAGCCATCAAACCATTCCCGGGAAGGGCGGGTGGTTAAGAGCGAAGTGCAAACCGTACTGACTGAAGAACTGCAAAAGCTTGAACATTAAGTGGGACCCCAAGATGCAGCAATAGTGAATGCAGTCAGCGACCCATCGCTGTACTGCTTGCATCAGGGCCAGTGAACCAGAGCTGGTCAAGACCGCACTCCACCTCCACGTGGTGGTCCTGGAAACAGTCTGCAGCAGTGCAGTCTGGCTGAGCGGGTGCGGATCACAATGGGAAGGCAAACCCGGTCCCTAAAAAATGCCGTGCTGAAGTCGGATGTGTCGACCGAAAGGTGCAGATATCACAGCTTAGGCGTAAACAGACACAACGCAACCACCGTCCTTTTCAGGGCGAACGAAGAAGAAGAAGAAGGAGAACATTAAGTAACAGAAGCCAAAACACGGCAGAGACAGAACAAACAACTGAATTAAACAGACCACTCTAATTTTCAATTTCAAAATACAAAATAACATTGAATTAAACTACAAGAGACTACTGGAAGCAAACAACTAAAAATCTCTACCTATATAAAGAAAGGAACAAACTGTAGAAAATAGTTAGAGCTCTGAGCAACGAAGAACCTTACGAAAATCACAAAAGATGGACATATGCTCTCGGGAAAAAAATGTGTAAATGCACTTATCGAACGCTATGCCAGTGCAAACCACATTGACTCCCCGATAGACAGGAAAAAAATCAGAAAAGCACATGATGGCAAAGTTAACGGTGGAAGAAAAAAAACGAGAGAATAAGAGTGCTAAAGAAACAGAAGTCACTTGGAAAAGATGGGATAGCAAATGAAATGTTAACAGGCTTAGGCATATAAAGCAAATAAGCAGCTTCTGGCCATCCTAAACTGCAGCTGAAAAAAGGAATAGTACCACAGGTAAGGAAGATGCAATACTGATTCCAAAATCCAAAGAATGAAAAATCGGACATAACCAAATAGCTACAGAACTATCTGTCATATTTAGCTGTGTAGGAACATTTATGGAGCGCAGAATTGATGCTCGACTAATGTGGCAGCTGGAAGAAAACATCTCTTACCCACACAGCAAGCAGGATTCCGAAAATACAGACTCACTGAAGATCAGATCATTCATACATTGATAGGAAAGTAGAGGATGCCTTCAAAGAAAAAAACACACGCTGGTGGTTTCATTGGAGTTAAAAAAAGCATTTGACACAGAACGGAAAGAGGAACTGAAAGTCAAGCAGCAATGAAGTGAAGTGTGCGATAGAATGTAAGAATGAATCAGCCACTACCTTGAGAATAGAACCGCCAAAGTACAAACACAAGGACATACCAGTTGGAAGATGATACTGAAAGAGGGCGTTCTCCAAGGGAGAGTCGTGTCACCCACGTTGTTCCTGTCGCACGTAAATGACCTATCAGAGAATATTCTAAGGAGAACCCACAATGCCTCCTTTGCAGACTACTTTGTCATGTGATCTTATCATAAGGTACCTATATTTATCGCCTTGTGTCTTTTCCAACATCTTCCTTTTTTTCCTTACGTAATCTTTTTAAACCCACCTGGCCACGTTAGACAAGTATTCTTTACTTTCATTTAGTTCCCCACCTTACGTAATCTTGGGAAACCCACCTGGCCACGTTAGACAAGACTAGTTTACTTGGGGGAACAACCAGCTTGGCCAGAGAAAGATCTCGTTTATTCCTAATCCGTTGTTGAAACAACACGACTATTACCACCTTGGGACATAATAGCACGTCGCCACAAAGGACTTGTGACACGAAAAGGAATGTTTGTTGCCAGCTGGAGTGACATACTGATTGCTTCACAGAAGAGGAAACCAGCAATGGTGAGAATGGCATCACGATGGAAGAACTGAAGGCAGCACTGAAGAAAGTCGAGGTTTGCAAAACATCAGGACAGGATGGAATAACACCCTAATTAGTTAAGTACATGGAAGCAGCAGATGATCTATTACTCCTAAAGGTTCTAGACCCTGGTTAAAATTTACTCTAGAATCCTGGAGCAGAGACTCAGATGTCTGGCAGAGCCAAAAATGTATGAGGTATAGTGTTGCTTCTCAGCAAATCAAAGTACTTTTAAGATCTCATGCAGCTGAGTGAAAAGGCTTTTGAGTATAAAGGTGAGATGCATCTTTGTTTCTTGGATCTGGAGAAGGCGTTGGACTGCTTGGCAAGGAAGAACCATTCAGCATCTCTGATCCATGCTATTTAGAGCTTCTACATGACTTGCATAAATTATGTAAGGACGGCAAACCATTAGTCAGAAGAGTTCAGGACCACGACTGGAATCAGACAGGTATAAGACAAGGTGATAATCTGCCACCTTATATTTTCATACTCCTCATGGACGATGTCATCAAACCATGTAATGAATGGACCAAACCGTAGTAATAGTGGTACTGGAAGATTAGACATGTCTGTATTTCAGAGCTGGATTTACAGACGATGTTGCCTTTATTGCTAAATCGGAGACACTTCTTCAATCCAAATTGCAAGTCTGGAAGGAATAACTGGAGAAGAGAGGGATGGTATCAGCAGATCCAAAAAAAAAAAAATCATCATCAAGGAGGTTTGGAGCAGGTTAACCATTTTAAATACTTTGGAGCTAGACTGGAAGGGAGGCATCAAAGAAGAGTTGGATACAAGAGTAGGCAGGCGGGAGAATTTTTTAGGCAATAGATTGAAGAATCATCAGCAAAAGAGACAACATGACGAATATGGCTCAATATCGCTTCACCTAGATCCAAGTTTTGACATATGGATGCGAGTCATGGCAATGACTACAACCCACACATACCAGCTCCAAACATCAGAAATCGAGTATCTGAGGAAGGTGGCTGAAGTGATAAGAAGAGACATATTCTGCAACCAGACGATACGTCAGGGTCTTAAAACCCAGCCTTTGCAGACCCTATTAAAACAGTCCAGACTACGTTGGTTTGCCATGTATGGAGAAATGAGAAAATTCGGATACCACGATAAATGTGGGAAACCTAGAACCAAGGATTCAGGCCATAAGGACGACCATAGACAATGTTTGAAGTACTGTGGCGAAAAAGAATGAATAATAATAGTCTAGGTCCCAAGTCCCGATAAAGCTTTAAAACTTTCTCAAACGTATAACTGGCAAACTGTGCCAACAGCTTCAAGATATCCAGATTCATCGTTCCACATATACATATTTAATACGATTCCACATGACATAATGCATTGCACGATTACTGATCCACTATTTCCACTATAATGATCCATAAGAAAACACTTGTTACATCATCTATTCAACTACTCCGACTTGGTAGTTCCATTGTTAACGCCTTCCATAATTGCAAGACATGCAGCATACACTTACGATATACACAGCGAAATAAACAAAGCCGCAAGGCCAAAAAAGCCACGTTATGTGCGACTTACGCATAGCAACACAAAAAGTGCAACACTTGTGAGCACTATTTTCACTTCAATTATAAAACTCACATGTGGCGTGGAACAGAGCCCTATTTTTACTTCAATTATAAAACTCACATGTAGCGTGCAAAAGACATTCGCCACAAGTACCTTGTACTAGATTGGAACGAGAGCAAAAGGAAAAAACTGAGAGGACAGTATGGCATTCTCTCTGCCAAAGTAAGTAGTATAACATAATCTCTTTCAAATCTTTATCGCAGAATATATAGGATCCCATTACACGCCATTGAGTCATATTGGGAATATGGCCTTAGGTCCATATTATCTTGACCATCTGTACACTAAGGGTTAATGTGGTCAGCATCACGCCGGCCGCCTTAACCTTTACAGGAGGTAGCTCTGATACCCAATTCATGAGGCTGGGTCGGCCTTGGAGCCGTTTGCATTCTAAAAAATCCCACCTCAACTGGGAATCGAACCATGGAACACCGAGCTAGGAAGCCAGTGCACAAACCACTGTGTTACCGCTAATATGTTCAATAAATGTGCATGACTGCTGTTTATAATTGTAGCGAAAGTTTTAATACATGCCTAATAAATGCATGAAAGACAGGAAAAGTATGGCATGTACAAGTATGTAGGCCCGATGTTTAGTATTATTATTGGAAGGCAAATCTAGGGCATCTAATCAAAAAGCTGATCGATAGTGGTATGGCATTTTAACGTGGCGACGTCAGTGTACTTTTTTTTGTACCAACTTCTGCACGGATTTACTTTAGTATAAGCGCATGTATTATCGAAACCTGATAGAAGTTAGTTTGTTGTTCGAAGGAAAAAGCCAAGAATGTGCATTTCAAGGGAATATTGGAGGGGAGAAGTAGTTTGGAGAAAATTGAGTTTGACTGAGCCAGCACATCGGAAACTACCAAGTCGGTAAGTCGATAGGCTTTACAATTCTGTAAATATTAAATAACCAATTTCAACCAAATATATATGGAAAGGAAGCTCCCAGTTTGGGAATTGAAAGACGGTACATCAGTAGGTTATGGATAGAAGTGTGTAGTTATACGGAGTATAGGTTTGGATGTAATCAAGAACTACGGTGACTAAGGAGGTTGATACTAATTTAGTGACCCTGTTCCCGTATACGCCCGCAGCCAACTTATAAAAAGAGGCAGCGCTGTATTCAAACCGCACGTTAACACGAAACAGGCCAGAGACATAGACAGAAGAATAGCAATGCCAAGGCTAATACTTTGCCGTATGCTTGCCATGCAAATTTACTTAGCCTATTCAAGTCTAATCTGCTCTTAATATCTATCCTAAGAGGGTATGTAGCATAATTGTATTTATTTGTGAAATTAATATCACTGCTTTGTTCAGAATTTTAGTTTGTTAATCTACATCGTTGGGATATGAATGTACCATACACATTTTCTGTATTAACTAGTATTATTGCTGACGATGGTACCTATACCTTGTAGCGGTATGGCAGCTTGTGTTCCCTGACAATCCCCAGAGCTATGCCAATGGGAGTTTTACTCCTGGTAGGTTCAACCAAGCTGGACTGGTCTGCGTGGGTAGGGGTCAGACAAAAGCTGGTACCTGGTCCTCCATGTTGGGGGTTTTAGCACAGGGCCGACACCCTTGTCTGTGTAAAAAATCGCACATGTTACGAAAACAGCAATAAATGAAAACACTTTGATGCGGGACGGACATCCGGAGTCTCAGGCTCGTATGACTGACAGTGGTGAAAGCCGAAACGAAGCCACTGGCATGAAAACGGATGCCCAGACCGCAAAACACGAAACCAGAATTGGTTTTTGGAATGTCAGAACTATGAATGAGGCAGGAAAGCTGAGACAGATCACAGCAGAGATGAGGAATTACAAACTACATATCCTGGGAATAAGCGAGAGCAGATGGACAGGGATGGGGAGAATAAAAACCGCTACAGGGGAAACAGTACTTTATTCTGGTAGAGAGGACAGTCAGCACAACGAAGGTGAAGCCCTTATCCTTAAGAAAGGAATGGAAAGGTCTCTACTGGAATGGAAACCCATTAACAACAGACTAATAAGAACAAGACTGAGAGGGAGATTCACCAACACCACAATTATACACAGCTATGCACCAACAAATGACAGTGATGAAGAGATCAAGGGCGAGTTCTATCAACAGGTACAAAAAGAAATGGAAACTGCACCCAGGTGTGATCTTATTATAGTAATGGGAGACCTAAATGCGAAAGTGGGAGCACACAATAATTATAACGAAAGCGTAATGGGGAAATGCGGCAGTGGAACAGTAAATGAGAATGGGGACAAATTAATAAGCTTCTGCAGTATTAACAACCTGGTCATTGGAGGAACACGTTTTCAACACAAAGAAGTGCACAAGTTAACATGGGAATCACCAAACGGACGAGAAAAAAACCAGATAGATCACATAATGATCAATGGCAGATGGAGACATGCACTACAAGACGTGAAAGTAAGAAGAGGCGCAGATGTGGGAAGTGATCATCACCTAGTAGTAGCAAGACTGAATGTGAAACTCAGAGCTGCTGGACCAGTTGCCGTCAAACAGAAAAAATATAACATCACGAAACTTAAGGACCCCCTCACCAGAAAAGCGTCTGTGGTAGACGTAAAGAGACGATATCTGATTACCAAAAGCCAGGAAAGAACAGAGACCGACGATGTCGACCAGAAATTCAACACCATCTCAACAATATACAAAGAAAGCAGCAAGTCATGTTTGGGATTCCAGGAGAGAAAGAGCCAAGACTGGATAACACCAGAAACGCTAAACACCATAGCGAAGAGAAAGGAAATGAAAGAAAGAAAACAGAAGCTAAGTCTCTCAGGTTAAAGGCAATATATAGTGAACAGTACAGTCAGCTGGACAAGGAAGTAAAACGTCAAACCTGTGCTAACAAAAGGACATTTCTGGATGACCTTGCAAGACAGGCAGAAGAGGCAGCACTGAGAAATGAACAAAGCACAGTTTATAAAATAACTAAAGTTATCAGTGGAAAACGAGGTGCACATAACATAACGTTAGTAAGAGATAAGCAAGGAATCCTCATCACCACAGCACAGGGGCAGGAAACAAGATGGGCAGAGCACTTCAGAGAAACACTGAATAAGGAACCACCAGAGACTCAGCTGAATGTTCCTGAGGCTGAAAGTGACTTAGACGTAAATACAGACATTCCACGAAAAGAAGAAATTATCACAGCTATCAAAGGGCTAAAAAATAGAAAAGTGCCTGGTCACGACAATCTAAATGCTGAGCTATTCAAGACAGAACCTGAACTAGCAGCAGAACTATTAGAACCACTATTTGCACAAGTCTGGGAAACTGAGACAACACCAACAGAGTGGAGTAAAGGAATAATTGTCAAATTGCCCAAGAAGGGCGATCTTGCAGACTGTAACAACTGGAGAGGAATTACCCTCCTCTCAGTTCCCAGCAAAATACTAGGCAGGATAATCATCCAGAGATATTCAAAAGCAGTTGACCATGAACTGAGGAAAGAACAAGCGGGCTTCAGAAAGAACAGAAGATGTGCAGATCATATATTTGCCCTCAGGAACATTATAGATCAGTGCTCAGAATGGCAGAGACAGCTGTACATTAACTTTGTTGATTTTGAAAAGGCTTTCGACAGCATACACAGGGACAGCCTATGGAAAATTCTGAGGGCTTAGGGAATTCCCAGCCGCATTGTTTCCATTATAAAAAGCCTCTATTCTAACGTTACGTGCAGTGTTGGATCGAGTAATGTAACTTTCGAAGTGAAAACAGGAGTACGACAGGGATGCCCCTTATCAACAACATTATTTTTGACAGTCATAGATTGGGTGATGCGCCAGACAACAGAGGGCAGTCCAAGAGGAATTAGAGGGACAACGTTTTCTACACTGGAAGATTTGGAATATGCAGATGACATTGCATTACTCGCGCATTCACATCAACACATTTAAGACAAAACCGATAGACTGAATAAATATGGCCAGCAGGTTGGCCTGAACATCAATTTGAAGAAGCCAGAGGTCATGACACTAAATGTGGGCAATCTTGAGCCAATAACAGTAAGGAACCAGACGTTAGAACAGACAGACACATTTACTTACCTAGGAAGCATAGTAACACCTGATGGCGGAACAAGCAAGGACATTAACAACAGAATGAATAAAGCGAGAACAGCCTTTGCTGTTCTCAAAAACATTTGGAAGTCTTCCCAGTACAGCACAAACACCAAATTAAGACTGTATGAGAGCTGTGCACTTCCTGTGCTTCTCTATGGTGCGGAATGTTGGAGAGTAACAGAGAAGGAAATGTCGAAACTGTCCTCCTTCCACACAATCTGCCAAAGGAAAAGTATCCTAATCTTTTGGCCAAACACCATCAGCAACCAAGAACTACTTATTCGGAGTAACCAGGAGGACATGCACACCATCATAGCTGGCAGACGCTGGAGTTGGGTTGGCCACGTCCTCAGAAGGGACCCTGATACCATCACAAGAACAGCTATGCTATGGACCCCCGAGGGAAAGCGAAAGAGAGGCCGACCAAAAACAACTTGGCGGAGAACTGTGGACGCTGAGATGCAAAGAATGAACCACAGTTGGGGCACTGTACGAAGGATGGCTGCCGACCGAGCAAAGAGGAATCAATTTGTTGCTGCCCTACAAGACGCCACCAGGCGTGATGGCCGCTGACTGCTTTGACGGTTAGTGGTTATGGATCAAAGAAGAAGAAAGATGGAAACCGACATTATAACTTCAACAGTCCTTGTCAGGACTAATAAAAACTCAACAGTCCCCATCAGGATTAATATAACCTGATAGAAAGTACAACACTTTTCAGAGCTGACTTGCAGCACCTTTCAGAGCTGACGGTATTCCGTATGTGAAATGGAATGGTGGCATCATACATATGTATACAATGAAATTTGTTTTTTTTTTCATGTATTATGTTATTTGAGACAGACAATGCTCTGCAGTTAGACACCTGTCTTGTCTCGTTATTTCTAAATCATACCGATCCATGTATCATCCAAATACATGCAAGCATCCGAGACACACTCATATAATACACAATAGGACGTGTGGATTCCATAACCACGGACTAGCCAGCATCATTATGTATAGAAGCCTAATTGTACCGGAATGCCACCCAAGAGAAGGTTGGCCATGCAATGTTTGAAAATAACTTCGATCCCTCATGTAAATAATGTTTCCATTTCATCGAACCGATATTAGCGTGAGGTCTATTTATCTCAACGTAACGCCATCACCTCATGTTTATGTGCATCATCTTACTGACTGCCTACTGTCGGGTAGTGAAACGAATTATACGATAAAACATCATCATCCCTGCACATAAATATTAACATACGGACACACCCCCTCAGTATTGGATGGCTAATGCACAGATCTTCAGAATACAGCGTTATGTGTCATTCAAACAAGAACTGATTGTACTCTGAAGATAATTATGCAATAGAACCAATTCCTGCATCATTTGTGAGCCGTCGGAGTCTATGATGACAATTATTAACTTTTGGCATTGCCAGATACTAGAGATAACAGCGCAGCAGATAAACGTTTATTTCTATACATGGAAGATCCAAGAAAGACTTTTATTTCAGTTAATTAATTAGAGATAGCAGTACAGAAGTTGTATACAAGGAAGATCCAAGAAGGAATTTTTTACTTCAGTTAATTAATTAGAGATAACAGTACAGAAGTTGTATACAAGGAAGATCCAAGAACGACTTTCATTTCAGTTAATTTCGAAGAGATAAATTCACAATCATCCAAATGTTGTAAAATATTTATCCATTGATTTCATCTTCCAACACTCACAATTCAGCAGAAAAGTAGATAGATGTAGATAATAAATTCAGAACTTTTACTCAGCTAACGTTTTAGTTTTATAATTGTTGAAGTTGAGTTGTTCCGAGTTACTTAAATCACAGATAGTTACATATCCAAGTATGATCTGACTTTACTACAAATACATTCTGAAGCAGATACGTTCACAGCCATGACTATCTTGTGAAACCAGTGTCTTTCTCCAACCATGGGAATTAACTATTTTCATACAGAAGTATATTTCTGTTTTCTTCAGTACTATTACTGATACATCACACATAACAACCTTTCGCCACACTCATTAAGTCTTGAAATCATCCACACACTTCCAGTGAATCCCCCTGCGGTGAAACTTGTTGAGAACCCAGCATTGTACACTAAGCTTGTGTGACGAAAGTACTGAGATTCTGTCTTTCAAATGGCCCATGTCTTTTTCTCCTTGCATTTTGTTCACTATATTTTAGGAGGGATTACAGGTAATCCTTCTCCATGTTTCTTCTCCTTCTATTATTTACGTTTTTTTTTCAAGATGAGATCACGAGGGGAGTTTGATCTCATCTGCATTATGGTTCTTCTTTATGTGTTTAGAATGGGGGTGTAGGGAATTAGACAGTATTATTCTAGATTAAGATTATAGATGCTAGATCAGGATTGGCACCAGATTGTCTTTTTTTTAAAGATATTGCGAGGCCATATACGAATTTTTCGGGAGTTAAATTATTTGCGGCCATTTTTGCTTCATTTCCGCAGTATAGGGCTAGGACCAATTCCTGGTTCTTTGTCTAGCGGGGACTGGTTGCATCAGAAAGATCTAAGGTTCTGATTGGCGGAGAGCTAACTGCAGTTGAAATGCAGAGCGCCCATTGGCTTTAAGAACCACGCCGCGCATATGACGTCATGAAGTCGGCGCGTGGGGGTCTTGATTATAAAAGGCCTATATTTCATAAGCTTCTTTCTCTTTTAATGAAAATTTGCCAAAGCCGGGTGCCAGAAGCAAATTGTCGATTGCCTTCAGTTGGACATTCGAGATTTGGTAAGCATGAATTTTTGCGTGAGGACTTTATTTAATTTTTCTAGTCCTAGCCGATCATTTAAGTTTCTTTGGGCAGTTTAGTTTAATTTAACTCCAGAGCCATCAATTCGATCTGAGTGATAGACATGAGAAACTAGGTCCATTTAATTCCTTGTTGAAAGAATAGCGGCATGGTTTAAAAGTTGAGATATCACCGCTTTGTATTATTGCAAAGTCGGTCGGGAGAGAAACTCGCATCTGCGAATTTTATTTATTTACAGAATAGTCGGGAGCGCGTAATGTGTATTTTTATTTGTGATTTTAGTGAGAGTATGGATGCTCGCTATTTATATAGTTACGCATATATCTGTGGACGGGAGTGAAAGAGGCATAATTTGGAAGCGCGTGGGCGCGTTGGTTACGGAATTGTTATTGATACGACGTTCAGAGGGACGAGGGGGAGATAAGCACGTGGTTGAACTACGGGGTTTTCAATTTGATAATCAGGGGTTATGTATAACTTTTGACGGCATGTAGATGCTAGCGTAAACAGGGTTATAGGTTATTGATTGTGCTTTGTTATTCTGTGTATTCAGAAGATGGAGATGACATTTATTTATGTTAAGGGAATTATTTTGTATTTCATTTTGAATGTGATTACTATTATTGACGGGAATTTTAGGAATTCCTAGAGAAGGCTAGTTTTAGTTGTGTTAAACATTACGGCATTAGTGTCAGCGTAAGAAGTAGGCCACAGTACGTCTGCCCAGACGGGCCATTGAAAATATGGTTGTTGCTCGGAGTTAGTCAGGCAGAACAGGCGATCTGGGTTAGCCAATGTTTACCTTGTGGGCTCAGGTAGAGAAGGGAGCTCAGGGGGGGGAGCGGACTTTGTTTGCATGATTTTGTATGGTGGTGCATAACGGGAGAGAGTAGGGGAGCTGTATTGATTATAGATGGGGGAGACTTAAGTGTTAAAGACTTAAGGGTTTGTCAGGAAGTTAATTGTTATTTGTAATAGAGTATTAACGTTTTGTTTAGCTGTTGTTTTTGCTTTTGTCTAAACAGCAGGTGCCGGCTTTTTTGTGGGAATGAGAGCGGAATTTTGAGACCACAAAATTTCTCCCACGGCAAAGTTGGGGCATTCGCAGAACCGCAGGGGTTTTACGTTAGTTGCCAGTAGTGGACGGAGAGGAAGAAAATACGTTTTCCCAACCAGGGGAAGACATTTTCCAGCGAATAGGATTTTTTGTGGATAAATCCTGAGCTCTGACGCTCGTTACACACGCAGATTTGGCAGGCTGCCAGCGGTGTGATAAGTTTGTGTTCGTTTCTTCACGGCCATAATAAAGCCGACAGCCCAGTTATAGGTACTCGGGCAGGTAATTTCCGAGTGGTAGAAGTCCGCTACAGTTCCAGTCCAGAATCCAGTGGGGTTCTGTTAACCCTCAGTCATCAAGTCCAGAGTTAGTGGAGAGAGATAGGGTAACATTCTCTCTACTGAAGTCAGCACAGATAGGCATAACTGTTAGTTTTGGTGAATCATAGCAGAGGACAGCTGCTGAAGTTTAGAGGTGCAGTTAGTTGTGTTCAGGAGATTCCAGGATAGGCTGTGTAGAACCGAAGTCTGTGCAGAGATTGTGTAGTCACTTCGCCATCGTTCCAGCTATCAGTGGACTTAGAGTTAGAGTTAGAATTTAGAACAGCTAGTTTGGAGTGTAGGCGACATCAAGTGCAGTGTAGTTCATTTCAGTTAACCTTACCTTCTTCCTCCATACAGGTTGCAATTGTGGGAGAAGGGTTGGGGTTGATGCATTTTTAACTGTGCTTGATTTTTGTTTCAGGTGGGCATCCTCGCACTTCATGTATTTTGACATGTATATGAGTTGTGTATAGGTGTATAATAAACTTGTATAAATTGTAGCTGGCATCAGTCATTTCCTTTAGTACAGTAGCTATATGTTGTCTGTACCTTGGTGTTTGTGAATCTTAATTGAACCTTATCCCCATAGGGTAGTTAGAGGTGGTTCGAGGCCATAGCAATTTAAACGTCCGAAGTGGCGAGGAAAGAATCAACCTCGGTTCTCAACCTCGGAGCCAATGGTCTCAACTTTCACAGTTTGCACTATATTTCTATCTGAATCTATCATTTCAGTCTTTCTTCTTACTATTGTCTTGTCACTATATGTAGACAGTCTCTAGTCCTAAATCCATTTCGTGACAGCTTGGAGAAATCACTTGAGCCCCACATGTGATTCTTTGGCTTTAACCTGGTTGACTACACGCAGGAGGATCTCACTATGGGCTCAGTGATAGGTAGGCAGAGCTGAGATTTGGCTCTATGCAGGACGTGACAATTCCTTGGGAGAGCCCAGAACCAGAGTACAGTATTTTAGCTCTGCAGAGTTGCAGAGCCACCTTATGTGGTGGGACCAGATGTGACAATCCTTTAAATGCAAGCCAAGCTGGAGAAAATGAAGCTCCTGACTTTAACGCAGCATGGTTCAAAATTGCAGAGAAGCCACAGGAGAAGCCTAGATCGACAGTGTAGATAATACAACGGAGTCTTCAAGTTGGTATTGGCTGCAATAGAGCTAGAAGTTAAACAACAACAACACCGTAGATGGAATGTATTAAGGCTTCTTTCTTGCTAAGCATAAGATGTTGCCATACAGTTAAACAGGACGGGACACCAATTGTCGGTCTGCTACACAATGATAGGTGCATGATGAGGCTAGCCTATGGAATATTGTCAAGGTCTACATAAATTGGCTCGATAAGAAAAGTGACGACAGCATGAGTGATATAATTCAATAACGAATTAATGATCAAAATGTCTATGAGTTAAAATGTTAAATATGTACACTTATGTCGTTAGCAAAAAGTTCAAAGGATGACTGTGAAAAATAATTTAAACATGAAATGTAACATGTTTTTAATTAAATATGATAGTGAAATTAGGTAAATATACAAGTGATGATGGGATATATTAAGTGCTACCACACTGTTCACAAATCCACATAGTCTGTAATCTTTCCACATTTCATCCAATGTATGATCATACGAAGATTTGAACCGACTGTCCAATGTAGAAGTCTTTTCACCGTGTTGGTTTTTTTAAAAACAATTATAAATATCACTCGTTTAGTAATTAGAAACCCGTACGATTTTATGTCCATCAACGCTTGGAAGTCTCTCTAGCATAGACAAACTGTTGACATTTGGATACTGACTGCTCTCTGATCCGGTAGAAGGTGCTGAATTGATTTGAATTCTTTATGAAATGATTTTCTGGTACTAGCAGGCTTCGGGCAATGAAGCTTGAGTGAGTTTTCGTCGTGCAATACATGTTTTGAATTTATGAATTCACTTCACGTTCTGGCGCTTTGAGGAAATGAACTTCATTCTACCTATAAGTTTTTGAACGAGGTGAACTATATATATATATATATATATATATATATATATATATATATATATATATATATATATATATATATATATATATATATATATATATATATATAATATATATATATATATATATATATATATATATATATATATATATATATATATATATATATATATATATATATACTCACACACACACACATCATATATATATATTTATTAGGGTTCCCATACGTCCCGTTTTTCCCGGGACAGTCCCGTTTTTTTGATAAAATGTCCCGGTGTCCCGAATTTATTCCAAATGTCCCGTTTTTTAAGGGTCCTTCCTGAGAAAAAAATCATTGGGTAACGGATTTTATTCCATGTCTTAGTAGTGTTACTTTATCAATTTCCGGTAACAGTGGACCCTCGGTTTGAATCTCGAACAAAAATTCGAAAGTCGACCAAAACAGTGTTCAGTGAGCATCTACCAAATGATTTAATGCGTATTAGCATTATTATGCAGTATTTTTATCGTTTTTCATCCGCATAATGCCGAAACGTAAGTGCAGTATAAATGATAACATTAAAAGAGAATTTCCCTTAATTAAAGGTGTAGATGCAAATGTGGAATGTAATTTATGCAGCTCTAAATTTTGCATTTCACATGGTAGTCAACCACGTGAAAACGGAAAAACATAAAGGTGCTGTTGAAAGTAAGGCTTCCAACAGCAGTATAAGCCATTTCTTAAATGCGAAAACCCAGAGTGAAAAGGAAATGGAAAAATAGTTATCATTGGCAGCACAGGAAGAAACCTTCGCTTATCACACGGCGGTGCATAACCACAGCTTTAAGTCCATGGACTGCACAACAGCCATCGTGAAAAAACTTTTCAACGATAAATTCAGATGTTCGCAAACAAAGTGCAAGGCAATAATCCCCAATGTTATTGCGCCATTTGCGACAAAGCAGATTGATGAAGAGCTAAAAGAAGCTCGTTTCATATCAGTATTAATCGACTTATCAAACCACTTGGACAAGAAGTTAGTGCATCTGGTCGTGAGATATTATCATGCAACAAAAGGTGTGAAGGTGAAGGTGTTGGAGTTAGTTAATTTAGGCGATGAAACTTCAGAACTGTTATTTTCTTGTGTGTTGGAAGTGTTACATAAGTCAGATCTCCTTAAAAAGGTTATTGCTATATCAGCAGATAATACAAATACAAACTTTGGTGGAAAGAAGAGAAAGGGACAGAATGATCTGTACTTCAAAATGCAAGAAAACACTGTGAACAATTTAATTGGTATTGGTTGTCCTGCACATGTGATACATAATGCTGTGCAGATTGCTGCGGATTGCTGCGGATTGCTTACCTTTTGATCTTCAGTTAATAATTAACAAGATTTACCAGCATTTCCACATTTATTGTGTACGAGTTGAGGAACTCAAATCATTTTGCGAAATCACCAATATAGAATATAAAACTGTTTTGGGTAACAGCAAGACAAGATGGCTCTCTCTCTTGCCTGCAGTCCAGAGAGTTATTGACGTTTTCCCTGCATTGAAGTCATATTTCCTTTCCATTCACAAATGTCCTACCAGTCTCAACAATTTCTTTGAAAATCCACTTTCAATTACACTCCTGCATTTCATTGCAAGCCAGTTAAAAACCTTTTCTGATACCATCAAATGTGTTGAAAAGCAAGAGACAACAGTAATTGAAGTGAATGATGAAGTAAACAAACTGGTGGAAAAATTAAACTACAGGAAGGCAGAAAAGTTTCTTACCACTACTGTGAGAAATCAGTTGCAAAAATTAGAAAAAGAAGGACACATAACAGCTGAAAAGTTTCAAAGCTATGCAAAAGATTTCTATGACACCTGCATTGAATATATTCAGGAGTGGTGTACACCATTTCTTACGCCTCTTCAGTCTATGGATTGGATCAATTTGAAGGGAAAGGAGTCTGTGACTTGGAAGAACATCCAAGAAAGCTACATATTCATGAAGACAGTGTCACCAAATTTTACTGTGAATGAAGAGGACTTATTTGATGAGTTTGCATGTGTGAAAAAATATTGTGAAAGCAAATTTGATGTGTGGAGTGAACTGAAGGATCAAAGTGTCAGTGAAAAATGGTGTGAGATGTTCGCTCATTTTACAAAGCAGGATATAAATGCTGAGAACCTGAAATGCCTAGTTAGTTTTTGTTTGGAAATGCCAGGATCCAATGCAGCTGTTGAACGTGTTTTTTTTCATTAATAAATGCGCTTTGGACAGACGAAAAAAACAGACTTAAAATTGAGACAGTGAAAGCTTTAACCATTATAAAGACCCATTTTAAGGATTTCTCTTGTGCTGAGTTCTATGTCCAAATATCAGAAGAAAAAAAACTTCTTGAACAGGCCCATAAATCTGATAAATATTCTGATGAATCTGAAATATAAACTTGACTATTTTGTATTTTTTAAAGGTGCGATTTTTCTAATTAAGTATGTTTGTAATTTAGAATTCATTTTTAAAGTGGAAGTTGTGTTAGTAAATGTGTGTATTTTTATACCAGTATCTTATTTTAAGTGCAACATATAATATATAATAGATTTATTTGTGCTTTACCTTAATTTTTAACATGTCCCGCCTTTTTTACAAAATGTCCCGGGTTTTTGAGGTAAAAATTTGGAAATGTCCCGGTTTTTACACAAAACATTATGGGAACCCTAATATATATATATATATATATATATATATATATATATATATATATATATATATATATATATATATATTTATATTTATATATACGCACACATACGCGGGGACGATGCCAGTACCAAACCTGCCCAGACATGAAGGCCATGAATTATTACCGACAGCCACTCTAGAATTGAAGTCATCAAGGGGAAAAAATTGTTCTTTACTTGGTGTAATTGTGATGACGGATACTAGATTCTCGTAGAACTTGTCTTAAGCTTCCGAGACAAAGTACCAAGTAGGACTAGTGCGCTCGATTTCTATAAAGAGTTACGTCACCTAAGTCAGAATCGAAAACGAGGCTGAACGACGTGGACGCCATTTTTTTGGACAATACCAGGGTTAGTAGCGAGAATAAGCGTCGAGTAAGATTTTTTTTTTTTAAATTAATGAAGAAAAATATCCCGTTCAACCTCTGATGGGTTATAATTAGGATATATATTGTTTTCAATTCCAAATAATATGAACAACTGCCGATGAGAAAGTGGCATCACATTTGTCAAATAATTGTAAATAGGGACAATCACAATTAAGCTAATACGTTAAATAAATAAACAAAAAAAAAACAAAAAACAAACAAAATCAAGAAGAAACTCTGAACAAGAATTATATTAAAATAGAGGGGTGTAAAGGCCTGGTGGTTTCAGTTATATAACTGACTTTAACAGATATTTAAATGACTTTCATCTGTTAAAAGTCATATTCATTGTAAGAACAGCATGAGACCTTCACATTCCCAGACAATAATATTAACATTTGTTCGTAATAAATATTGTTTGACTATATTATGCAGTTCTCTCTATTCTTAACACCTCTTCTATATTTATAAGATTATATATATATATATATATATATATATATATATATATATATATATATATATATATATATATATATATATATATATCTATATATATATATATACCTATATATATATATATATATATATATATATATATATATATATATATATATATATATATATATATATATATATATATATATATATATATATATATATATATACTACTCGTCAAAAGTCAAGGGCCACCCTATTATTTTCAATACTTTTATATAAGCGCATAGAATGATAAAATGAAGGAAGTATTTAGTAAAAATGGGTGCAATATCTTCCTCTGACAGTCCTCTATGCACGTTAAGCATAAAAACAACTCACTGACAACCATGGTGATCACGTGCAATTTGGTTTGCTGACCATAAATTCACATTTTTAATCTGTTTTTTTTTTTCAAACTTCCGTACAACCAAACAGGCGTAGTAATCGTGCTGATTGACATTCCACGTGCAATGGCGACTTTTCGGGAACAGAGTTCACTCTTAATTTGTTTTACAATCAGCAGACTTAGGGTAGTTTCATCACTTGCAAAAACCATGCCACCGAG
Organism: Oreohelix idahoensis; assembly: GCA_024509875.1. NCBI lineage: Eukaryota > Metazoa > Mollusca > Gastropoda > Stylommatophora > Oreohelicidae > Oreohelix > Oreohelix idahoensis. The sequence goes on along the minus strand of JAMPIV010007626.1, from coordinate 292,071 downwards.
AAGAAGTCTTGACACCTTACAAAGAATGAGGGCTATAGCGTGGGTTGAAAGTGGTTTATCTGTCCGTGAGGTTGCTAGACGGCTTGCAGTGTCACACTCTACTATCCAAAAAATTTTGGAGAGATTTCATGCCACAGGAAGTGTGGAGGATCGCCACAGGCCAGGTCGCCCTATATGCACCAATAGACATGATGACCGGTACCTCTTGTTGTCAGCGCTGCGCCAACAAACAGTGACTTGTTCCACTCTAAGATGTCAGCTGAGATAAACTGTAAACGTTAATGTCAGTCAAAGCACCATTCGCAGACATTTACATGAATTTGGACTGGCTGCTCGACGTCCTGCAGTCAAAATCCCTCTTACTCCTGCTCATCGCAGAGCCCGTGTTGCTTGGTGTCGCGAGCACATCCGATGAACAAGGCAACAATGGAGTCAAGTTCTCTTCACTGATGAATCTCGTTTCACTGTGTCATTCAATGATGGCAGGATTCGAGTTTGGAGACGACCAGGAGAGCGATTTACTGATGACACAATTCGAGAGGTGGATCGTTATTGGTAGGGGTTCTGTCATGGTGTGGGGAAGCTTCTACAGACACGGCAGGACCCCACTCTACATCATCCAAGGCAACTTGACCGGCCCGAGATACCAGAACGAAATCTTGAGACCAATTGTTCAGCCTGCTCTGGAGGCCATAGGTGGTAATGCCATCCTCCAAGATGATAACGCTCGACCCCATCGAGCTCCTGTTGTGAATGAGTTTATTCAGCAACATGGGATCATCAGGATGGCGTGGCCAGCTCATTCACCTGACCTGTCTCCGATTGAGCACCTCTAAGATGTCCTTGGTCAAAGATTGTCAACAAATCACCCCCTGCCAATAGATGTTGCACAGCTGACTGCATTTCTGCTTCAGGAATGGCACGCTGTTCCTCAGGATACCCTTCGGACCATTGTGGACTCGATGCATCTACGCTGTCTTGAATGCCTTGCTGCAAACGGTGGTTATACCCAATTTTGAAATGTCTATTTGTCCAACATCTATTGTGTGACTTTTGAAAAGGTGGGTGACACACTTCACAGCTTCATTGCGTTTGAATGTGTGTTTCCATTTCTTTACGTGACATGTCAATTTGGTATTCAATAAATGCCGTTTTGACTGATACCAATTACGTTTATATCAGATTTGTTTTATGGTGTCAACCAAGGTTGTTCTAAGTGGCCCTTGACTTTTGACGAGTAGTATATATATATATATATATATATATATATATATATATATATATATATATATATATATATATATATATATATATATATATATATATATATATATATATATATATATATATATATATATATCTATATATATATATATATAGATATATATATCTATATATATATATATATATATATATATATAATATATATATACAGTAGAACTCCATTTATCCGAACCCCATGGGACCGAGCATCGTTCGGATAATCAAATGTTCGGATAATTGGATTACATGATGTATCGAGTACATGTACACATATTTCTAAAAATAATTAACAATCACAAGGAAAATACACTATAAAACATATTTACTTGTACTGTAATAATAATACCCACACTGTATTAGATCACTGTATCACCAAAATCTTTCATTACACTGCAGTGCATGTACTACTTGTATTAATTATTTTTTCAAAATAACATTACAAACGATTCAAAACCAGGCGCAACTTACGTATACATGTACTTGCACAGATAAAGCCCACTATTTAAAATAATGAGGAATCCTCTTTTGCACCAAACTGGATAGTCTGCTTTTGGGGGCTAAGTCCCGCATTCTCTTCAACAGCAGAAGCTGTGTAGGACAGCTGTCATCTTCTTGCTCGTACCAAGCCATCGCTGTTTCTGGTGCTATAAAAGCCTCTTCAGGACTTGATCGACGTTTTGGGTTTTCTTCATAATCTACAAGTACATCATGTACTTCTGAGGAGTCTTCATCATCGGTCACTACATGTATTTGGTTTTCTTCTTGCACAAAAGACAAAATTTCTTCGTCATTCAAAAACTGAAAACCAGAATCATTATCATCTTCTAGCCACATGTGTGCATCATCTTTGTCACAGTCCGAAAATCCGGGCATTGCTTGAAACAGTTCCACAACTTCATTCATACAATCATCATTTGTGTCCACTGCAGTAGTTTCATTTCCTTCTTTTTCCCCAAGCAATCTATTCCACGCCTTGTTGAGATTATCTTGTGACAGGGTGGTCCAAGCATCAGCTAACATATAGCAGCAGTCTTTGAGATTAAGCTTTTTGGAAAACGCCACCACACTTTCTTCATCTTCAGCCAACAATAAACGACGCATGACTTCCTTCTTGTACATCTTTTTAAGCTTTGCAATAACACCCTGATCCATTGGTTGAATCAGTGCTGTTACATTGGGAGGCAGAAAAATTACTTTAAAATTTGCATCAACTGCATTCAATGTATCCGTCTCTGGATGAGATGGTGCATTGTCCAGTAGTAGAATTACTTTTCCTGTTTTCTTTTCTTGTTCTTTCAACCTCTTCACATTTGGGATGAACTGATTTGTATATTAATCGGGACCCCAAGATGCAGCAATAGTGAATGCAGTCAGCGACCCATAGCTGTACTGCTTGCATCAGGACCAGCGAACCAGAGCTGGTCAAGACCGCACTCCACCTCCACGTGGTGGTCCTGAAAACAGTCTGCAGCAGTGCAGTCTGGCTGAGCGAGTGCGGATCGCAATGGGAAGGCAAACCCGGTCCCTAAAAAAATGCCGTGCTGAAGTCGGATGTGTCGACCGAAAGGTGCAGATATCACAGCTTAGGCGTAAAGAGACACAACGCAACCACCGTCCTTTTCAGGGCGAACGAGGAAGAAGAAGAAGATTTGTATACCAATCAAGAAATATTTTACTATTCATCCAAGCACTCTTCTGTGCTTTGTAACACAATGGGAGACATGGCACATTCTTTAAACAACGTGGTTTTTTGGCTTTACCGATCATTAGCACCGGTAAACGATGACTTCCACTGGCATTCGCGGCTACCAAAATTGTTACTCTCTCTTTGCACTTTTTAAACCCAGGGGCAGCTGCTTCGCGCTGAGATGCAAGTGATTTTTGAGGCAATGATTTCCAGTATAAGCCAGTCTCATCGGCATTATACACATCATCGAGTAAATAACCTTCTTCTTCCAAAAAAGCCAAGAATGTTTCTTTAAAATTTTCAGCGGCAGTTGCATCGCAAGATAAAGATTCCCCTTGAATCTCTAATTCTCGTATGCCATGACGAGATTTAAAGTTTCTTAACCATCCCTGGCTAGCCTTAAAGTCAGGAGGACCGTCAAGTTGATTGTTGAACTGAAGTGCCTTTTCACACAATAGAGAGCCAGAGATAGGTTCCCCTTTGCTTCTTCTTTGACAAACCATATATACAAAGCCTCTTCCAATTTCAAATCTTTCGCATTTCTCATGGTTTTATGTTTCTTCGACCCATTTTCACTATCCAATTTCGATGCAAAACTCATAACTTTATCCTTTTACTTTTGATGTCAGAGACAGTAGCTTTCCCAACATTGAAAATCCTCGCAAATGAAGACACAGTTTCACCTTTTCCTAGTCTCTTGATAATTTCTGTTTTCGTTTCAATTGACAAAACATTGCGGTTCCTTTTATATGCTTTAGGCCTACTGGAAAATGCCAGATCGCACAGAGAAATACGTGTACACCAAAATTATTCTGCTGTAGTAGCAGACACAATTATTTTAAGTTGAACTGTCTGTTTAGCCAGTGTTCTGCCTAGAACGCACACTGGATTGGTAAACCAGATATTAACTGACTTTATAATCTAACTGACTTTCCTGTATGTAAGCGACCGTCCATTAGCCCATCTCATTGTCTACAAATTGTTCGCACACATTTGAAGCTTGCCGCATCAAAAGATTCAGAACTGTAGTCTAACGTGAATGGTGGCGCCTGATTTTTTTTTTTTTTCTGGAAAAAGTGTTCGGATAATTGGATGTTCGGATAATTGGGGTTCGGATAAATGGAGTTCTACTGTATATGTATATATATATATATATATATATACATATATATATATATATATATATATATTTTATATATATATATATATATATATATATATATATATATATATATATATATATATATATATATATATATATATATATATATATATATATATATATATATAATTATAACATTTGGAAATTACGATCATTGAATATACATACCAAGCTTCGTCTGTTTAATTCAAATGTTATCTCAGTGTTAACATACGGCTGTGAGAGTTGGAAAATAACAAAATCATTGGAGAACAAGCTGAATACTTTCGAGAACAAATGTCTTAGAAAACTCATGAACATCAGTTGGAAAGAATTCAAGACTAATCGACAAATAAGAGAAGACTCTAGGCAGAAATATGTCTCCGACTGTATAAGGAAAAGACGATGGTCATATATCGGTCATGTCCTACGAATGCAAAACAACAGAATACCACTACAGGCGCTCACTTGGGTTTCTGAGGGTAAGCGGAAAAAAGGAAGACCAAAAGAAACACTCAGAAGAACAATAATAAGAGAAGGAAGAACGTTGGGCCTAAATAATGTGCAAGAGCTAAGAGGAGTGGCGTCACAACGAACAACCTGGAGAGCACTGGTTTCTGCCTTATGCGCCGTGTTTGGCGCTTAGAGAATTTATTATTATTATTATTATAATTATAATTATAATAAAATTATATAATATAATTATATAATAAAACTATAATAAAATCTCCGGTCCAAAATATGTAATTAGATTTTGTTAAAACTCTCTGTACATAGTTGCATTTTAAATGAAAACATAAACTGGTGTGATCATCTGGATCTAGTAAAACTCTCAGTGTCTACAACAGTCATTTACCAGTTTCCACATTTCAAAATAGGTAAATAGTTCAATTCGATGGGAGTATGTTTTTTCCTAAGTGTTGCAATTCTAATGGAATATTTGTTGCTAAATAGTGGAATTCTAACGGAATATAAAATTCAACGGAGTATGTGTTAAAAATCCACGCTACTGATTCTTTTCAATAAACCGGTAAGTAAACTAGTTTTCTTCTTTTTGTTTTGTTACTTGAAATACAAATAATTGTACAAATATGTGCTACTGTATTTGCATCTAATTTTATTTCAAATTATTAGCTAACCTAAACGAAAATGCAAATTGGGTCCGAAACTCATGATCGGGTCCATTTTCCTGCAATACGGGTACGACCGAAAATGGCGGCCAAATTTTAGTTGATGTAACTCTTATAGAAGAATCTAGGGCACTAACTAGGACCATACACGCTAAGAAGCGTGATAGGATGCTCTACTTTGCATGAAAATCGTTAACAGACGTTCTGATCCATTTTCAACCGGTTCAACCATTTTAGTTAGCGATTTTGTGACCGCAAATCCTACTCCATGTTCTCTGTTTTTATTAAGGTCTTTTCCGATCCTCGTTCTGGAGCCTGCCATGCGCGTTTCCTAATGTGACAGGGTGGCTAGCATAACCGGTCTATGCTGGCCGTGTGTCGTCCAGTTAACCAATGTCTCCTTTCCTTTAGAGATGCTCACTGACTAATATGTACTTTGTCTTTACTCAGACGAAACAACATTGATGTAGTTCACTTATTCTAAGACGTGCGTTTTATGAACTTTATTGAAGTTCTTTGATGAATGTATTTACAGATAAATTATGTGAATACAATAAATATGTGATTGATTTTCTATCTATTGTCACGGGTCAATGTTTCATCTCAAATCTCTCTATCTTCAACTAGTTGCATCATATCACGAGTAGCTTAACTGAATGCTCATTTTAACTGGGCTCCTACCGGGGAATATTCTTTTAGCAAATGATTGCTAGTTTGCTAAACAAAGATATCTCCGTTCTTCTTCTCAGCCTCCTATATGATTTCTAACGTTTGACGAAATAACTGTCATCTTCTATGGCACAAAATCTTTGTCTATCTAACTGGTATTCTTGTCAGCCTCCTACATGATCTCTAACGTTCGACAAAATAACTGTCATTGTTTATGGCACAAAATCGTTTTCTATCTCATTGGTTTTCTTGTCAGCCTCCTGCATAATCTCTAACGTTCGACAAAACAGCTGTCATCTTCTATGGCACAAAATCTGTGTCTATCTAACTGGCCTTCCTGCCAGCCTCCTACATGATCTCTAATGTTCGACAAAACAACTGTCATCTTCTATGGCACACAATCTTTGTCTATTTCACTAGTCTTCTTGTCAGCCATCTACATGATCTCTGACATTCGACAAAATAACTGTCATCTTCTATGGCACAACACCGGTGTCTATCTCACTGGTCTTCTTGTCAGACTCCTACTAGGGCGCTAAAGAAAAAGAAGTCAACTGGAAAGGATGGGATAACCAATGAAATGATAACAAGACTAAGAACAAAGGGAACTCTGGCAGTTCTATTCTCCAGAAAGTGGCTGATCCGTTTGAACATTCTCCAACACACTTCACTCCTTTGCAGCTTGACTTTCAGCTCATCTTTCCACACTTTGTCAAATGCTTTTTCTAAGTCCACCAAAACCAACAGTGTATGCTTTTTTGCTTGGAAAGCATCCTCAATTTTCTGAATTCTTTAGGTGATCTGATATTCAGTGGATCTGCGTTTTCTGAATGCTGCTTGCTGTAGGACTAAGAGAGGTTTTTCCTCTTGATGACACATCGGTCGGGTATTAGTTATGAGCTCCATCAATTTTCCAATACAGCTAAGTAGACTGACAGGTCTGTAGCCATTTGGTTCTATCTGAACTTTGTCTTTCTTAGGTATTGGAATCAGTATGGCGTCTTTCCATGCGTTTGGTACTATTCCTCTTTTCCAGCTGCAGTTTAGGATGGCCTGAAGCGTCTTTTGTCCCTTTGTTCCTAGGCCTGTTATCATTTCATTGGTTATATCATCTTTTCCAGGTAACTTCTTTTTCTTTAGCGCCCTCATGGCTTCTTCCATTTCTTGCATTGTTAACTTTGCCATCATGTGCTCAGAACCAAATGGCTACAGACCTGTCAGTCTACTTAGGTGTGTTGGAAAATTGATGGAGCTCATAATTAATACCCGACTGATGAGGCATCTAGAGGAAAAAACTTTTCTTAGTCCCACAGCAAGCAGGATTAAGAAAACACAGATCCACTGAAGATCAGATCACCTATATAACTCAGAAAATTGAGGATGCTTTCTAAGGAAAAAAGCACACACTGGTGGTTTGGGTGGACAGAAAAAGCATTTGACAAAGTGTGGAAAGATGGACTGAAAGTCAAGCTGCAAAGGAGTGAAGTGTGTGGGAGAATGTTCAGATGGATCAGCCACTTTCTGGAGAATAGAACTGCTACAGTTCCCTTTGTTCCTAGGCCTTTTATCATTTCACTGGTTATCTTATCTTTTCCAGGTGACTTCTTTTTCTTTAGCGCCTTCATTGTCTCTTCCATTTCTTGCATTGTTAACTTTGCCATCACGTGTTCTTCTGATGCAAGCTTTTTGTTGTCGTGACTTCTTTGTTCATCAATGATGGCCTTTCTTCTGCCTTTAGGGACATCAATGTGGTTTCCATCAGTCTTTTGTTGTTTTTTCAATGTTCTTTTTTACTTTGCAGTAGTTGCCTTGATCAAGATGTTTGCCTCAAATGTTTGTTTTGTTTCTGCGGTGTCTCTGGCTTCTGTTACCTCATCTTCTAATTTTTGCAGTTCTTCATTCCAGTATGGTTTATAGTTCTTTATTGCCCCTATCGGAATAGTTTCAAAAGCTGCTTGAAGTATGGCTCTATTAAAGCTTCCAACCATATTTTTATGCTGTTGTTTCGTGTGTTGATGATCTCGCAAAGACTGTCAGTCAGCACTGCAAAACTGTCCCAGTCAGCTCTTTGTAATTCCATCGGGGCAATGGTTTCACTTCGTGGAACGTACTCCTTATTAACCACTAGCTTTATTGGTCGGTGGTCGCTGCCTGCTAGCTGGCCAAGTATATGTCGGTCAATTCTGTGAAGGATGTTACCTGTGGCGAAAGCTAGTTCTGGATTGGAAGTGGTGTGCTATCTTCTAGAGTAGAAAATGGGTTTATCATCTGGCCTGTTGATAAGGTGAAGGTTTGTGTCTATCTCCCAGTCCTCCACTTCCTCTCCTCTACTGTCTGTAACCAGATATCCCCATTTTTCTAAGTGGCGGTTGAAGTTTGAGCTCTTTATTTCCATACTTGCAAGTGACAGGTCTTTGCTCGGTGGGCCATACAAATTGTAGATAAGCATGTTCGTGTCCTTTATTTTAATGTTTTACTTACTTACTTACTTAGTCGTTCCCCTTCTACCATGAGGTGTAGAGGTTTGGAAGAGAGAGCGTCAGACTATCCTATCGGCTGTCTTCCTCCTGGCCTGGTTCCAATCCACTCCTCGGTCTTTCAAAGATTGTCTAATGTTGTAATCCTAGCGGACTCTGGAACGTCCTGGTGTCTGGATCACTGGCTCTTTGTTTCCCATGCTTGTCGTGGTAGCCGATCTTCTCCCATTCTGCAGACATGGCCAAACCATCTTAGTTGGGACTGCTCTACTTGGGCCTGCAGGGGGTGGCATTTTAGGCCTTGACGTATCGTCTGGTTGCGGACCATGTCTCTTCTTGTTACTTCAACCACCTTCCTCATATACCTCATTTATGAGGTTTGGATCTGGCTTTTGTGGGTTGAGCAATCAGGGCAACATCATCAGCAAATGCCAGCTCTGAAATACATACCTGTCTCATCTTCCAGTACCCCACTGAATACTTTCTTGTTCTCTCCTTACATGACTTGATAACATCGTCCATGAGGAGTATAAAAAGATAAGGTGACAGGATATCACCTTGTCTTACACCAGTGGTGATCCTGAACTCTTCTGACTTATGGTTTGCTGTCCTCACTTAATTCCTGCAAGACTTCGTTACGCACAAATAATTACTTTTTTCAAAGCCTTTGTATGATCATTTTTCGTATGTATGATCATTTTTTGACTGAAGTGTGTATTATGTTTTTTACAGTCAAAGGGACATAATCCGAGTTATCGAGACTACAATTTTTTAGCAGTTTGCCTTCTCTTGTATAGAGATACGTTCGGTCTATAATTTCTTGAACGAAGCGTGACCATATCTCCTTATTTGGTAGTATCAGTCAACTGTTGTAGATGCCTGAAACCTTTCTTAACGCTTCTGTTCATGACCATAAAAGGCGCGACTGTGTAAGACTTTTATCTCGAATGTTCTTAGAATCGTCTTATTGTGAACGGCGACTCAGAGATTGTCGCTCTGCGCATGTCTCGACTTGGTTTTCGTTTGTTGTTCCGCCCAGCTCGGGCAGTTTAGAAATGGTCTGAGTAGCGAGCAGACGCGACCTGCGTCTTGTGATTTTCTGAGGGAAATACATTGTCTTTGTGAGTTAGTTAGCTAACTAGACTATTTCCCAGTATTATTCAAGCCTGCCTGGAGGCATATGTTCATGGTTGATTTTCCGAAATAAGGTAATTCCTCTTGTATCGAACTTTATGCTATCATCTAGAGGCTCGTCATTTTGTCGCCTTTTTGCTCGCCTGTGTGATTCAAAATGGAGAGGTACTTTGACTAGGATTAAGTCACCGGTATCTTTATACCTGAACTAGTTATATATATATGGGTCGCTCTAGACCAACAAGACTATTGTCTGTGTTCCAGGATTCGTTATATCAGCGCTAGCGTAGTGGTTACAACACCGCTCTGGCGACCGGGTGATACAGGATCAAACCCGGGCGACGGCATTTGAGGATTTTTCGTCGACCGGGATTTGGACTGGATTAACTCGAGACCTGGCGAGGACATTTGAAGGAGTGTCGTCGACCAGGGACTGGCGGCTCCTGAGCCGACCCAGCTGCAATGGGTACCTCCGAAATCGGCGAGTATTTGCCTGAATGGCGAGGGACGCCTGTCTCTGTACAAGAAATAAAGGGATACTCACGTAAAATCAATGTCAGGTTAGACATAAATAATAACCTGAGATTTCGCCTCGAGTATTAGCGGGCGTACAAAAAAAAAAAAAAAAAAAAAAAGTCCAAGTCAGATGGTTAGACTTAGGAAGGTTATAAAGGTCGAGCTGACCTGTAATCCATGTATGCTATTCACGTGCAGACAGTAAACGGACTTATTGTATACATCTGATCTGCTAGCATCAGGAAGGGAATAATTATTATTGTCTATGAACATTGAAGATCTGCAGCTGACACTGTTGCAGAAGTTATATGTATTATTTATAAAGCTTCACGAACCAGAACTTTATGATATCTGTTTACCATACAACTATGGAGTATTGAATCCTACATGACTATCAGTTAATATGATTTTGAATGCTGCATTCGTTATACTGTGCTGATGATGACATAAATATCATGACTGTTTTGTGGCGTGCAATAAATGGTATAAAACTAAAGCGAAGTTACCATTTCTATGACTCTACACGTCATGTTGCCTGTGGTGTACCCTGTGAACTGTTCTACTGCAACACACACAGCAACATTCTAAATCAGAGAAGACACCTACATCTTGCACTGTAATACCAGGTGTCGATAGGGGTGGCAAGTTATCATTTCAGCTCAAATCCACCCTTATCATTTTTGGTGGCCAGTCGTTGGTTTCAACCTGGCATTTTGGCGCACCATTATCATTTTTGGTGGCCATATGTTGGTTTACTCTGATACCAGCTATCAAGGGGGTCAACAAACCCAGACATCATCAGCAGACTACAAGACAACGTTGCAGTTTCTATTCATCACCTTTGATGAAATTTTTTTTGAAAGACGCGGCATTACTGACAGTTGTTGATATTTTGAAACTACCCGGCGCTGCTCGGCAGTATTGAAGTTTGTCTACAACTAGAAGGACAAGTACCGAGCGAATGGATTTCCTGATCTGTTAAGAAGAAGGACAAGTGCCGTAACAACTGTTCCGGTCTCAGAGGTACTGTTGCAGATTCAGAAGGTCAAGTGCTCAAGTCAATTTGTAGAATTCAGAAGGTCAAGTTCAGAAGCTGTTTCCTGTCAGAAGCTCATTTCCTTCGTCATGGCAGTTTACGAGAGCAGATATGGATCAACGTTGGATCATTGTCCTAAGAATGCTGATCACATCCTATTCTGAACTGTGCTGACGTTGTGGATACATAGAAGTTAAGTGGCCTGTTTTGTTTGTGAACTGTGCCCTTATGTTCTAGCTGAGCCTTCTAAATTCTTTCACACTTTTTTGCTGTTTGTTACATGTTATATGTTATTTGTATTTGTATATTTATATGTTTATATTCAGCGGGTTTTCTCGGTTGGGCGGTGTCTTTCAGTAGAAGATACCACGTCACAGAGGTTCTACTGTTAGCGTTTTCGTTAGGGACTGTGCGAATTTCCTACTGTGCAATTTGCTAGCGACAATCGTTGCTATATCTGTTTAGTTGTGACGAGTTGTGCTTTATTTTTGTTTCTTGTATATTTTTTTTCTTTTTCTTTTCTCTCTTTCTTTCTGTTTTTAGTTTCGATTTCGATTGTTTGTATTTGTAGGTCTCCCCTATCTATTATTCAGTTCTTTACGTATATTTTTGTGTATACACTGTAGCGTCATTTGTTTGTCATATCTTCGCATTTTGTCATCACATTTCTTTTTAGTTTCGCTGTTTATTTATTTGACTTATGCGAATGTTTTCATATTGTTTGATCTTTGTTGTTGTTTACATTGACTTTGATCTTTGTTATTGTTTACATTGACTCTGATCTTTGTTTTTGTTTACATTGACTTTGATCTTTGTTGTTGTTTACATTTGACTTTGATCTTTGTTATTGTTTACATTGTTGGTGACCTTTGTTATTGTTTACATTGTCTTGTTATTGTTTGCATAGTTCTTGCATAGTTAGCTTTCACTATTGTTACATATATGCTCATGCACTATTGGTCTATAGTGCACTTATCATAACTAACTGGTGGTTTTTTGCTTATGCACTATTGTAGTGCAGTTATGATAAATAACTGATGGTTATGCACTGATTTGTGTAGTGCACTGATAATTAAGAGGTGACTTGTGATATTATTATACATTTGATAATACAAGTTGGTGTCAAGTCTTGTTTCCCACAGAGATTGGGGTAAACATAGTGATTACACAAGCACTTTATTAAGTCTTGTTGCTATTAAGATTGAAATAAGATAATTAATTATTTCAGGTTCTGTACTCACATTTTAGACATCATGTCTACATTTGAGTACTTTATTGAGCAGGGTAAAGCCCTTGGGAAGACAGGTGATAAATTAGAAGAATTTGCGACTGTTCAATATGCCAAGGCATTGAAGTCGGAAGAAAAGAAAATGAAAGAACAAACTGAACAAAAGAAAATAGATGCTGAAAATTTAAAACTGCAGATGCAGGTAGATGAGAAAAGATTACAAATGGAAATGGAAAAACAAAAAAGAGAAGCTGAAAATAAGAGACTTGAAAAAGAAGCTGAAATTAAGAGACTTGAAATAGAGGCTGAAAATAAAAGATTAGAAAAACAGGCTGAGGCTGAAGAAAGAAAGTTACAGGCTGAGGCTGAAGAAAGAAGGTTACAAAGAGAAGCTGATGAGAGAAAAGCAAAAATGGAGCATGAAGAAAAACTCTTAGCTTTGGAGTTAGAAAAGTTGAAGTTATCTAGTAATGCTAATGATGCTAATAAGGTATCATCTGCTAATAAGTCTAATGCTGTTGATTTCAAGCTTAATTTACCAGCATTCAATGCTTCAATTGATGATATAACATTTTATCTAGATAGATTTGAAAGTGCATGTAAGGTGCATAATATAGATAAAACATTATATGTTTATCATCTGTCCAAGATACTTAGAGGTGATGCTTTGACTTTGTTGGGTATGGTAGATGTGCCTGACAAGAACAACTATGAGGTTGTCAGGGCGGCATTGTTAAAGAAGTACCAACTTAACGAGGACGGATATCGTCTTAAATTTAAAAACATGTTACCAGAAACTGGAGTTGAATTCTCTGAATTCATCTCAGGCATCCGTCTTACTTTTTTTACGATGGGTTGAGTTGTCTAAAACAGAGAGTACATTTGAAGCTCTTATGGACTTACTACTTAGAGACAAGGTTATGTCTTCTGTTAATGAAGCTTTTCTTTCTTTTCTTCATGAGCGTAAGCCTAAAAACATAAAAGAAATGGAAGAATACTGTAGCCAGTATGTTTCTGCGCATCCTCACATAACCATTAGCAACTCTAAAGTAAAAGAAGGTCTGCCAGTTGCTTCGGCAGCACCTTATGGCCCAAATTTTATGCGTAAATTTCAGGGTAGCCAGCAAAATTTCAATAAAAAGAGTAACCGTAATTATTCCCAGAATCATAGTAATCAATTCCAGGGTGATTCTTCTTCCCAGAACTGGAGACATCCTAATACTACACGTTATTCTACTCCGGTTAACTTTAGAAATTTTCACAAAGGTAATCGGTATAGAGGAAAATATTTTTCTCAGAGAAATCAATACCAGGATAATAGAGGTTCTCAACAGTATAGAGATGGTAATGACAGTTATGGAAACTGGAACTCAAACCAGGATAAAAATTACAGTAGGGACTTTAATGATAATTGCAGAGGCAATAATGGTCGCGGTAGATCGCAACATAAGAGAAAAAAATATCAACAGACAAGCTCTGTTCAACAAGAATTTCAGGGAGTAGATAAACAGGTTAATGATAATAAAGACCATAATGCTATCGGATGCTCATCTTTTGATTTTGGTAGAGCAAATAAATGTATCCAATGCAGTACTTTATTTGACCCAAAGACCGTTAGTACTTTAAGCTGTGGTCATCCTTTGCCCGCTCTTCCTGCTAATGTTGCTCATGATGGGAGAGGTTCTCTTATATTACATAAGGGGCTTGTAAATAGTAATCCAGTCTCAGTGTTGTTTGACTCTGGATGTACTACTGTCGGGGTTAGGCAATCTCTTGTAGATCCATCCTGTGCTTCAGGAAAGGTCATCAAATGTGCCACATGTGGTGGCACGTTGGAAAAGTATCCTACTGCTATAATACACATTGCTACTCCTTTCTTCACGGGAGAGGTCCACGCGTGTCTACTTCCAAACCCTATTGCTGACCTTATTATTGGTCATATTCACGGAGTTAGGGAATGTACCCCACAGCAGATTGCTGTTTGGGAAGAGCAAAACATTGAAGCTACCAATGCGGTGGTCACAAGAGCACATGCTCTGGATCCACCTCAAACTTCATTAACTAATAATGATGAAGTAAATGACCAAGATAGTCACTTGACTATTACACGTGACTCATTTATCAATTTGCAAGAAGAAGATCCTTCTTTACAAAAATTCTTCATTCTAGCAAAAAAAGGTGATCCTAATCAAAATACTAATAGAAAATCTTGGATTTCTATGAAGAACGGCGTACTTGTACGTATGGTACAAGACTCGACTACGTCCACTCATTCACAAATTCTTGTGCCCAAGAGCATGAGATTGCAAATATTGCAACATGCTCATGACTCGCAATGTGCTGGACATATGGGTTTTTCCCGTACAAAGTCGAGAGTTCTTGCGGCTTTCTTTTGGCCATTTGTGAGCAAGGACATACGAATGTACTGTCGCTCTTGCAAAGTATGTCAGGAGGTCAAATCTAAAGGACCACGACATGCTGCGCCTATCCAGGCTGCTGACATTCCTATTCGCCCTTTTCAAAAAATGGCAATAGATATTATCGGTCCTTTTAGAATTAAGTCGGCTAGAGGACATCAATTCATCCTTACATGTGTCGATATGTGCACACGTTGGCCAGAGGCAATACCTCTCAAGAGCATCTCAACTGCTGACATCGCAGACGCTCTTTGGCTGATATTTTCTCGCTTGGGTTTTCCCGGAGAAATATTGTCAGACCATGGCACTCAACTTATATCAGACACTATGTCACAGGTAATGTCTATGCTACACATTAAAAGGTCTCTCAGCAGTATCTATCACCCAATGTCTAATGGGTTGGTCGAACGTTTAAATAGGACTCTGAAAACTTTACTTGGTAAGATAACTGAGGATCATCCTCAGGATTGGGACAGGGTCTTACCCGCGGCTCTCTTTGCGTATAGAGAGGTCCCCAATGAACATACGGGGTTTTCCCCTTTTGAACTTGTCTTTGGCGCGCAACCGCGCGGCCCTATGTCTTTACTTCACGATCTAATCACTGCCGATAATATTAGCGATGAAACTCAATCTTCTTATGAGTACGTCATTGCTCTTAGGCAAAAGATCATCGAGGCATGCAAACTAGCAACTTCGTCTTCCGAATTTGCTAAAGAAAAGGCAAGGCAGTTTGCAAATAAGAATAGATGTCTACGACAACTTTGTCCAGGTGACAAAGCTCTCGTTCTACTTCCTTCAAGGGAGAACAGACTTCTAATTGCATGGAAAGGTCCATATGCAATAGTCTCCAAAATTTCTGATGTCGACTATGTTGTCGATATTGATGGAAAGCATAAAACTTTCCACATAAATATGCTCACGGAATTTTATGAAAGACCTGACTATTTGCAGCCTATTTTCCAGGCAACGGACAATTCTCAAGTACCTCATGGTCAGTACTCATCGCTGTCAGTTATACAGGATGAGGAAACTACTTTTTCTGATGTCAATCTTCCTCTTTCTATGGTCCCACTTTATTCTACGGAATCTTGGAAAAACGTGACCGTTTCTCCAAATCTTTCCGCTGAGGAACATCGACAAGTTTCTTCGATGTTGCAAACATTTCAGGATGTTCTTACAGACATCCCGGGACACACACATGTCATTGAACATGACATTGTGCTAACTGATCATAATCCTATCAGAGTCAGACCCTATCCAATACCTATCCATTTCCAGTCTCAAGTCGAAAAAGAATTGGATGAAATGATACGTTTGGAAATCATTGAACCATCCACTTCAGCATACTCTTCGTCTATGGTTATTGTTCGAAAGAAGGATAATAACATTCGCATTTGCGTAGATTATCGCAAATTGAACCAAGTTACGAAGTTCGATGCTGAACCTATGCCTTCATTAGAAGAGCTACTCAATAAACTTTCTAATTCTAGATTCTTTACCAAACTAGATTTGTCTAAAGGTTATTGGCAAGTTCCTCTAACCGAACGTGCCAAACCTTTTACAGCTTTTTCTACACCCAGGGGTTTATTCCAATGGAATTTCATGCCTTTTGGTCTTATGAACGCCCCTGCTACATTCGTACGCATGATGCGGCGAATTCTCGCATATCGTACAGATGTCATAGCATACCTAGATGATATCTGTCTATTCAGTGATTCCTGGGAAGATCACTATTTGGGTTTATACGAATTACTGTCCACTCTTCGCGAGTATAACTTGACTGCAAAACCCTCTAAAGCCTTTATAGGATTTAGTGAGATTTCTTTCCTAGGTCATCGTGTTGGTCGTGGTCTTTTAAAGACAGAGGACCACAATGTTTCAAAAATACTTAACATTTCGGTCCCTAAGACGAAGAAACAAGTAAGGAGTCTATTAGGTTTGATCCAATTCTACGGACGATTCATTCCGAATCTGTCCTCCATTATGGCACCGCTTTCTACTTTATTGAAGAAAGGGTCGCCTAATCTGATCCGCTGGTCTAAAGAATGTCAATCCTCATTGGACCAGGTTAAAGCCCTATTTTCATCTCCATCTATTCTTAGGTTACCTACTATTGAGAAGACTTTTGTTCTTCGAAGTGACGCCTCGTCAACTGGGATTGGGGCGGCACTAATGCAGGAGTATTCTGATACTCTGCATCCGGTGATGTATATCTCTAGGAAATTAAATGCTGCAGAAAAGAATTACTCGGTTTCAGACCGTGAGTTATTGGCTATGGTATGGTCTATTCTGAAGTTACAAAGATTTCTTCTAGGCGCACATTTCATTGTGGAAACCGACCAGAAAGCGCTTACTGCTATTCAGAGCAAAAACTTGAAGAGCTCGAGGTCCACTCGTTATGCCATAGCTCTTCAACCATTTCATTTCTCGGTTCGAGCTATCCGTGGTTCGGATAATGTAATGGCAGACATTCTGTCCAGATGCCCACACGATTCCACATGATTCTTCTGTCATATATATATATATTTCCTGATATACAGTCCAATGTTATAATGACATGTTAGTAGATTTTTTTTTTCTCACTTTTTTGAGGGGAATTTATAACATTGTACCATGTAATTATCTAAGAAGGCTTAGTTAGTGATATACGGGCCAAAAGATCACTCGGCCACATTTAAATAATATATTTGCATAATTGTATTAAGAGATTTACCAGTTGTCTTTAAGATTTGTGTTATTGATATTTTCGCAGCACATCATTGAAGATGCGAGATTGTGTCCATTGTGGAACTTTGAGGATATCAAGTCCTGTCCTAGATTGGGAGCGGATGATGTCCACATCTTCTTCTATTGAATGTTTTATGTCAACGAAGATCAACACATGTATTACTTATTAATTACTGTTGCTTTATATAATGTAATAAAATAGTGCGGTATATTAATATATTACACCGCTGTTTGCACAACACATTGTATGATATCATAATAATATATTTAATTTCATATATTGGTATGAGAATAATTTGATTTTCATTATGATGTTGCCATCATTGTGGCGTGTGTTGGTGGCACCTTCCTGGAATATATAAGCGTATACTTAGATAATTTTTTTCTCTAAGGATCTGAGATATGATCTCAGTGTCGCTCCATGCGTTGAGCTAATTTGTTAGGTATATATCCGCGCATCATACGTGCGTTAGGAGCCTAGATTTTTCCGGCTCCAGGATTTAAAAAAAAAAAAATGTTTCTTTTTTTTTTCCCGGGAGGGTGCGGTAATGTTACGCACAAATAATTATTTTTTTCAAAGCCTTTGTATGATCATTTTTCGTATGTATGATCATTTTTTGACTGAAGTGTGTATTATGTTTTTTCCAGTCAAAGGGACATAATCCGAGTTATCGAGACTACAATTTTTTAGGAGTTTGCCTTCTCTTGTATAGAGACACGTTCGGTCTATAATTTCTTGAACGAAGCGTGACCATATCTCCTTATTTGGTAGTATCAGTCAACTGTTGTAGATGCCTGAAACCTTTCTTAACGCTTCTGTTCATGACCATAAAAGGCGCGACTGTGTAAGACTTTTATCTCGAATGTTCTTAGAATCGTCTTATTGTGAACGGCGACTCAGAGATTGTCGCTCTGCGCATGTCTCGACTTGGTTTTCGTTTGTTGTTCCGCCCAGCTCGGGCAGTTTAGAAATGGTCTGAGTAGCGAGCAGACGCGACCTGCGTCTTGTGATTTTCTGAGGGAAATACATTGTCTTTGTGAGTTAGTTAGCTAACTAGACTATTTCCCAGTATTATTCAAGCCTGCCTGGAGGCATATGTTCATGGTTGATTTTCCGAAATAAGGTAATTCCTCTTGTATCGAACTTTATGCTATCATCTAGAGGTTCGTCATTTTGTCGCCTTTTTGCTCGCCTGTGTGATTCAAAATGGAGAGGTACTTTGACTAGGATTAAGTCACCGGTATCTTTATACCTGAACTAGTTATATATATATGGGTCGCTCTAGACCAACAAGACTATTGTCTGTGTTCCAGGATTCGTTATATCAGAGATCACGTCCAAGTCAGATGGTTAGACTTAGGAAGGTTATAAAGGTCGAGCTGACCTGTAATCCATGTATGCTATTCACGTGCAGACAGTAAACGGACTTATTGTATACATCTGATCTGCTAGCATCAGGAAGGGAATAATTATTATTGTCTATGAACATTGAAGATCTGCAGCTGACACTGTTGCAGAAGTTATATGTATTATTTATAAAGCTTCACGAACCAGAACTTTATGATATCTGTTTACCATACAACTATGGAGTATTGAATCCTACATGACTATCAGTTAATATGATTTTGAATGCTGCATTCGTTATACTGTGCTGATGATGACATAAATATCATGACTGTTTTGTGGCGTGCAATAAATGGTATAAAACTAAAGCGAAGTTACCATTTCTATGACTCTACACGTCATGTTGCCTGTGGTGTACCCTGTGAACTGTTCTACTGCAACACACACAGCAACATTCTAAATCAGAGAAGACACCTACATCTTGCACTTTAATACCAGGTGTCGATAGGGGTGGCAAGTTATCATTTCAGCTCAAATCCACCCTTATCAGACTTGTAGAAACTCTGTACAGCATGAATCAGAGGTGCTGGAATGTTCTTCCTTGCCAAACAGTCCCAAAGTTTGCTCCAGGGGACCCTGTCAAACGCCTTTTCCAGATCTATGAAACAAAGATGGATCTCACTCTTATACTCAAGGGCCTTTTCACTCAGCTGTCTGAGTGTGAAGATTAGGTCTTGAGTACTTCGGTTTGCTCGGAATCCGCACTGGACCTCATCCAATTGTGGCTCAGCTAGGCGTCGGAGTCTCTGCTCTAGGATTCTAGAGTAGATTTTACCAGGGACACTGAGAAGGGATATGCCTCTATGGTTTCCATATTGTCGATTGTCACCTTTTTTGAAAATTGGTGTTATGATGGCAATCTCCCAATCCTTTGGTATGGTCTTATTTTAATGTCAACACCTAAAATTTCCGACTGGTCGTTGAAGTTCACGGATACCTCGCTACTTGGTATTGAGTTTCGGGTAAGTAATAGCACACCTCCTTTGTGTCCTTCTCGACAGAGTCGTAAAGTCTAGTATCCTTTTATTGAGAATCTGTGATTGCTGTTGAGATGTGTTTCTTGGATGAAAGCCACATAGGTTTGATCCTCATAAAGGCGACTTTTTGGGGTGACTTTTTTGTTGAGAATTTCTTCTGCATTTCACTGCAGTATGTTGAGTGTTCTTGGTGTTTGGTCAAAAGCTTGTGCCCTTTCCCTCTGTAACTTGACTCCACAATTCACGGAAAGGTGACTACCAGTAGTGTTGCTTGGAACCCTTCGAGGCGAGGGGTCCGGCACTCTCGCCGCCTGGCGGGACTCAACGTGACGATCACCACAATGCTTAAATTGTATTCGTGACATCTTCATTAGGCTAAGTACGTTGCACTGTTTCGTTAAGCATGTAGCCCAGTGCATTCGATTACAACAGGCATTTCAGTAGGGTTGCGTTCTTTAGCCCTTGACTGTCCCCAGCCTACCTGCAAGGCAGCAGGTGGTTTAAAATCAGAGTTTTCCTTCTCCTAGACGAACTGCCTTCCAAGGCTTAAGAGCTTCATCTACCCGGGATTTAACCCATGCCTGGGGTTTGGGTTGGTGCTGGCCAGAGCATAGTCCACTCGCCGGTGGGTACTGCGCCTACACAATAAGGGGTCCCAAACTACTCCCCATAGACGACAAACAGTGAAGAATGAGGCAAGAAAGCATTTAACCCATAAAGTGGGAGTGGATTGGTGCAGACCAGAGCATGTACCACTCGCCGGTGGGTTCTGCATCTACACCCATAGGGTTCCACCTACTCCTCAGCCCATTGAGTCTGGCCCCTCACCAAGGACCTGTCCGGCTTGGGTGACCCTTCCAGGAGTAAAACTCCTGCTGGCATAAATCTCACGATTATTGGGGCACTCAAGCTCTCCAACCAACGGCAAGGTAGGCTTACATGTGGAGAGATCTCTTTGGTCAATTCTATAGAGTAAATATCGTTTCTTTGACATGACTAGGTAGCCAGCCTTGAGGTATAAACTCATATTAGTCGCTTTTTACTATACGCCAGACCCAGCAAAAGTCTTATTGTTTCTGGGTCTCATTAGAGATCACAACGCACTACACGTGACAGGATTAACGCAGTTATTTTAAAAACAGCACATTTTCCAAGTCACGCTGGTGGTTTAATTATAGAATGGTGTCCTTCGAAGCACAAGTTCCACTTCTGGCAGAACGCACCTGCATTTTGTTAATGTAAAATATAAACCTTGTTGTATTTTACCTACCTCCATATACTTCCATTTCACACAATGTCAGAACAGCGTTTTTAACATCCTTGATAATTTTGGTAGCTTTTACGCTGACTTTTGCCACATCAGATGTCAGTTTCCATGACGTCACAGTGTACATGTTCTGAGCACGTGGTTCGGTGTCAGTAAATTTATATACTTCACGGCCGTCCTTACCATAGCTAGTAAGAATGAATCCTTTCAGTCGGTCAGCAAGGTATCCTGTGGATATTCATTATGCTAAACATGAGCTCAAGAACCATACTGCTAATTTAACATTCGAAATTAACTTTGACAAGTGTGTTTACATACTGCTGCAGGTAAATGTTAGTTTTTCTGCATTAATTGTCATAACTTTGTTATTGTTGTGTTGAAGATACAAAAATTAATAAAGAAAGCTTTTCTAGAACACGATACATTAGTTTTCTACTAAGACTGTTCACATTAACTACCAGTTAGTTTTGCTCATCCAACCGTTTTACGTTAGTCTCACTGCAGTCTACTTCAAGGGTGTCAAACAAAGGGCCAGTTATAAACTCTCCAGTGTGACTCGATCCGCTGCCATTACTTGAAGTTGTAATTTATCACTTCCTGGACCCACGAAACAAAAGTACTCGGGAAATCGTTTGCTTAATGAATGATTTCAAGAATTAGTGAGGGTGTAAGTAACTTCACTGGCAGGTTCACTTTCACATATGAATACTGTAGCATTGTGCTAAGCTGGTGTGCATATAAGGATGACTCCAGATATGCCCAAATGCATAAGGGGAGATTTAAAGTGTAACATTTGTAAATTATCAAAATCTATTACACCACCATTGCAGTGTAGGACTGTGCACGGCATTACATCTAGCAGTCATTCTAAACCAGCTTACCGTTGTCATTGTTCCTATTGTAGAGAACGTATCTGCTGACTGTAACAGGGTTTGAGAAAGTTAGGCTCCAGGTAGCGTTCTTGTCCCAGTGAGCTGTGTGACTGCAGCTTAAAGTTACATATTCGCCGCTGGTACTACCATCTACAGCAAATGATGCCAGGCCACGGTTATCATACGTAGTCGACTGAATGGCATCGCTTTTGAGGGCCACATTACGACCTAAAAACATTGTGGCAGTTAAAGTAAGAGACATAAAAACCTCCTTCTCAAATAATTAAATTGTCCTCAGTATTTAAATTAACACATATACTTATTTATATGGGAATATATTAGTTCTTTATCTCTTTTCAGCACTGCACATGTATTCCTTGTCTCTAACGAAAACATCATAATTGTTTGGTAAGGTGTTTTCTCTTCTTTAACATAGTTTAGGTAGTCGGAGTAGCTAAGAGGTATGGCATCCGCTTCGAATCCTGGAGGTTGTAGCGAAAGGTTTTCCTAGTGTGATGACAGTGGTAGAGAAGAAGTAGAATCTCTCTCCAGAAAGTATGAAGTTCCAGTGCCCGAGAAGTACACTCGTATCACAATTAAGCTACGGCTGTGAATACTCTGAGCTGGACAATAGATTTAGGCTTTAGAAGTATACGGTGCCACTTTCGCTATAGTAACCCTATGTGATAATATACTGAAGCACATTAAAAACGCACCACCTGTATAATCCAGGAACAGAGTGTGAAATGTAAATATAAGTGTGTACAAGTTTACATATTTGGAATCTTTATTCATTTTCCTATGAATCCATGCTGGTCATTAATTTGTACATTTGATTGTTTGTCGTGGAATATTCTAAACCACATATATAAATTATTAGGTAAATATGAAGCCTAACAAATAAAATTAATAAAGAAAAGAGCAATGGTAAATAACAGTGCTGTCACAAAGAAGGTACTCGAAATTCCCCTTGTTTTCTACTTCGTCGGCAAATTGTAACGCTTTCACGTTGATATTAAAGGCTTTCTGCAACATACACGCGTTTCCCAAACACACAATAAAATGTGCTGCCTTTCTAAGAAAAACCTTGAAATATGCAAGTTGACCTACATTTTAAATTCCATTCATGTCTTTTTCTACACTGCGTTACCAAAATGAACGAACAGATGGACAAAAGGATAAAGAGAGAGGGGAGGGCTGAAAATCAGGAACGCATGCAACACGCTTCGCGCGATACACAAATGCTGCCATCACGCGTGTAAGTCTACTTGCACTAATTTTTTTTCAGACGGACAGTGATAAAATACACTACCCTTTCCCAGAGTTAGGTTTATAAATCATAAAAAACGCTTATTAGGAAAGATAACAATAGATGGGTTTACGGTTGAAAACATAACAGTACCCAGACATCACATCTTCGAAACAGGAGGTAGAAAATACATATTTTGAACGCAGCCACGTAGCTCTTTTAAATTTGGATAATTGGGTTCCTTAGGGCTTGCTGACAAATAATATGTAAAACGTTACGCAAATAGTCCAGGAATTAATAAATTATAACCAAAATAAAATAGTGGGGATGCCTGACAACACAAAATCATTTCTGCTCATAAAAATTTTTTATAACGTGTTTGAAAAAACCTTACGTTTCAGAAATAGCCTACCATGTAAACTCCAAATTGATTGGAGCGCAACAAATGAAAGCCTAACCACGATTGGTCGGACTATAAATACTATCTTTCGTTGTTAGGGGAAACGGGAAAAGGTAACATTTTTTCAAACACTTGTCGAAACGGGGCTCATTGGTCAGACTCGCTGATATACACACTTGGGAGCGTTAGTTCGAAACCACTTGTTTAAATAAGCTTGATAAAGCATCAGTGCGTTGAAGCCAGCTTATATTTTGCTCAATAAAAGCCTGGAAGATAAGCAGATGGGAATTTGTGCCAGTTTGTGCCAGAATTCATTGCTAATCAACGTATCTGTGTTTATTCGTATGAATTGTGGTAAGCTTGAACCATTCAATATCTTTTAATGAAAATTGAATGTGAATTGTTGATTTATGCCTGTATATATATATATATATATGTGTAGTTCAGTGGCAAACGTGAGGTAAAGCCTGTAATGCTCCAGCCTGAACAGAGGGTGTCGGAGAAAAGTCAAACGGCATGGAATGGCCAAACAGTACACTGACACCTAGATGATTGACTAGAAAGAAATAATGCTGGAATTGCAGAGGCGTAGTAACCATTAAGAAGGGTAATACTGGAATAAAGTATTTCAAATGAAGCTGACAGTTGGCCTAATGCTCTGAACTCAATGTTTGTGCTGTGTTGTGATCAGTGTAACAAGAGAGTTTAAGTTAGTTATGAAGTAGAAGGTACATCCTTCTTGATTTCAGGGACAGTGGTCTTGATGGTACTGAGCAGCACCTGGTCAGAGCTTTGCTGAATCCAGTGTCGGACAGCATACTCCTTGGTCCTTTTAGCTATCTGTGAGGTGTCTCCAGAGCCCAGAGGAGAATTCGAGCAGAGGAGTCCTTTCCTGCCGCCATCACGCCAGATAAGCTAACTTGGCCAGCTGAGCTCAACATTATGTCCCCTCATCTTGAAATGACCTTGTAAAATTAACATTAAGAGGGGAATTTACTTGTCTTAATATCAGGAACTGAGAACATCTCCAATAATAGTCCCAAAAGACAAACTATTGAAGTCATGATGACAAATACCAACAGAGCTTGAACAAAACAAAACCAGTATTACCTCATATTACCACTACACAACTGACACACATAGGATATTTTTAATAATATATGTCACTACAATATTCATATTGATAAAGTCTGTACATATACTTGTAATTAAAATTGATTGTGATTCCTGGTTCCTTTGTATTTGAATCAGGACACAAATACATTATTGACAGCCCTGAATACATATTGTTATTTGAAAAGTTACGAGTGACTTCTTTAAGATATTCTCATAGAGTGTTATATGTATGTGAGTGTCACAGTGTTGTCAAGAGTAGTGGATTAAATTAAATTGTTTATCTGTCTGTTGTTGTGACTTACACTTCATCATACACATACCCTAGACACATAACGTAGTCATCATACTATTCCAGAATAATTCTGACTGAGATATATAGATATGTGGTAGCAAGTAAGGTTATCTATAATACACTACTCTTAATAGATATAGATACCTTCACAGCTGATCTCAGTCAGTACACTAAGTCCCCTATAAATATTTATAACATCCCACTTCACCACATTGTTATGAAATTCATTGCATTCTGTGCAGGCAAGGGAGAAAACCAAAAATACAAAAAAATGCACGTGCGTTATCCTGCTGGAGAAGCTGCAAGTCTGGATAAATTGTGAACGCAGGAGCAACCAGTGCATCCAGAACCTCATCTCGATATGTCACAGCATTAACATTTCCACGGAAGACGTGAAGAGGCAAGCGACGGTGAAAACTGAATCCTCCCCAAATGTGAATACTGCCACCTCGAAATCGGTTGACACAGCAATCTGCAAAGCGCTCTTCACACCGTCGCTAAATCCGCATACGTCCATCTGCAAAGGATATGTTGAATCTGTTCTCGTCTGTGAATAGGACAGATTTTTAATGCAGTCTAGTTCATCTGATATGTTGCTCTGCCCATTGCAGGCGCTGCTAACGATGTCTGTGAGTCAAGTTTGGCCCAACATAAGGTCGTCTTGCAGTAAGGCCTGTATCTCTGAGTCGTCGTATGACTGTCATTCGAGAGACTTGCCCATGTCTACCCACTATTGCTCTTGCTGTTTGACTTGCCGGGAGAGTACGATTCCTTAGGTGACTCAGCACAATATGACGATCTTGCGCAGGGGTAGTAACTCGTGGTTGGCCACTCCGAAGTCTATCCGGGCACTGCCAGTGGTTCCGTAACGTTCATTGAGACGTACAATAGTGCTGTGGTGGCAATTCATCCTTCTGGCAATGGCCCGCGAGCTCATTCTGGTCTCCAACATACCAATGGCTCGTTGGCGGTCGTTTTCAGATAGTCGTGGCATTTCAAGCACATGTACTAGGTGTTTTGTCTCAACGGCCTTTTTATACCGAGTATACTGCCACAACGCGTACACATTTTCAGGGTCATAGCTGTTGAGAATCGTTTTGCACGTGTAACTTTCATCGTTTTCATGTAGTCTGTACACACACCCATGGGTTGAATCTTGCACTTTCCATTCCAGCAGCCAATCGCTCTCTACCTCATGGCAAACACGCGGAAAATCCATTCCCACACTTTTTTTTGCCAGCTTCTCGGCATCAGTATATATAATAGTAGTGCGTTTTTAATGTGCTTCAGTATATAATTAAATTAGAAAAAGTAACTCAAAATTTAACAGTTAAAAATTTAACAAGTCAAATGTGTACAATTGCATAATTTATTATGCACATCTACATATTCTTGTAATGAGAAATGAGTGTTGGAAGACGGTAAAATGTATGATTATTTATAGTTATAAATTAAAAAAAAATAATACGTAGTAAAAATCTTGGATGAATCTTCCACTGAAATTAGAACAGTCTGTCACAGTATAGTTTGGATATATCTTGCTATCTAGTCTCTAGCTGTTATCATCATCGACATTCGCTTTAGAAACTGCTCACATGATTTTTTAGATGGATACACATAAACTCATCTGGTATTTGTTCGAGGTTCCTGAGACACACTTGAATCAATAGACTGTCCTTCAGCAGCCCTATAACTACGGGGGACTAAGGTGTTGAAGATTGGTTGACCTCTAGGCTTCAGTTAGCAGGATCAACGGTCCTCAAGTCTTTAGTTAAACTTGATCACGAACTCGATCATGAACTTGATCAGGTACGATCAAAAAACTCGATCATAAAACCTGGAACAAAAGGTAATAGGTGGCCATGGTGTTCCAACAATCTCACCAACCACTGCTGTTCATGCGGCGATCATGTCTTCAGTGTTTGTATATAAATGAATGTTTCATGGTAGTATGTTACATAGATAGCATGATAAGATACTGTCCACTGTGCAGAATTAACAAACTACATGAATAAATCACATGTTATGATACATGGGTACTATACAACCTTTGCCTTCCACTTATGGATGCCAAGTCACTTATGTACTTGCTGGTATGTCGTAAGCTTCCAGGCAAGAACGAGCCATGATATATTTGGCTAACCAATTAATGGTTATGCTTCCTGACAATGCCGGTGAAGGTTATCTCTGGTTAGCGTCATTCCCTTTTTATTATGTCTGATACAATCAAATCGTAAATAAAATCTGAAATGAAATGATATTAGTCATACATACATATCTCTTTAATAAACTTACATACCCTTTTAGTTTTAATAAGCTCGCGATGAGGCTGTATTGGTTGAAGTTAATCTGCCCTGCATGCAGCGGAAAAAAAAAACTTTTCTTGCAGATGCTGTCTTCCATTTTCTCACTCTGGCTTCTGGATTTGGTGTGTGTGATTTTCAACGCGCCGCTCTGTCCTTATATTTGGGCATCTCTCACGTACGAAAAAGCACCTCTTGAAGTTCCATAAGATTTTCGTTTTATCTCCTGGTTTGAGGCGATCTGTGCTTTTTCTGTACTTGTTTTCTCTTCTTTTCACTACACACTTATATCCTTCCTTCTTTCCTAGGTATCCTTAAGCAAGATCCGTCGCGTGTTATCCCTGCGGTGTGTGTGTGTGTGTGTGTGTGTGTGTTAGTGTGTGTGTGTGTGTGTGTCGCGTTACACATTTTTGCCACAAACAAAGCAAGTGGCACCAAATCTCGCTACAGAGCCCTCTTCTTTAAAACAGTGCATGCTCGGTTAACTTTTTGGTAACACATGCTGCAGGTTCTCCTTACTTCTCTGTCTCTCTATATCTCATTTGATAGGATGACGACTTTAAAAATCGGGTCCAAGATGGTTCCATCCTGGAATGTATCTCTCATTAAACGAATATGGAGATACCGGTAAACTCAACCTTAAAAGTCGTGAATTTAATTTTTTAGACACCGCTAAAAACATCAGAGGCTGATGATCACTTTAAACAATGAAGAATTTCCCACATAGAAAAGGGCCGAATTTGTTGATCGACCAGATCAAAGCGAGGCATTCACGTTCAACGGTAGAATAATTTCTTTCAGCTGCATTTAACTTTCTACTGGCAAAAGCTTCTGGTAATAGCATATGTGGCGGTGTGTCTGCCCGCTGTAGTAATGTTGCTCCGATGCCTACATTTCTAGCATCCGTTCTTAGTACGAATTCTTGTGTGAGATCGGCAAAGGCAAGAATAGGTTTATTTGTCAGCTTATTTTTCAAATCTGTATAAGCCTGTTCACACTCCGCGGTCCATTGTATTTTATCCGACTGATCTTTTTTGGTTAAGTCGGTTAATGGCGCGCATAATGAGTTAAAATGAGGTATATATTTCTGATAAAACCCGCACAGTGACACAAAGGATCTTTCATCTTTCTTAGTTTTTGGTCTTGGGGCTTTTCTCATTTTCTCTACATTCAATATGACACTTAGTTTGACGTGCTGTCAATCCCGTTTCTCTCAGTCTATCTAACAACATGGCGAGCGCTACTATGTGTTCCTCGAATGTAGTGGTAGCAATCAGAATATCATCAATGAAGTTGGTGATATGAGGATTTTGTAATGGTTCCAACAATTTCCTCATCATTCTGGAGAAGATACTTGGAGCATTCTTTAAACCAAATGGGAGTACATTGAACTCGTAATGTCTATCCGGTGTACTAAAGGCTAACAGATTCCTAACTTCTGGTTTCACTGGTATTTAATAGTATCCCTTGCTTAGATCTACTTTTGAAAAATACCGAGCCTTACTCAATGTAGCAAAAAACTAATTGGTGTCAGGTAATGGGTCTAACTGAGATTCAGTGATAGCATTTAGTTTCCTATAGTCAATGCATAACCTGTGTTCATCACTAGGCTTCCTTAATAGCACCACACTTGAGCTGTAGGGAGATTCAGACTATGAAATAATTTTCTCTTTTAAGAGATAACCAATCTCATCCTTGAGTGCCTGTGCTTTCCATTGTTCAGTACATGTCCGCAACAATGCTTCCAGTAGACCGTGTATGAGGACAGCGAAAAAACAACGTTGCCGGACCCACACCTATTTCTATTGTAAGGGGCAGTATACCGAAGTGGGGTATGTATCCATCAATTGTTTCGTACAGCACTGGTTTATACTTCCTATGATTCTGGTTTGTTTCTGCAGCTTTTTAATACTGGATGCTGACTAATCACATTTTCCAGATGATCCAGGCCATGGTGTTCCGAACAATATCTAGTCGGGGTGGGATGTCTTTCGTCCTCTCTCTGTACAATGCGGAAAGTTGCCATGGTTACTGGTGTAATAGTAGACTTGCTGTGATTTGGTTTTCTCTTTATCATCGCATCTGCCTGTTATTTTCTCTTGTGAGTTTTCTTAATGGGCTTACGTCAGCAACAATGCTTCCCGTGGTCCTGTAACTGGTCTACGCTTCTGATTGAAGTTACCTGGTTCCATTTTAAACAGGATTTCATATACTAACCTATGTCTTCAATTATTCCTGGTCAGTAATATCGCAATGCTATATTTTGACCAGTGGCCCCTTTACCTCTGTGACCACTGCCTGATGTAGCAAGCTGTTGCTCCATAATTTGCTCCCTGTAGAATGTTGGCACTACCAGCTGTCCATGCCTTTTATGGCCTTTTCCAGCTTCTCTGTAGAGTAGGCCATTTTCCATATAGTAGTCACCTTTCTCTGGATGGTTGTGGGCCTTTGGCAATTTGCCAAAACAAGGCTTCAATGTGCTGTCTGCTGTTTGAGCCTTTTTCATCTTTATACGATGAATGTTTATTGGATCTCCTTCCTCCTTTTTGGTGCTCGACCTGGTATGGTTTACTCTCATTACAACAGGTTTTATTGGGCCACCCAAAAAGACATATTTAAATCCTATTACCATCGAGTATATAGGATCATCACTCACTGCTGCTCTTATTACTATTTCCACATTGCGAGTTCTCACGTTGGTCCTTGCTATGGGAAGTGTCATGGTGACGGTTCTCTGCATTGCCCTTTGTATGTCCACTGTTCCTGTGGTAAGTTGATCAGGGTGCACTAGGGTTGTACACACGACTGAGTCAAATTCCAATCCTGAATCATATAAGCACTTACTTTTAGTGCCATTACATGTTACTTCCTCACAGACAGGGGGATGATGGAGGTCATTCTGACTAACTGCCAGTTCTTTCCTTCCCTTGTTCCCTGTTGTAAGACACGCAGCATGATAAGGAGGGTTTTTCCGTTTGCATTCTGCAGTATTGTGGTTACTCACTTGGCAAGATTTACACCACTTTTTTCTTCCTCTCGGGAAGGTTTATTATCTGATCCTAGAGGGTTTTTGTCTTTATAATCAGTTCTGTGTTTGTTTTTGTTAGAATTGTCCCTATGTTCACAATTGGTATAGTTTTGTGGAGGTTTGAAGTTCTCACCCTGCTTCTTCTTATTTCCTGATACTTCTGACTGAGCTGCTTGATATCTCTCAGACATGTTTAAAATATCTTCCAATCTCTCTGCTCCTTGCTCCATAAGAAATTATCTCATTTGTTTAGGCATGGATTCTCTCAGTTGTTCCATCATGACCATTTCTTTTATATCTTGACATTTTCCTAAGCTAATCCATTTTTCAGATATGTTTCCAATCTGGCAGAAAAATTGTGATAAATTTCTCCTGGAAGTAGCTTAACAGTTCGGAATCACTTTCTATAAGATTCAGAACTGTTTTCGTACCTGACCAGTAAAGCTTGTTTTAAGATTTCATAATTTTCCTGGTCTTCCTTTCATGGTTTAAATAAACATCGTTTGAAACTATCATCAAACCTTGAGATAGCGTAAGGCTTCATTTTTCCTTTTCCAATCCATAGGTAGAGGCCAGTCTCTCATATCTATCCAGGAACGACTCAATGGCGTCCTCCTTTTCAATAAATGGATCCAGGTGGAAACGCATGGCTCCATTTGCCGTGCTATGGTTGGAGCTACTCACAGAGTGAGGTGAGCTAGCACCATGATTGCTAGCCCCTCCCTGGAGTTCAAGTTCCTTTAAACTTAACTCATGAGCTCTTTGTAACCTTCTTTCTTCAGCCTCAGCTTCAAATCTTTTGGCTTATCTTTTTGCTTCTCTCTCTGCTTGCAATTTCCTATCCGCTGCTTCCATTATTAGTCTTCTTTCTGCTTCCAGTCTTTTGGCTTCCCTTTCAGCTTCCAACCTGTTGTCCTCTGTATCAAAATATTTGTCCACTTCAGTATCGACATACTGTATAAGAGCATCACCTGCCAATCCTACGTCCTTTCCCTCCTCCATGATTGCAGATTGAAACTTCACCAAATCAGCCATGATGCTTACTTACTAGAGGGTATATAATTTTATCTTCAGTAACCAACTGGCTTAATTAATATCAATTAATTACTTTGAACAAGACAAATTCTTAAAACCTTGTGAGCGTCTCCTATTTACTTGGTACTCAATGGTACTTTTATTACGAAAAAATTTCTAAGTTTTAGAATTTGTCAAAAAAAATTATTTTTTACAAACTATTTGTGGCTCAAGATAGAAGAATACATAAATAGGATAAAAAATAATATCCCGCGAAAGAGCCCCCAATGTAGCAAAAGGGTTTAATAGTGTGATGATAGTGGTAGAGAAGAAGTAGAATCTCTCTCCAGAAGTATGAAGTTCCAGTGCCTGAGAAGTACACTGGTAGCACAATTGAACTACGGCTGTTAATACTTTGAGCTGGACAATAGATTTAGGCTTCAGAAGTATACGGTGCCACTTTCGCTATAGTAACCCTATGTGATAATATAATTAAAGTAGAAAAAGAAACTCAAATTTTAATAGTTAACAATTTACCAAGTAAAATGAGTACAATTTCATAATTTATTATGTACATCTATATATTCTTGTAATGAGAATTGGGTGTTGGAAGATGGTAAAATGTATGATTATTTAAAGTTACAAATTAAAATAAATAATAGTAAAAATATTGGATGAATCTTAAACTGAAATTAGAACAGTCTGTCACAGTATTGTTTGGATATATCTTGCTAAATATTTTCTAGTCTCGACATTCGCTTTAGAAACTGCTCACATGATTTTTTAGATGGATACACATAAACTCATCTGGTATTTGTTCGAGGTTCCTGAGACACACTTGAATCAATAGACTGTCCTTCAGCCCGCCCTATAACTACGGTGGACTAAGGTGTTGAAGATTGGTTGACCTCTAAGCTTCAGTTAGCAGGATCAACGGTCCTCAAGTCTTTAGTTAAACTTGATCACGAACTCGATCATGAACTTGATCAGGTACGATCAAAACACTCGATCATAAAACCTGGAACAAAAGGTATTAGGTGGCCATGGTGTTCGAACAATCTCACCACCTACTGCTGTTCATGAGGCGATCATGTCTTCAGTGTTTGCATATAAATGAATGATTCATGATAGTATGTTACAGAGATAGCATGATAAGATACTGTCCACTGTGCAGAATTAACAAACTACATGAATAAATCACATGTTATGATACATGGGTACGATATAACCTTTGCCTTCAACTTATGGATGTCAAGTCACTTATGTACTTGCTGGTATGTCGTAAGCTTCCAGGTTAGAACTATCCGTGATATATTTGGCTAACCAATTAATGGTTATGCTTCCTGACAATGCCGGTGGAGGTTAACTCTGGTTAGCGTCATTCCGTTTTTATTATGTCTGATACAATCAAATCGTAAATAAAATCTGAAATGAAATGATATTAGTCCTACATATCTCTTTAATAAACTTACATACCCTCTTAGGATTAATAAGCTCACGGTGAGGCTGTATTGGCTGAAGTTACTCTGCCCTGCATGCAGTGTGAAAAAAGAACTTTTCTTGCAGATGCTGTCTTCCAGTTTCTCACTCTGGCTTCTGGATTTGGTGTGTGTGATTTTCAACGCACCGCTCTGTCCTTATATTTGGGCATCTCTCACGTACGAGAAAGCACCTCTTAAAGTCCCATTAGATTTTCGTTTTATCTCGTGGTTTGAGGCGATCTGTGCTTTTTCTGTTCTTGTTTTCTCTTCTTTTCACTACACACTTATATCCTTCATTCTTTCCTAGGTATCCTTTCATTTTCACCATATGAGGCTTTCATTCTATCTAAGTTTTATTTAAATCCGTTTAGGCAAGTACGTATAATAAATTTTTAAAGATTATTAACTAACTTTTAGCAGATGCGATGACGATGAAAAATGTTAATTATTTTTAAACTATTTATATTTGAATAATATCCTTTTGGATATCATTCATACTCTATCTCCTTTGGTGAATTATTATTATTTAAATGTATTCCAACCAGGCGTGCTATTGTAGCTTTAAATTTTCTTTCCTGTAAATGCAAACTTTTAAAGTCGGCCATTCCTATATTCGCTATTTCCTCATTCTTCAATACCGTCCGGCTAAACGTAATCCACATTTTTCCGCGTTCTTCAAACTTCAAAGCAAGATCCGTCGCGTGTTATCCCTGCCCTGGGTGTGTGTTTGTGTGTCGCGTTACACATTTTTTTCACAAACAAAGCAAGTGGTACCAAATCTCGCAACAAAAGTACCGGTTCGATTCCCAGTTGAAGGAATATATTTTATGGACATTTTCTTTCAGAACCAGTGTTACAAATGATGTCATACTCCCCCCTGGTCTCCTGGGTAGTGAGATCGTATGCCTAACCTTCTAGGATAAGGATGAAACAATAGGAGGTCACGTGTGCAAGTTGTGCACGTTAAAAATCCCACGGCAGTTGGAAAATCGTAAAGAGTAGGCCTATCTGGCCGCTGCCCTGGCAAAATTTAAAAATTAGAAACCTGCCCACCACAAAAATATTTATAGAATGTGTGACTTGTATTTAAACACACATTGGGATTCTCGCTGTTGCTACGGAGTTCGTTCACTGTGCTGAGATCCTCCTTGTGTGATCTAAGGGAGAAGATCGGTGCACTATGGAGTTGTCCGTGTGCAATGAAGATAGTTCTTAAAACCAAACCAAACCAAACCAAACCAGTTTGTTGAAAGTCTATGCTCCTTGAAAAGTTGAAGGCTATTTCTGAACGGTAACTATGTTTTTCATCGTTCCTGGCCCTATCAATTATTCTTAGTAGATCCTCACGTTGTCTAAGACACCGTACAGGCTTAAAGAAAATACACATTTTTTAATTATTCATGTTTTATTTTCTTTTTTTTTTTTTTTTTTTTTGTTGACATCCCATTGTTTATATATGTATTTACTGGCCTCATTCAGTCATGGGAATGTGCCACTAGGTAATATTCGACAGTCGCTTTTCTGCGTGTTCTTTTTTCTTCTTCTTTGTGTGGATGTGTCGGCCGAAAGGCGCAAATATCGCAGCTTCGCTGTAAACGGACATAATGCAACGTCTTTTTTAGGACGAACGAGAAAGGAGCCTCAGCTGAGGAACCTCATCTGCGGGCCCCGCTATTCCTTTGCCATCCTCCTGTTGTCTGTAGATAATATCTTTGGGGATGCAATAACCTTCTATGCGGATGTCCGCATATGTCTGGTTACGAAGGCATTATATACCACATCACTGGTCGTCATTATGAGGTTGGAGTTTCCACCCTCACGCAATTGGAGGCAATCAAAGATGTTTTTAGCTTTTCCAATGCGGCTGTCGTTTTATGCGTCCAGAAAAAAATTTGACAGTGATGATGGACTCCAAATATGGGAAATGATGCATTATTGCTAATTACTAGCTACCGATAGTAATCATTTAAAATGTAAAAATATGTATTATTATTTCTTGATCTGTTATCTTTATTTTTGTACTCGTATATGAAAGCTAATTTCTTAAATGATGTTTGTTATTTGTGTGTCGCGTTGCTTCTGTGCACATTCATGACTCTACTAAGTTTAACTCAGAACGAATGTAAGTTTTGAAATGGACATAAATAATTTAATTACAGAAGAGTCATACAAAGTACCTTTTGTAATGGGGACAAAAAGAAATATAGTCAATGTATAAGTTCAGATTTTGGCTATTTTTCCGAGTAAGCAGTTCTTGTTTGGTTATGGTTTTGAGCCAAAACATTTGGAAAAGAAGACAATTTCGACCTTTCCTTCTCTGTTACTATCCAGCATTCCGCACCATAGAGATGAAGTGGGCTGTGACCAAATTGTTTATTGTTCTTCCTATAAGAAAGTTGTCTTTGTTTTCATATGGACTCTGTTTAAGTGCTTCCAAAACAGCCATGGAGTCACTGAAATTAACAATGACAGCTGGCATTAGTTCCTTAAGGTCTGACTGTTCGTGCAGTAATTCTGTGACTGTTTTGATGACGTCAGCGTCCGCTCCTCTTCGTAAGTTGAAAAGTTTTAGCTGTACGAATTACATAGATCAAAAGAGGATCCAACTGGGTACCTCATAAACACGTCATATCCTGCAAAAAGGTGGTTTTGAAAGCTGAACCATCTGTGTAGGCCTAAATTGCTGATGTTGAGTAGCTGTTTATGGTCTCCAAGGCTTACGTCTTCAAGACTACATGTAGTGTTTCCTTGTTGGCCGTTTTATCTGTCAGTTGTGTTTTGACAGTGCTCGTCTATTTTTCCCTGACGAAGACCGTACAGCCGAAACTTAGACAATTTGTTTCGTTTGTTCTAGTACAATTTACACAACTTATTTGTGTTTATCATTCACAGTTTATTGTTAATAATTTTATAGGGACATACCAGTCAGTTACTTTTATTTTCCACATTTTTTCAGACCTCATTCTAGATCCACAGCGGTAAGAATTTCCCGTTGTCCTAGAGTAGTCAAAGTAGCGTGGCTTGACAAGGGAATTCATCAGTGCAAGGTTTAACAGAATCTGATACACAGCTTCTTCATTTTTAGAACCACTGCGTACCATCGGACAGAAAAAGACTGTACAGTCTGTGTACGTCCGGCTGACTTGTGTGACCTTGCAACAGCTAGATCACTAAATCCACGAGGCAGGCAGCGTAGTCCCTCCTTCATACAGTGTATACACAAGTATTGTTATTTCTCTAGATAGTGGGGCATCTCCATAACTGCTAATAATCTTGAGCAAAACAACATCTATAAGCAGTTTATCCAGGTCCTGGTAATTTAATATTTTGTATTCATCGTCAGTATTCGAGGTGCACTCGTATCCAGATAAGCGCTGGATACTCGACAGCATACTTAGTATTATTATCCGTGTGATGTGAATATGCTGCCCGGAGCAGATTACTTAGTTCCAGGACAATGTTAGAATTGTGGCCAGTGCACTCCGGTTTATCATATACCCAGTTTATCATTTCTTCAGAACAATCAGCCTGATGAGTCACGCAATTAAGATACTGCTTAAAATCATACATTAAAGAATAAAAAGTAAGGTAGACATCGAAATCCAAGAAGAACAGTTTGGTTTTAGACAAAACAGTGAAACAAGAGAGGCAATATTTTGACTAAGAATATTAGCAGAAAAATACACAGAGGTCCAAAAAAGTGAGTACATGTGCTTCATTGACTATAAGAAGGCTTTTGAATAATTTGCAAAACAGACGATAAAACCACATTAAAGATAAGCGTAAATGGGAAAATCCTGGAATAAGTCAAGAGCTACGTATATCTTGGTCATATAATAACAGAAGATGGCAGATGTGAAACAGAAACCAAGAAGATAATAGGAATGGCCAAAGCTACATTCAACAACATGAAACACATACTGACATCTAAACAGTTATCTCACAAATTAAAACTGAGAATCATAAAGTGTTATATATGTTCTGCATTTCTGTATGGTGCAGAAACATGGACGATGTATAAGCATTTGGAAGAAAGAATTGAGGCTCTTGAAATGTGGATATATAGAAGAATGGGGCGTATCTGGTGGAAAGAGAAGAAAACAAATAAGGAGGTCATAGAAAATCTAGGTATGAAAAGAGAACTAATGAGGGAGATCAAAGTTCGGCAGCTAAAATACTTTGGCCACATAAAACGGCATAACACCTTGCAGAAGACCATAATAGAAGGGAGAGGTGAAGGCAAACGTGCAAGGGGAAGACAGCGCTATAAGTGGGAAGATAACATCAAGAGATGGACAGGAAAGAGTCTATCAGAGTGTACCACCAAGACAAGAGACAGAAGACGTTGGAAATCTTTTACAGCCAACCTTCGTTGTGGAGATGGCAGCTGATGATGATGATCATTTCTTCACGGGAGCCAGGAACAGTAGTTTATTAATGTATTATTGAAACCAGGAACTTTAGTAGAACTGGTATAGACAATAGAGAAGGACGCTCCAGTTTATTTTATCAGGAACTTTTAGTTCTATGACAGTTCTATTATTTTGTATATTTAACCGGTAACTATTTGTTCAAATTAGCTGTACTTACATTGTTCTCTATCCATTACTATCATCATCCTTTAATCCTTGTCATTTTTCTTAATATACATATATACATATATTGAACCATATGTAGATAAGACATAGTCAACGTTGTGCGTGTGAAAATTTACCACAGAGTTGAGTGAATTTATCACTGGTGTTGTATGTCAATCTGTATATTGATATATATATATATATATATATATATATATATATATATATATATATATATATATTGTAATTCTTCCTTTGGGGATTGGGGGCTTGTCTGTCTGAGATCACTGAGTGGACCTTGTCGCAAGAGTTCCAGGAATTCCTTCTCATCATCGTGAGGATTACTTCCTTAGAGAGGATTCGCTTTCTCTGTGCCAAATGTGTATCTTATGTAGGTGTCTCTGTGCCCAGACATTTCTGAGAACCTACGTTACTTTATTCATTACTCTTTTAAAAGTCTGTTAGACTTAAACTTTGCTGCGACACCACTAAAGAAAAAGAGACATTTAAGAAATATGTGTTAATGAATTTGTTGAAGACATTATCATTGTACAAATATCGTCAAGCTTTATGCAACATTGAAGACTAAATTATGTTTCCTCTAAAAAAAATGTTTTTGATATCACAAAGATCTCAACTTACCTCCACTGATATACAGAGAACACAGAGAACTAACACCTTGGCCACTTAGAATCAATTCTGTTATTGCAAAGTCCAAGTCACAGTATATATCTATTGCGGTGCTGCTGACAATTGCTTTTCTGGCATATTTACATGGAACCGGCAAGGAACTGCTTTCATTCTTAAAGGTGACAGAAAATGAATCCAGCAAACCTGACGATAATTCATATAATAACATTGTCTTAGAAGAAAATAGTACAAATATGTGAACTGCAGAATTAAATATGCCCAATTCGTCTTCCTTTCTGTATTTTTAAAATATAATAAAATTATACTACTTCTTGTCGCAAAATTGGTTTCAAGTCATTGCAAACGCGCAAGTCATTGCAGACGTGTTCAGGTAGATTTATAAACCCGTCAACGATCGATTGACCGCTTTCAAAATGGCGGCGTATCAGCGAAATGTGTATCAGACAGAGGAAATCGCCAACGATAAATAAAAGCAGAAGGGAATCAGTATGAAAAGGATTTTACATTTTAGTACAGTGAAGGATTGTGTATAACGGCATATAAGAAGGAACGGTAGGAAGTTCTCATTTACGGAGATATATGCGTATTTCGGCTGCCCACAGTTACGCTAACAGCTGGTAAACCCACTTCTGTTCTAAATATTTAAATCAACAAATAACAGTTTGGGAAATTACAGGGATAGGAAGATAGAGAGTTATCGGCTGGATATAACTAGATAAGATGGAACAATATGGATATTATATATGCTAAGAATGAGAAAGGCAAAATTTCAGTCGACGCATAGATCGGCTGAAATCAATGTTCGGGAAGGATTTCTCAGGCCTAGGTTTAAGCTGTGACGTCGGT
Source organism: Oreohelix idahoensis (assembly GCA_024509875.1). NCBI lineage: Eukaryota > Metazoa > Mollusca > Gastropoda > Stylommatophora > Oreohelicidae > Oreohelix > Oreohelix idahoensis. Next base: position 253,168 of record JAMPIV010007626.1, on the reverse strand, counting down.
ACCCTCCGATACGTCCGCGCTATACGTATTTAAAGCGTATCGGTAAAACTGGAGGGATACACAACGAAAGAGGTTTGAGACAGACTGGAGGCAGAGTTTCGCCACTACCCATGAATTGTGAGCGGATCGCCAGAAACATTTTTAAGTCCAGTATCTGAAGTCTGAGGGTAAGCGAAATTATGATAACTACCATGTATAATATTTGTTATTTCAGGTTCATATAGAATTCACAAAATATGCCTGTATAATAGTCATTGATATAATGTATTGTATTTTTAATATGATCTAAACATGTGCATTGTGGATGATTGTTGCTTGTACAAAAATTAATCACAAATAGCCCCACAGCCTAATGAAGATATATTTATCATATTGCTTTATCGCTTACGAAGATAAAGGCAGTCCCATGGCAGAGATTGTCATAGGGAAATGAAGTGTTAGAAACTTCATCATGGAAGATCCCAGTTTACGAGGTTAAGGTGACTAGTCCCCTTCCTCGCTGCCTTTGCCTTCCCTAGTTCGAGCGCACAACTTTGTACCCATTTGTAGCTGGTAAACTGGATGCGTTCTACAGCCAGTTTCAGTAGAAAGCAACCTGATCCCGTGGTCACTCACTTTATTTATTTTATGTATTATTTTTGGGTAGTTGCTAAGATAGCATCAGTATTTGAATTTGTACTTGATATGATTTAGAAGGATCAAGTTATAGAATATGAAGGGATGTATAGGAGCGGAATAAACCAGATGATGTTTATTACTGATATGTTAATATTAATTCTGTATCATTGAATTGATGTTACTTGCTATGACTGTATAACTTTGACACCTGATGACTGACTTGTCTGACTTATGTGCTAGTCAGTTACACTTAACTGAAATGTTAATATTAATGCTATATCACTGAAATGATGTCCTTACTTACTATGATTGTATAACGGTGACATCTGATGACTGACTGGTCTGACATCTGGGCTAGTCAGCTACAAGTCTAGCCAGATACTAGCCAAGGCTGATATGTTGCAGGTTCCATGAAATAACTCAAACCAGACTGTCCAGTATCAGAAGCCGGTGTCGTTCATCAGAGGCAATCCCACAAACGTGCAGGACCCCAAAGAGTGAACTTCAACTGGTCATTGGCATCCCTACAGTTGGGCCTACCACGTCTGATATCAGCAAAGGACAGTTCAGTGTCAGCAGTATCAAGTTGAACAGATAAGTGTCACTTAGGACACTGACTACCACAATATATGAAGCACAGTAAATAGTCAAGTGATGACATTTATCAGAGGACTAAGAACAGTGATATATTTAAAATGAATGCAGTCTAAATAGACAATACTAGGAATTGTGTGACTTAATTTTATATAGATATATATTTCAATGCTCTTTTCCAACTAGTAGAAATAGAATATTAGTGTAATTATTAAACTATGTTAACTGTACCTGAGGATTTATGTTCTATTTCTGCTGTGTAGAACATTTTGTTTTGTAAAAAATTTTGGAAAGATTAACATAGTAGGAAATAATTATATTTTTAGGAGTACCATTGAGTACAGATAAAGAAAGCTGTTTCATATATGGTGAAGTCAGTTTAATTAACTTTAATTTTAACTAAGTTAATTATATTGTAGTAAATTAGTTTGAGTAAGATCGCTTGCCCTACTAGACTACAGATACATCATGGCTGACTTGGTCAAATTTAGGTCTGCTACACTGCAGGTGTTAAAAGAGCTTGGCATGGATGGTGACGCTCTGATCCGGTATGTCACGACGGAATGTGAAAAGTACACTGAGAGAGAAGCAAAGCAATTAGAAGCAGAGAGAGAAACAAAGAAATTAGAAGCAGAGAGAGAAGCCAAGAAATTAGAAGCAGAGAGAGAAGCCAAGAAATTAGAAGCAGAGAGAGAAGCCAAGAAATTAGAAGCAGAGAGAGAAGCCAAGAAATTAGAAGCTGAGAGAGAAGAAAGGAGGCTACAAGCAGAGGCTGAGAGAGAGGAAAGGAGGTTACAAGCAGAGAGAGACCATGAGCTGAAAATGAGACAGCTTGATCTTGAACTTCAGGCTGGGACTATCACCCATGGTAATAGCTCACCTCATTCTGCGAATAGCTCTTTTCAGAACACAGCAAATGGGGCCATGAACTTCCACCTAGATCCATTTGTTGAAAAGGAGGACGCAATTGAGTCGTACCTGGATAGGTATGAAAGGCTAGCCTCTACATATGGATTGGAAAAGGAAAAATGGAGTTAAAAGTTATCTCAGGGATTGAGAGGTATTGCATATGATGTGTTCCTGAAACTCCCCAAAGAAGATCAGGAAAATTATGAAATACTAAAGCAAGCCTTACTGATCCGGTATGAAAAGAACTCAGAGGCATATAGGAAGAAATTTAGAACTTCTAAACCTCTACCTGGAGAAACATATAACCAGTTCTCAGCTAGGCTAGAAACGTATTTGCTGCATGTCTACAGGTGAGGACTTCTGTTAGGAAGGAACTGACAGTGAGTCAGAATAGCCTCCATCACCCACCTACCCAGGAGATAGTGACTGTGAATGGCAAACAAGTCACAGGAATGTATGACACAGGTTTGTCCTATGACGCAGTCGTGTGTGCATCTCTGGTGTGCCCTGAACAAATCACCACAGAAACAGTAGACATTCAAGGGCCACTAAAAGGAACATCACCCCTTACTTTACCCATAGCAAAGATTCATGTCAGTTGTCGCTATGTGGAAGGGGAGATAAATGCAGCAGTGTTAGACGATCCCTTTTACCCCCTAATGTTGGGGCGTAAATATGTTTTCTTGGGAGACCCTGTAAAACCTATGGTTATGGCAGAAACCCAGACCAGGTCTGACTCCAGGAACATAGAGAGGGACACCAACTTAAAATTTCATTCGACTGAAATGAAACGGGCTCAAGAAGCAGACAACACATTGAAGCCTTGTTTTGGCAAATTGTCAAAGACACATAACACACCAAGGAAAGGACACTTCTATAGGGAACATGGACTCTTGTACAGGAAAGCTGGCAGAGGGACGAAAAGTCATGGTCAAATTGTTGTACCATCCACCTATAGGAATAAGGTTATAGGCTGGGGACACATATCAACTTTGAGTGAACACCTGGGTAATGGTGCCACAAAACAAAGAATAGCCACCCAGTTCTACTGGCCAGGTATTACGGAAGACATAAATCAGTATGTAAATTCCTGTCCAGAGTGCACCTATGTAGATTCAGAAAGTCGACGGAAGTCTTCATCAAAAATCTACAAGCAAACCAGCAATCAGGGGTACTCCCGAGATTTGCACGGGAGGGGAAAGGAAACATCCCACACAGGTTCAATTGCAGTCTGAACCCCATGCGCTGGAAAAAAGGAACAAATCACGTAGCGAAAATCAAACACCTACGGATTTGCGAGGGAAAACCACAACCAACTGTCCACGGAAAGAGGGCGGTAAACTTCAAGGGAAACCTACCGACCCCGTTTCCACCAGCAGTAAGAGCCTGGATGAAAAGCCGAACCGGAAGGAGAGAGATAGTAAAGGATGAATATATTATTGGAAAACAGAATGTGGGCGCAGATTTTCTAAGTCGCCATCCCACAGAGCTTGAGGAGGATAGAAGGAAGGAAAACTAACCTCGGAATGGTCGATTTGCAATTGTCTTGTACCCAATAGTTAAGCTAGATATCATCCAGCTTAAAATATGGGGGAGCTATGTCGCAAAATTGGTTTCAAGTCATTGCAAACGCGCAAGTCATTGCAGACGTGTTCAGGTAGATTTATAAACCCGTCAACGATCGATTGACCGCTTTCAAAATGGCGGCGTATCAGCGAAATGTGTATCAGACAGAGGAAATCGCCAACGATAAATAAAAGCAGAAGGGAATCAGTATGAAAAGGATTTTACATTTTAGTACAGTGAAGGATTGTGTATAACGGCATATAAGAAGGAACGGTAGGAAGTTCTCATTTACGGAGATATATGCGTATTTCGGCTGCCCACAGTTACGCTAACAGCTGGTAAACCCACTTCTGTTCTAAATATTTAAATCAACAAATAACAGTTTGGGAAATTACAGGGATAGGAAGATAGAGAGTTATCGGCTGGATAAAACTAGATAAGATGGAACAATATGGATATTATATATGCTGAGAATGAGAAAGGCAAAATTTCAGTCGACGCACAGATCGGCTGAAATCAATGTTCGGGAAGGATTTCTCAGGCCTAGGTTTAAGCTGTGACGTCGGTACCCTCCGATACGTCCGCGCTATACGTATTTAAAGCGTATCGGTAAAACTGGAGGGATACACAACGAAAGAGGTTTGAGACAGATTGGAGGCAGAGTTTCGCCACTACCCATGAATTGTGAGCGGATCGCCAGAAACATTTTTAAGTCCAGTATCTGAAGTCTGAGGGTAAGCGAAATTATGATAACTACCATGTATAATATTTGTTATTTCAGGTTCATATAGAATTCACAAAATATGCCTGTATAATAGTCATTGATATAATGTATTGTATTTTTAATATGATCTAAACATGTGCATTGTGGATGATTGTTGCTTGTACAAAAATTAATCACAAATAGCCCCACAGTCTAATGAAGATATATTTATCATATTGCTTTATCGCTTACGAAGATAAAGGCAGTCCCATGGCAGAGATTGTCATAGGGAAATGAAGTGTTAGAAACTTCATCATGGAAGATCCCAGTGATTAGTCCCCTTCCTCGCTGCCTTTGCCTTCCCTAGTTCGAGCGCACAACTTTGTACCCATTTACAGCTGGTAAACTGGATGCGTTCTACAGCCAGTTTCAGTAGAAAGCAACCTGATCCCGTGGTCACTCACTTTATTTATTTTATGTATTAATTTTGGGTAGTTGCTAAGATAGCATCAGTATTTGAATTTGTACTTGATATGATTTAGAAGGATCAAGTTATAGAATATGAAGGGATGTATAGGAGCGGAATAAACCAGATGATGTTTATTACTGATATGTTAATATTAATTCTGTATCATTGAATTGATGTTACTTGCTATGACTGTATAACTTTGACACCTGATGACTGACTTGTCTGACTTATGTGCTAGTCAGTTACACTTAACTGAAATGTTAATATTAATGCTATATCACTGAAATGATGTCCTTACTTACTATGATTGTATAACGGTGACATCTGATGACTGACTGGTCTGACATCTGGGCTAGTCAGCTACAAGTCTAGCCAGATACTAGCCAAGGCTGATATGTTGCAGGTTCCATGAAATAACTCAAACCAGACTGTCCAGTATCAGAAGCCGGTGTCGTTCATCAGAGGCAATCCCACAAACGTGCAGGACCCCAAAGAGTGAACTTTAACCGGTCATTGGCATCCCTACTGTTGGGCCTACCAAGTCTGATATCAGCAAAGGACAGTTCAGTGTCAGCAGTATCAAGTTGAACAGATAAGTGTCACTTAGGACACTGACTACCACAAGAGGACTACGAACAGTGATATATTTAAAATGAATGCAGTCTAAATAGACAATACTAGGAATTGTGTGACTTAATTTTATATATATATATATTTCAATGCTCTTTTCCAACTAGTAGAAATAGAATATTAGTGTAATTATTAAACTATGTTAACTGTACCTGAGGATTTATTCACTTCTTCCAGTTGTGGTTTCAGTGAATGTACATTTTATTTATCCCCTAGAGTATAAGTAATCATAAGATAGTCACAGGGAGGAGACACCTTAAATCCTGGTACTACTTCTTACCAACTGGGCCAGGGTTTTCACAGTCTGACTATTTTTATGATAACAATACACCAGTGCTTATTTCTAAGATTGGGGTATTACTTGTAAGGTCAGAACTCTTTACTGGCATACTCTTACATAATAAATAATTTTAAATAACCTCCCGCTACACTTCTGTTTCATTGTAATAATTATATCCATTGCTAGCACGAACATAATTACAGGCATCTTCTACCATGATGTCACATTTATTGACATAACAATGACAGTTCAGGTACCTTGTAAACATTACATGAAGCTCACAAACTTTGAAATGACTAACATTGCATTCACGTTTGATAAAGAACATCATCCCCTAACTCGCTTTTCCGTGAAAATACATTTCTAGCGCTTCTCACAAGCACACTCTGACATCCCCCACCCTTCAAGAGAAAAACGATGTTTTCCACTCGATGGTTGATGGACATTAGTCTTTCAGGCAAACTTAGAACTTTGCCTATTGTGACTGTAGCTGTACGAAAAAGAACAATGTTATAGTTAAACCTTTACAATACTGATCACAATAACCAACACATTTTACACTTTAAGGCAGGGTAGGCAACCAGTCGATCCCGTCACCGGTAGATCCCACTGGATGATTAGGTAGATCTCTAGGTGGCTGCGGGAAAAAAGGCTTTTCAAACTAGAGATGTTGTGGACTAGACCTCTCCCGCCAGCATTTAAAATCGCCTTGACCCCGGGATGAAAGGTACTTTTTTCCTCATTGACAATGAAAACTCTCGAACTGGCTACTGCAGTATATTGGTGAACAGATTGAGATAGGAACGTGTTCTTTCTTTTTTTGTAAGGTTGATTATTTCCCACTTTCCACCCCCGCTTAAAATTAAACACACACGCGCACACTCACAGACTATATATATATATATATATATATATATATATATATATATATATATATATATATATATATATATATATATATATATATATATATATCGTACATGACGTGTATACATATGTGTGTTTAGAGAATGGTGCAACGTGTGTAGCGTGTTTTATTATTGACGTACGCAAACATGGAATGTTACATTTAAAACTCTTAAAGGCCGGAACGACGATGGTAGCGTACATCCGCAAAACCCCTAGAAGCCGAAACGACGTTGGGAACGTCACTTTTGTTTTCCGTGAAATTTTTTCCGTATTTTCGTTATGACTCATGACTGAATACTATATGTAGAATATCACTAAAAATCCTTCATATTCTAATTCTACATTCATTTATCTTTACTGTGATGTATAATATGTGTGTCTTTGTTGTGTAATAACTCAGAAACTTTAGAATTTATAAAGGTACTGCTTTAAGGTACAAAAATAATTCTGGCAAAACTCGTGAAAAAATTCCGGCCTGCAAGAGTTAATTAAAAGTTCACTGTTAGAAGCACGTAGTATGGTTGAAGAATACTCAGTGGCGTCCAAGTGTGAATGGAGGTTTACGGGCACACGAGAATAGCGTGCGGAGTGAATGTAGTTAGCATACTTGTCAGAGAAGTATACTGAGATGTTAAGGGGAGTCTGTGGCTATCCGTCGTCGGAGACTGTCAATGTTTTGTAAAGTATGTGAATAGTGTCTATGATTTTGATTATGATATATTGGATATGACGCGATGAGGTTCCGCGTAATGTGCACTTAAAAGAAGGCCTTCCTACATTATTGTTTATAAGCACGTAGTGGTTTTCCCGCTCTGTGAAGTTCTGGAGGAACTTGGATGCCTGGTGATTATGCCAGAGATAGAGATATATGTGCGAGGGGGAATGCCGCACTTACATTGAATGCAGATCATAGAGATATATGTGAGACGGGTTGATGTCGCACTTACATTGAATGCAGTTGCTACCATTACGTTAGAATGACTGTACCACGTTTTGTATTAATGCAAGCTTTTTGTACTATTGTTACTGATGTCAAGGACTATGCTGTTGAGATTATATGTATGGAACTGTGACCAAGACTTCTGTCAACTTATTCATTTGCATACATACTGTATTGAGTGTCAGTCCAATTTATACACCAAATATTAGACAGTAAATGCTTCACGAAATCTGTCTCGTGACACACACATATATATATATATATATATATATATATATATATATATATATATATATATATATATATATATATATATATATATATATATATATATATATATATATATATATATATATATAGTAGAAGACGGTTACGTTTACATGGATGAACATAGGTCACAGTCAATGTAGGATACAGCAACAAGGCATAATAATAATTTCATCAGTAGATCGTACAGGAATCAGTAAGTCGATCTTTCTGACTATCGCTGACAATAATATTAGCTCCATAGCAATACTCCAAGAGTGTAATCAAATCCACCCTGATATTAGTAAATCAAGGGCGTACATAGTTCTACCACGGACCATACGAACATGGCGGGTTATGAGTACCGTTCAGGTTGACCTTTTGTAGGCGTACCTAAGCCTAGCCTCCAGAAAAGGTATAGACGCTAACATAGCGAAGTTTATAGGAGTAAAGGAACCATTCTCTGGGTCTAGGGTGACCCGAATCATATAACTTTAAGGTATGAAGATACCAGGTGGATTTCCTAGTAGAAAGGGGGCTCTCACTGCGTGAAGATGGTGCGACAATGTCAGAATCTTAGCAGACTGTACATATTGATAATAAGAGCTCAGTTACCTTCGTTCAGAAATATCACCACACACATATATGCCTCCAGGCAAGTGGAATCATCAAAGGGAATCCTCGTTAGCCAAGCTAACACACATGAGGATAGCCAATATCCCAACCACAGATCACAGACGTATCAAAACGGTCTGCTCTGCATGAAAATCTACGGTACACTCCAGGACGGAAATCATTTCCAAAAAACATCCACTGTTCTGGACATGCGCAGAAGCGTTCCGCAACCTCAGTTCGAATCAGGCGACCCGCAAACGGGCGCATACCCAGAAAGATGCGAATAAACGCGCCTTATAAGGATAGGGAATAAAACTCAATACAGGTTGGAAAGCATTCCAAGAAATCTTTAAGATTTCTGACCATACAAGGAGAACTGCCTGCCGTCGGTCTAAGAATAGAACGGCAGTTTAAGTCACAAGAACAGGTAACAACCAAGGTTAAAAAGTAGACCCAGTTATTAATGAGTTACATCCCCTTGACTACCAGACAAGGTTTGTGCAAGCGGATTCTGTTCGCAACATACTACCGCGACCTCACTATAAAAAAAAAATGAAACTTTTTTTTAAAAATATCTAAGAGCTAGAAGTAGCTCAAAAACGCACAAATGATGCGCGGACAAATAGATAACTACCTAACATGAGGCTAAATCAACACATAGAGTGTTATGTGAGAATATATCTCCTTAGAGAAAAATCTTTCTCCATAAATATATATATATCGGGGAGGTGCTACCAACATACATCACATAGCTGGTCACGCTAGCATGTAAGTACAAGTTATATATATATATACATATATATGGAAATGTAATAACAATAAAGCATTATGAAAATAGCGGTGATATTATTCTAGTACCGCCTTATCGAGATGTACATATGTTAAAGGAAATAGCACATTTATCTAAGCAAGTAAATATTATAATATAATATACAAGAGTCGATGATCGAAGAAGCATCAGGTAAAAGACTAACGGAACACATCTTCTGTCGTTCCAAGGGTAAGTAAGCACTTCATAATTCATCTTGTTTGACAAGGAGTAAGGTATCTTCTCAGAACATCAGTGACTTGCTGAGAAAATACAACCAATATAATCCTATTTAACAACCATTAGGATTTCTAATATACAATACATTATTATTAATAATTGTGACCGAGTGAACTTTAGGCCCTTATATTGCCTACTTAGCCTTCCTTTGTTATACCAAAGACGGTAACATACGAAGAAAATGACAATGCACAATAGCATGAGGTCACATAAAGTGAGGACAGGTGTGCTAATGCATGTTTATAATATAGGAGTGTTATGGATCCGTAGTATATCTGGAAATATAGGACAGAAATATTAGTTGGAATCATGTGGGCATCTAGACAGAATGTCTGCCATCATATTATCCGAACTACGGATAGCTTGTACTGTGAAGTGAAAAAGTTGAAGAGCAATGGCATATCGAGTAGATCTCGAACTCTTCAAGTTCTAAGTTTGAATAGCTGTAAGAGCTTTTTGGTCAGTTTCTAGAATGAAATGCGCGCCCAGAAGGAATCTCTGTAATTTGAGAATTGACCAAACCATAGCCAATAACTCACGGTCTAGAACCGAATAATTCCTCTCTGCCGCATTTAGTTTTCTAGACATGTACATTACAGGATGCAGAGTTTCTGAATACTCCTGCATAAGTGCTGCCCCGATCCCAGTGGATGAAGCATCACTCCTAAGAAAAAAAGTCCTTTCAAGAGTAGGTAATCTTAAGATGGGAGGAGATGAGAATATATTCTTAATCTGGTTCAAGGAAGATTGGCATTCTTGAGACCAACGAACCAGATTAGGCGATCCTTTCTTCAACAGCGTTGAAAGAGGTGCCATAATTGAAGATAGATTCGGAATGAATCTCCCATAATATTGAACTAAACCCAAGAGACTACGAACTTGTTTTTTCGTCTTAGGTACAGAGATGTTCAGTATTTTAGACGTATTGTGGTCTTCTGTCTTCAAAAGACCATGACCAACACGATGACCCAGGAAAGAGATTTCACCAAACCCAATATAGGCTTCAGAGGGTTTTGCTGTCAAATTATGCTCGCGTAGCGTAGACAGCAATTCATATAAACCCAAGTAGTGATCTTCCCAGGAATCACTGAAGAGACAGATATCATCTAAGTATGCAATGACATCTGAACGATGTGAAAGAATTCGACGCATCATGCGTACGAAAGTCGCAGGGGCGTTAATAAGGCCGAAAGGCATAACATTTGTTACGCAAAAATAATTACTTTTTCCAAAGTCTTTGTATGATCATTTTTCGTATGTATGATCATTTTTTGACTGAAAGGTGTATTATGTTTTTACAGTCAAAGGGACTTAACCCGAGATATCGAGACTACAATTTTTTTATGAGTTTGCCTTCTCTTGTATAGAGACACGTTCGGTCTATAATTTCTTGAACGAAGCGTGACCATATCTCCTTATTTGGTAGTATCAGTCAACTGTTGTAGATGTCTGAAACCTGTCTTAACGCTTCTGTTCATGACCATAAAAGGCGCGACTATGTAAGACTTTTATCTCGAATGTTCTTAGAATCGTCTTATGTGAGCGGCGACTCAGATATTGGAGTTCTGCGCATGTCAAAACTGGTAGTTCGTTTGGTGTGTTCCGCCCAGCTCGGGAGTTTAGAAATGGTCTGAGCAGCGAGCGGACGCAATGTGCGTCTTGTGATTTTCTGAGGGAAATACATTGTCTTTGTGAGTTAGTTAGCTAACTAGACTATTTCCCAGTATTATTCAAGCCTGCCTGGAGGCATATGTTCGTGGTTGATTTCCGAAGAAAGGTAATTCCTCTTGTATTGAACTTTATGCTATCATCTAGAAGTTCGTCATTTTGTGGCTCCTTGCTCGCCTGTGTGATTCAAAATGGAGAGGTACTTTGACTAGGATTTTCGCCACCGGTATCTTTATACCTGAACTAGTTATATATATATGGGTCGCTCTAGACCAACAAGACTTTTGTCTGTGTTCCAGGATTCGTTATATCAGAGATCACGTCCAAGTCAGATGGTTAGACTTAGGAAGGTTATAAGGGTCGGTTTGACCTGTATTCCATGTATGCTATTCACGTGCAGACAGTAAACGGATTTATTGTACACATCTGATCTGCTAGCATCAGGAAGGGAGCATTTATTATTGCCTATGAACATTGATGATCTGCAGCTGACACTGTTGCAGAAGTTATATGTATGAACATATATATTTTTAAGGTATTTTATTGGCATGGTCTGCTAGAGGTTAACAGCATAAGATTAATAGGTGACTACGTTTAATATAATGTAAATAATTGTTAGTTAGTGTACGCGATACACACGATTGATTATGACGTGTATGCGTTGGTATGTCACGCACCGTGACTAGGTTACCAGACCCTTTTCTTAGATGACCGTCAAACGGATAAGACGTGTCCTATAATCCTTCCAGTGGTAGGCATGATATTGCCGCACATATGTTATTGCAGTACGGACATGGGTCAGTCCGATATTCTTATGAAGAGAGGAATGTATCGAGGTTAGTAATTTTAACTAAAGTCAAGGAAGGATGAAATTATGGTCCACATTCGTTTTATATCGCCAGACGTCTAATCTCATTGTCGGCCGTTGGATGTCCCAACCGCGCGTACATATAGTTACGACGTTCTGACTATAGTGTTGCATATTATTGGACCAGGACTATAATGCATGGATAGCATTTATGATGTATGATTCAATTCTAATATATAATGTTTTCATAATCAACCTCCATGGACTGTCTACTGTTTGAAATGTATATTAAAAATTGTGTGGACTCGAGAAGAGACTTATCACGTTCATTGAAGTTACAAATTCAACAATTATGATACTGAGTTCAAACCTTGTGACAGACAGAAAGTATTAACTCACATTCGCGTAACTATTCCAACAATAGCACGATCAAGAATTAATGAATCAAATGACCAGAACTAAGAAGCTTATTGAATCAATGAGAACGGTGGCTTTCCACAACGACCACTGAAATAGAAGACGGGGCCGCAACAACAATAAAAGAAGTGAATCGTATAAAGCCCCGCAACAAAGTGGTTGCCATTGCTGGGGAACGAAGGAAGAAAGAAATTTTTCTTGTTTACATACTTTCACGGACTGTTTACGATTACAAGAAAACGTTCAAGTCACATGATTCCGAACATGACGTGGCTTGTGTAACTATGCAAAAATCAGTGACGTCACAATATTCCGTGTACAAGCCAACGATCGAAGGACGATGCCAGCTCACCTAATGTTTCATTCAAGAATACAACTTCTCAGTAGATCATAGGATTGAAAAGACATTATTTACCAACAAGGAGCAAACAGTCCTATCCTCTAGTCTAGGCCGTTGGTGAAGATCGCATCGGACGACGGGTTAAAAGATAAGTCTCAGTTCGTGACTGTTGTCATTCATAAGAAACATCACTGAGTCTAATTCACATTTTGCAGGCATGTCCGTTCTATATATTTTTTATATGCACGTTATATTTGTTTTCATTGTTTGTGCTGTGCCTAATTTGTGGGAGGTTGGAGTGGAGATTCAGAATGAATAAATTATGGCTCTACGGATTGCCGATATTCATTCTGAACGGTCTTTAGGGTAGTGAATTAAATCGCATTTCGCGGAGAACGCGTCGATGACATTTCCGGGGCTTGTTTCGTTCGGGACTGCATTTAATTCACAGTATATGTTAGATGTCTAGTTTGGTGAAATAATCGGTGTATTTTATCGTATTCAGTTTAAATTCTATTTAGTTTGGTAACAATGTTAGTAATCTATCTTGTTCTTTCTGATCTTGCTATTATTCAGTTCATTTTTTTTTGTATAACCGTCAATGAGTCCATGTTTGCGTCATTAATTTTTGTGTACGCAGATTTAACTCTATATTCAGTTAACCTTCACCCTACTCTATATTTCCGGTTTGCAGATTTGGTTTCATAATATCAATTTTTATTGTAGAAACGTCTTGTTTCGTGATAATATGGTTTGTTTATCCTTGGTTTACCCATCGTATCGTATGTCCTCATTTCATCTGTTCATGATTTAACACTAATAATATAATTTCTTTCTTAATAAGAGTGTATATGAATATAATTAAAATTTAATGACTTTTAAGGAGAATTAGGGACTTTGCACCAATTTGCAGTGGTAGTCCAAGAAATGGGCGATGCACTTTATAGCTCATGATTAAGGCATAATATAATAATAATATATATTTATAAAATAATTTGACTTTTTAGTCTGTCCTGCATATAAAGGACATAGTGTATATTATTTGGTACATTTTTTCCATTACTAAATGATTTACTTAGCACATATCACTGACTGAATGATATAATACTTGAGGAATAATACTATTTATTATTAGGTGCATGATAGTAATTCAGCACCCGAAATAGATAAATATCATAACTATTTATGATATATTAACGAGTATATATGTAATATTTTCCCAACATAGTATGTCTATGTATGGAATCTACAAATAATAGTTAGATAATATTACAATTAATTAAATTGAACATTCCCAGATTAAGTTCAATAATATTATGATTGTTTATATCGACTATTCATAAATTGAATAAGTATAATAATTACTTAAAATTTATTGGTGATTATTACATAACCATTACGTACAATATTAACGTCAAGATGCTTAACTTAGACTATTTTATTAAAAATGGTAAAGATTTTGGGAAAAAAGGAGAACTTCTCGAGGCTTATGCATTGGCTGAATTTGCAAAATATAAGGCAGAAGAGGAGGAAAAGAAAGCCATTGCTAAAGCAGAGATGGAAGAACTTGAAAGAAAACAGGCGGAAAAAGAAGGCAGAATTAAAATTAAGACAAGAAGAAGAAAGAAAGATAGCAAGAGATGAAATCCTACGGATTGAAGAAGAGAATAAATTGAAACGACAAGAAATCATACTGCAGCAAGAAATGGAATTGCAACGACTTAAATTAGAAACAGCAAAACTTAATTCACAGGGCGCTGCAGCAACCCAAAATGATACTGCTCAATCTGGATCTTCATCCACACGACTTAAAGGTAATTATTACTTTAAGCTGCCTCCATTCAAGTTACACGTAGATGACCTTTCATCGTGGCTCGCGCGCTTTGAGGACATATGTAAGGTGAATAACCTTGACAAAGCGGCATGGGCACTGAAACTTAAGGAATTTCTAGATGGCGAACCTGCAAGTGCAGCACAAAATATAGATCCAACACTATCAACAGACTATGAGGCCATTAAGACGTTGTTACTACGTCGTTTCCACTTGAACGAAGAGGCATGTAGATTGCGTTTTAAAAGTTTGTTGCCAGATAACAATAGAGATTTCACAGGTTTTATTGCTAACATACGCAATACTTTTAACAGATGGGTTGAACTGGCAGGTGTCAACAAATCCTACGACAAGTTAGTCGATTTGTTATTGAGGGATAAAGTATTATCGTCTGTCAGCCCACCATTCTTTGCTTATCTGCAAGAAAGAAAACCAGAATCTATTGATGAGTTAGAAAAAAATTTCTTTAAATTACTGCACAGCTCATCCGAATGCTAATATTTCTGGCACATTGATAAGAGAACCACTTCCTGTAGCCTCCAATATGGCATATCATAATCATAACAAACCTAGAACACACAGTGTAGACAGGGGTAGGTTCAAAGGAAACTATGACATTAATTTTCATAAGGGACAGAATAACTTTAACAATAACTTTAATAGAGGACGACAACAAACCAGAAACTATTCACCTCAGTCAAGAAATAACAGTAATCCACGTAACTCAAGTTATAATCGATCATATAACTATAATAATGATTACAAGTGGAACAATAGCGATAATTATAACTCGAGACATCGAGATAACAGTTACAATAGAGGACAACGGGATAATTCATCTAATTATTCTCGTCATCGTTCTCATTCTCGTAGATCGACAACTTATAACCATAATACAGGGGCAGCTGTTACTACTGCTACAACCCCTAGGGTTCAGAGTTCAACTACTGATAACAAAATACAGTCATCGTCTACTTGTTTTGCAATGAATTATAACGTGGCAAATAGTTGCCCAACATGTAATCTTATATTTCAGAAAGCAAAAGAGACAGTTCTGAACTGCGGTCATATTCTACCAGAAGTCAGTCTAGCAGTCAATGACGGAACAGGATCACTGATCTTCAACAGAGGAAAAGTTAATGGATCCATCGTCTCAGTCTTAAGAGATTCGGGATCGACCACGATCGGAATCCGTCAGACACTTGTTCATCCAAATTGTGCAACTGGAGAACATGTCAGGTGCATGACTTTTGGGGGAACCATAGAATATTATCCAACAGCTATTATTTACATTGACACACCTTTCTTCACAGGCAATGTTAAAGCATGCATGTTAAGAAACCCAATTGCCGACCTTATGGTGGGATGCATACACGGGAGTAAAGATTGCACACCAGATGAGATTATTCAATGGGAAAAAAATAATCTATACATCGGAAATGCAGCAATAACCAGAGCACATACAAAACAATTAGAGACTATAGACACGGAAAACAAGGAAACAAATGATCATGAAAATATCGAGATTCATTCTGCTATTGACCGAGTATCATTTGCTGCAAAACAGAGGGAAGACAGGTCACTAACAAAATTTTTTACGCTGGTCAACAAAGATGACAATCTTTCTAGGAACATAAATTATAGTCAGTGGTTTAGTATTAAAAATGACATTTTATTAAGATGTTTTATGGATAAAACTCAGATAAGACAACAAGTCATGGTACCTTTTGCTTTTAGGCGGTACATACTTCAACATGCACATGATTCTAAGTGTGCAGGTCACATGGGTTATACTCGTACACGTTCACGAGTATTATCTTCTTTTTTTTGGCCGGGAGTATCACGAGATATTTCACAGTACGTACGCTCCTGTACGATATGCCAAGAAGTGAAAGCACGGGGAGCCTTTCACACGGCGCCTATTCAGGCTTGTGATATATCGGTGAGACCTTTCGACAAAATGGCCATTGATATCATTGGCCCACTTTTACCATCAGCCAGAGGACATAGGTTTATTCTCACTTGCATCGATTTATGCACACGATGGCCAGAAGCCATCCCATTAAAAACAACCACCACAACAGATGTAGCTGATGCACTACACTTGATCTTTTCTAGAGTAGGTTTTCCTAGAAAACTTTTGTCAGATCATGGTTCTCAATTTATATCTGAGACTATGACGGAGGTAATGAAGACTTGGCAAATAGATAGAAACCTCAGCAGCATTTATCACCCAATGAGTAATGGTGCTGTAGAAAGACTTAACCGTACACTCAAACAAATGCTACATAAAGTTACAGTTAACCATCCACAGGACTGGGACAGAGTGCTACCAGCGGTGTTATTCGCTTATCGAGAGGTGCCAAATGAACAAACTGGCTTCTCTCCGTTTCATTTAGTCTTTGGCGCTCCTCCAAGAGGTCCTATGGGACTGATAAAAGATTTATTAATCGATTCTGAGATGACTCAGGACACTCAGTCATCCTATGAATATGTAATTAATCTCCGGAATAACATTATTGATGCCTGTCAAATGGCAACAGCTTCATCTGAGGCTGCGAAAGAGAAAGCTAGAACTTTCCAAAACAGTAATAGACGATTACGTCAATTATTTCCAGGAGATCAAGCTTATGTGTTATTGCCACATAACAATAATAGACTACTAATCTCGTGGAATGGTCCTTACCAGGTTATCAATAAGATTTCTGATGTTGATTATGTCCTGGACATTAAGGGACATCACAAAATATTTCACATAAATATGCTCAAGCAATTTCATACTCGACCTGAACATCTACAAGCTATTTTTCATGAATTAGATGACACTTTCAGACCTACATGTCACTATTCTAATTTATCCGTTATCCAGGAAGAAGAATCTTCTTTTCCTGAGGTACAGTTAGCTTTACCTGTACCTGTAGTACAATCTAGCGAATCTTGGCGGGACGTAACCATCTCTTCGTCGGTTACACCGCAACAGCATCAAAAGATTGCTGATCTGCTACAATCTTATCCAGATGTGTTGACCGATGTTCCAGGTCGCACATCAGTCATTAATCATGACATCACTCTTAACGAGGATACTCCAATTCGGGTACATCCTTATTCTGTTCCTATACACTTTTTTACTAAAACTACTAAGGAACTTGAACAGATGTTATCTTTAGGAATTATCGAAACTAGTAATTCCCCATTTTCTTCTCCATTAGTTATTGTCCGAAAGAAGGACAATAACATTAGACTATGCGTCGACTATAGAAAATTAAATGCACAAACGATAGTTGATAGCGAACCACATCCACTTCTCGATGACTTACTGCCACGTCTATCGACAGCAACTATATTTACTAAGATAGACTTAACTAAAGGTTATTGGCAGATACCACTAACCGAAAAAGCAAAATACTACACAGCGTTTTCAACTCCGCTAGGTCTATACCAGTGGAACGTGATGCCTTTTGGGCTGGTTAACGCTCCAGCTACCTTTGTTCGCATGATGCGACACATTTTTTCAGGTAGACCAGACATTATTACATATATAGATGACATATGCTTGTTTAGTTCATCTTTTGAGGAACATTTTTTGGGTCTTGGATACGTTTTTGATACCTTGAGAAGGTACAAGTTAACTGCTAAACCTACAAAATTACAGGTAGCATTTCATGAGATCACTTTTTTGGGTCACATTATTGGAGCTGGATATATCCGAACATTACCCAGTACAGTTTCAAAAATTTTAAACATTTCCGTTCCTCAAACGAAGAAACAAGTGAGAAGCTTGTTAGGTCTAGTCCAATATTACAGTAGATTCGTACCTAACTTGTCATCCATCACTGCTGTATTGTCCTCATTACTAAAGAAGAACATGCCAGTGAAAGTGACATGGACTGACGAATGTGACAGAATTTTTCGGCAAATAATTTCTATATTTTCAAATCCACCTATTTTGAGATTAATTGATGCTTCTAAAAAGTTCATTCTTCGTACAGATGCGAGTAACTACGGAATTGGCGCATGTTTGCTCCAATACCATGACGACATCCTCCATCCAAACTTGTACGTGTCACGAAAACTGAAACCACCAGAAGTGAAGTACTCTACGGTTGATCGCGAACTCTTAGCCGTCGTGTGGGCGATAACCAAACTAGAAAAATTCCTACTGGGAGCCCCTTTTGTAGTACAAACCGATCAAAGGGCCGTAGCATCACTACAACGAGCAAATCACAAGAGTCCAAAATTGACCAGATTTGCTATACTCCTCCAACCCTTCGAGTTTTCAATCGAGTACATCACAGGATCCGACAACATCTTGGCAGATACATTATCTCGAAATCCTAATGATGTCGATTCCTAATTTACGTTGTTTGTCGCAAAGACAATACTATGTACAGAGAAACTTAATCAAAGAACATAGCACCATCGTTGCTTTTTGACACATGAATGAACCATTTACTCAGCTGCTTTCTATAGGCAAATTATACGCAAAGTGACTGCAATCAATTGACACTATATTCGTCTTTACACCGGGACTTTCCTGGTTTACATTTGTCACAACATTGTTTCAAAACACTTCGGAGAAAATAAATGACATTCCAGTCGAACTAATTCGTTATATAACGTGATTCAGAATACTTGAACATTTTGTCTAATGGAAATTCAAGGATCAAGACTACGAATGGATCTTCATATCCAATGTTAATTACTTTAATTTATTCTTTAAAACTAATCCACATTAAAATGACAAGTGAGTTGAATTTTAAAAAAATGAATGAAACTTAAAAAAAAAATGAAAGAAAGAAAAGAAAACTCACATAATTCTTTGATTATATTCTTAGAATTACATGATTATATTGCATACTATTGTTTAAATTAGTTAGAAAGGTATTAATAACTTAATACTACACTTACTTGATGTTCAACACACATAACTTAGTTAAATTTATACATCATTTTTTTTTCTTTCTCTAATTTATTCTTTATTCGTTATTATGTCTTTCTTTAACAGATCCTCTCATTTTTCTTACATTAGATTTTCAACAACTTATTCTTATTCCATACCTAGTATAGTTATTTAGTTTAATTTTAACACTTTAAATTAGTCTGACATGACATTTTATCACGACATATTTTAAGTTAATTAATTATTTAATTAGAGATCGACATTACCATTCTCTTTTAGTTCTTATTACCATTTATATTTATTTATGATATAAATAATGAATATATTACATGACTATTGGTTAGTCGACATGACCACGACATTGGTTCTAGACAGAACGTCGTAGGCCATATGCCGCAATCTCGTTAAATTTTTTTTTTATTGTTAACATATTGGTATTTTTTCAGATGGGTTTTTGTTAAAAAAAATCTATCTAATAGATTTTTTTTTCCCCCAGTGGACAGGGAATTGTTAAGGTATTTTATTGGCATGGTCTGCTAGAGGTTAACAGCATAAGATTAATAGGTGACTACGTTTAATATAATGTAAATAATTGTTAGTTAGTGTACGCGATACACACGATTGATTATGACGTGTATGCGTTGGTATGTCACGCACCGTGACTAGGTTACCACACCCTTTTCTTAGATGACCGTCAAACGGATAAGACGTGTCCTATAATCCTTCCAGTGGTAGGCATGATATTGCCGCACATATGTTATTGCAGTACGGACATGGGTCAGTCCGATATTCTTATGAAGAGAGGAATGTATCGAGGTTAGTAATTTTAACTAAAGTCAAGGAAGGATGAAATTATGGTCCACATTCGTTTTATATCGCCAGACGTCTAATCTCATTGTCGGCCGTTGGATGTCCCAACCGCGCGTACATATAGTTACGACGTTCTGACTATAGTGTTGCATATTATTGGACCAGGACTATAATGCATGGATAGCATTTATGATGTATGATTCAATTCTAATATATAATGTTTTCATAATCAACCTCCATGGACTGTCTACTGTTTGAAATGTATATTAAAAATTGTGTGGACTCGAGAAGAGACTTATCACGTTCATTGAAGTTACAAATTCAACAATTATGATACTGAGTTCAAACCTTGTGACAGACAGAAAGTATTAACTCACATTCGCGTAACTATTCCAACAATAGCACGATCAAGAATTAATGAATCAAATGACCAGAACTAAGAAGCTTATTGAATCAATGAGAACGGTGGCTTTCCACAACGACCACTGAAATAGAAGACGGGGCCGCAACAACAATAAAAGAAGTGAATCGATGAACCAGAACTTTATGATATCGAATATACAGAAGCTATCTGTTTACAATAGAACTATTGAGTATTGAATCCTACATGACTATCAGCTAATATGATTTTGAATGCTGCATTCGTTAAACTATGTTGGTGATGACAAAATATCATGACTGTTTTGTGGCGTGCAATAAATGGTATAGCCTAAAACATAAAGCGAAGTTACCATTTTCATGACTCTACACATCATGTTGCCTGTGTTGTACCCTGTGAACTATTCTACTGCAACATACACAGCAACACTATAAACCAGAGAAGACACCTACATCTTGCACTTTTATACCAGGTGTCGATAGGGGTGGTGATTTGTCGTCAGCCTAAATCCACTTTTGGTGGTCAGACCCTTTGGCTTATCATTCCAGTTAAATCCACCCTTATCATTTTTGGTGGCCAATTGTTGGTTTACTCTGGTACCAGCTATCAAGGGGGTCAACAAACCCAGACATCATCATCAAGCTTTCAACATTACAGTTTCAACTCATCACCTCAATGTTTGATGAAAGATTTTGAAAGTACCCGGCGTTGCTGAAAGTTGGAAATTGTTTCAAAATACCCGGCGTTGCTCGTCAAGTTGGCAGTTTTCCTACGATAGAAGGACAAGTGCCGAGCAAATCGATTTCCTGATCTGTTAGGAAGAAGGACAAGTGCCGTAACAACTGTTCCGGATTGAGAAGGTCAAGTGCTCAAGTCAATTCAGAAGGTCAAGTTCAGAAGCTGTTTTCTGTCAGAAGCTCATTTCCGTCGTCGTGGCAGTTTATGAGAGCAGATATGGATCAACGTTGGATCATTGTCCTAAGAATGCTGATCACATCCTGTTCTGAACTGTGCTGACGTTGTGGATTCATAGAAGTTAAGTGGCCTGTTTTGTTTGTGAACTGTGCCCTTATGTTCTAACTGAGCCTTCTGTCTCTCACATTTTTCACACTGTTTACATGTTACATGTTAAATGTTATTTGTATTTGAATATTTATATGTTTATATTTCAGCAAGTTTTTCGGTTGGGCGGTGTCTTTCAGTAGAAGATACCACGTCACAGAGGTTCTACTGTTAGCGTTTTCGTTAGGGACTGTGCGAATTTCCTACTGTGAAATTTGCTAGCGACAATCGTTGCTATATCTGTTTAGTTGTGACGAGTTGTGCTTTATTTTCGTTTTTTGTATATTTTTTTTTTCTCTCTTTCTGTTTTTTAGTTTCGATTTCATTTGTTTGTATTTGTAGGTCTCCTCTTTTCTATTATTCAATTCTTTACAAAATTGCTGTCTATACACTGTAGCGTCATTTGTTTGTCATATCTTCGCATATTTCTTTTTAGTTTTCGCTGTTTATTTATTTGACTTATGCGAATGTTTTCGTATTGCTTTGATCTTTGTTATTGTTTACATTGACTTTGATCTTTGTTGTTGTTTACATTGACTCTGATCTTTGTTATTGTTTACATTGACTTTGATCTTTGTTGTTGTTTACATTGACTTTGATCTTTGTTATTGTTTACATTGTTGGTGACCTTTGTTATTGTTTACATTGTCTTGTTATTGTTTACATAGTTCTTGCATAGTTAGCTTTCACTATTGTTACATATATGCTCATGCACTATTGGTCTATAGTGCACATATCATAACTAACTGGTGGTTTTTTGCTTATGCACTATTGTAGTGCAGTTATGATAAATAACTGATGGTTATGCACTGATTTGTGTAGTGCACTGATGATAAAGAGGTGACTTGTGATATTATTATACATTTGATAATACAAGTTGGTGTCAAATCTTGTTTCCCACAGAGATTGGAGTAAACATAGTGATTATACAAGCACTTTATTAAGTCTTGTTGCTATTAAGATTGAAATAAGATAATTAATTATTTCAGGTTCTGTACTCACATTTTAGACATCATGTCTACATTTGAGTACTTTATTGAGCAGGGTAAAACCCTTGGGAAGACTGGTGATAAATTAGAAGAATTTGCGACTGTTCAATATGCCAAGGCATTGAAGTCGGAGGAAAAGAAAATGAAAGAACAAACTGAACAAAAGAGAATAGATGCTGAAAATTTAAAACTGCAGATGCAGGTAGATGAAAAAAGATTACAAATGGAAATGGAAAAAACAAAAAAGAGAAGCAGAATCTCAGGAGAAGAGGCTTGAAAAAGAAGCTGAAAATAAGAGACTTGAAATAGAGGTTGAAGAAAAAAAGTTACAGGCTCAGGTTGAAGAAAAAAAGTTACAGGCTCAGGCTGAAGAAAGAAAGTTACAGGCTGAGGCTGAAGAAAGAAGGTTACAAAGAGAAGCTGATGAGAGAAAAGCAAAAATGGAGCATGAAGAAAAACTCTTAGCTTTAGAGTTAGAGAAGTTAAAGTTATTGAACACTGGTAATGCTAATGATGCAAATAAGGTGTCAGATAAGACTAATGCTAAGGATTTCAAGCTTAATCTACCAGCATTTAATCCCTCAATTGATGATATAACATTTTATCTAGATAGATTTGAAAGTGCATGTAAGGTGCATAATATAGATAAAACATTATATGTTTATCATCTGTCCAAGATACTTAGAGGTGATGCTTTGACTTTGTTGAGTATGGTAGATGTGCCGGACAAAAACAACTATGAGGTTGTCAGGGCGGCATTGTTAAAGAAGTACCAACTTAACGAGGACGGATATCGTCTTAAATTTAAAAACATGTTACCAGAAACTGGAGTTGAATTCTCAGAATTCATCTCAAGCATACGTCTTACTTTTTTACGATGGGTTGAGCTTTCTAAGACAGAAAGTACATTTGAAGCCCTTATGGATTTACTACTTAGAGACAAGGTCATATCTTCTGTTAATGAAGCTTTTCTTTCTTTTCTTCATGAGCGTAAGCCTAAAAACATAAAAGAAATGGAAGAATACTGTAGCCAGTATGTTACTGCGCATCCTCACATAACCATTAGCAACTCTAAAGTAAAAGAAGGTCTGCCAGTTGCTTCGGCAGCACCTTATGGCCCAAATTTTATGCGTAAATTTCAGGGTAGCCAGCAAAATTTCAATAAAAAGAGTAACCGTAATTATGCCCAGAACCATAGTAATCAATTCCAGGGTGATTCTTCTTCCCAGAACTGGAGACAACCTAATACTACACGGTATTCTACTCAGGTTAACTTTAGAAATTTTCACAAAGGTAATCGGCATAGAGGGAAATATTTTTTGCAGAGACCTCAATACCAAGATAATAGAGGTTCTCAACAGCATAGAGATGGTAATGACAGTTATGGAAACTGGAACTCAAACCAGGATAAAAATTACAGTAGGGACTTTAATGATTATTGCAGAGGCAATAATGGTCGCGGTAGATCGCAACATAAGAGAAAAAGATATCAACAGACGAATTCTGTTCAACAAGAATCTCAGGGAGCAGATAAACAGATTAATAGTGATAAAGACCATAATGCTATCGGATGCTCATCTTTTGATTTTGGTAGAGCAAATAAATGTATCCAATGCAGTACTTTATTTGATCCGAAGACCGTTAGTACTCTAAGCTGTGGTCATCCTTTGCCCGCTCTTCCTGCTAATGTTGCTCATGATGGGAGAGGTTCTCTTATATTACATAAGGCGCTTGTAAATAGTAATCCAGTCTCAGTGTTGTTTGATTCTGGATGTACTACTGTTGGTGTTAGGCAATCTCTTGTAGATCCATCCTGTGTTACAGGAAAGGTCATCAAATGTGTCACATTTGGTGGCACGTTGGAAAAGTATCCTACTGCCATAATACATATTGCTACTCCTTTCTTCACGGGAGAGGTCCACGCGTGTCTACTTCCAAATCCTATTGCGGACCTTATTATTGGTCGTATTCACGGAGTTAGGGAATGTACCCCACAGCAGATTGCTGTTTGGGAGGAGCAAAACATTGAAGCTACCAATGCGGTGGTCACAAGAGCACATGCTCTGGATCCACCTCAAACTTCATTAACTAATAATGATGAAGTAAATGACCAAGATAGTCACTTGACTATTACACGTGACTCATTTATCAAATTGCAAGAAGAAGATCCGTCTTTACAAAAATTCTTCATTCTAGCAAAAAAAGGTGATCCTAATCAGAATACTAATAGAAAATCTTGGATTTCTATGAAGAACGGCGTACTTGTACGTATGGTACAAGACTCGACTACGTCCACTCATTCACAAATTCTTGTGCCCAAGAGCATGAGATTGCAAATATTGCAACATGCTCATGACTCGCAATGTGCTGGACATATGGGTTTTTCCCGTACAAAGTCGAGGGTTCTTGCGGCTTTCTTTTGGCCATTTGTGAGCAAGGACATACGAATTTACTGTCGCTCTTGCAAAGTATGTCAGGAGGTCAAATCTAAAGGACCACGACATGCTGCGCCTATCCAGGCTGCTGACATTCCTATTCGCCCTTTTCAAAAATTGGCAATAGATATTATCGGTCCTTTTAGAATTAAGTCAGCTAGAGGACATCAATTTATTCTTACATGTGTCGATATGTGCACACGTTGGCGAGAGGCAATACCTCTCAAGAGCATCTCAACTGCTGATATCGCAGACGCTCTTTGGCTGATATTTTCTCGCTTGGGTTTTCCCGGAGAAATATTGTCAGACCATGGCACTCAACTTATATCAGACACTATGTCACAGGTAATGTCTATGCTACATATTAAAAGGTCTCTCAGCAGTATCTATCACCCAATGTCTAATGGGTTAGTTGAACGTTTAAATAGGACTCTGAAAACTTTACTTGGTAAGATAACTGAGGATCATCCTCAGGATTGGGACAGGGTCTTACCCGCGGCTCTCTTTGCGTATAGAGAGGTCCCCAATGAACATACAGGGTTTTCCCCTTTTGAACTTGTCTTTGGCGCGCAACCGCGCGGCCCTATGTCTTTACTTCACGATCTAATCACTGCCGATAATATTAGCGATGAAACTCAATCTTCTTATGAGTACGTCATTGCTCTTAGGCAAAAGATCATCGAGGCATGCAAACTAGCAACTTCTTCATCCGAATTTGCTAAAGAAAAGGCAAGGCAGTTTGCAAATAAAAATAGATGTCTACGACAACTTTGTCCAGGTGACAAAGCTCTCGTTCTACTTCCTTCAAGGGAGAACAGACTTCTAATTGCATGGAAAGGTCCATATGCAATAGTCTCCAAAATTTCTGATGTCGACTATGTTGTCGATATTGATGGAAAGCATAAAACTTTCCACATAAATATGCTCACGGAATTTTATGAAAGACCTGACTATTTGCAGCCTATTTTCCAGGTAACGGACAATTCTCAAGCACCTCATGGTCAGTACTCATCTCTGTCAGTTATACAGGATGAGGAAACTACTTTTTCTGATGTCAATCTTCCTCTTCCTATGGTCCCACTTTATTCTACGGAATCTTGGAAAAACGTGACCGTTTCTCCAAATCTTTCCGCTGAGGAACATCGACAAGTTTCTTCGATGTTGCAAACATTTCAGGATGTTCTTACAGACATCCCGGGACACACACATGTCATTGAACATGACATTGTGCTAACTGATCATAATCCTATCAGAGTCAGACCTTATCCAATACCTATCCATTTCCAGTCTCAAGTCGAAAAAGAATTGGATGAAATGATACGTTTGGAAATCATTGAACCATCCACTTCAGCATACTCTTCGTCTATGGTTATTGTTCGAAAGAAGGATAATAACATTCGCATTTGCGTAGATTATCGCAAATTGAACCAAGTTACGAAGTTTGACGCTGAACCTATGCCTTCATTAGAAGAGCTACTCAATAAACTTGCTAATTCTAGATTCTTTACCAAACTAGATTTGTCTAAAGGTTATTGGCAAGTTCCGCTAACTGAACGTGCCAAACCTTTTACAGCTTTTTCTACACCTAGGGGTTTATTCCAATGGAATTTCATGCCTTTCGGTCTTATGAACGCCCCTGCTACATTCGTACGCATGATGCGGCGAATTCTCGCATATCGTACAGATGTCATAGCATACTTAGATGATATCTGTCTATTCAGTGATTCCTGGGAAGATCACTATTTGGGTTTATACGAATTACTGTCTACTCTTCGCGAGTATAACTTGACTGCAAAACCCTCTAAAGCCTTTATAGGATTTAGCGAGATTTCTTTCCTAGGTCATCGTGTTGGTCATGGTCTTTTAAAGACAGAGGACCACAATGTTTCAAAAATACTTAACATTTCGGTCCCTAAGACGAAGAAACAAGTACGGAGTCTATTAGGTTTGATCCAATTCTACGGACGATTCATTCCGAATCTGTCCTCCATTATGGCACCGCTTTCTACTTTATTGAAGAAAGGGTCGCCTAATCTGATCCGCTGGTCTAAAGAATGTCAATCCTCATTGGACCAGGTTAAAGCCCTATTTTCATCTCCACCTATTCTTAGGTTACCTACTATTGAGAAGACTTTTGTTCTTCGAAGTGACGCCTCGTCAACTGGGATTGGGGCAGCACTAATGCAGGAGTATTCTGATACTCTGCATCCGGTGATGTATATCTCTAGGAAATTAAATGCTGCAGAAAAGAATTACTCGGTTTTAGACCGTGAGTTATTGGCTATTGTATGGTCTATTCTGAAGTTACAAAGATTTCTTCTAGGCGCACACTTCATTGTGGAAACCGACCAGAAAGCGCTTACTGCTATTCAGAGCAAAAACTTGAAGAGCTCGAGGTCCACTCGTTATGCCATAGCTCTTCAACCATTTCATTTCTCGGTTCGAGCTATCCGTGGTTCGGATAATGTGATGGCAGACATTCTGTCCAGATGTCCACACGATTCCACATGATTCTTCTGTCATATATATATTTCCTGATATACAGTCCAATATTATAATGACATGTTAGTAGATTTTTTCTCACTTTTTTGGGGGGAATTTATAACATTGTACTATGTAATTATCTAAGAAGGCTTAGTTAGTGATATACGGGCCAAAAGATCACTCGGCCACATTTAGATAATATATTTGCATAATTGTATTAAGAGATTTACCAGTTGTCTTTAAGATTTGTGTTATTGATATTTTCGCAGCACATCAGTGAAGTCTGCGAGATTATGTCCATTGTGGAACATTGAGGATATCAAGTCCTGTCCTAGATTGGGAGCGGATGATGTCCACATCTTCCTCTATTGATTGTTTTATGTCAACGAAGAATAACATTGTATTAGTTATTAATTACTGATGCATTATATAATGTAATAATATAGTGCGGTATATTAGTATATTACACCGCTATTTGCACAACACATTGTATGATATCATAATGATATATTTAATTTCATATATTGGTATGAGAGTAATTTGACTTTTATTATGATGTTGCCATCATTGTGGCGTGTGTTGGTGGCACCTTCCTGGAATATATACGCGAATACTTAGATAAATTTTTTCTCTAAGGACCTGAGATATGATCTCAGTTTCGCTCCATGCGTTGAGCTAGTTTGTTAGGTATATATCCGCGCATCATACGTGCGTTAGGAGCCTAGATTTTTCCGGCTCCAGGATTTTAAAAAAAATGTTTCATTTTTTTTTTCCGGGAGGGTGCGGTAATGTTACGCACAAATAATTACTTTTTCCAAAGTCTTTGTATGATCATTTTTCGTATGTATGATCATTTTTTGACTGAAAGGTGTATTATGTTTTTACAGTCAAAGGGTCATAACCCGAGATATCGAGACTACAATTTTTTATCAGTTTGCCTTCTCTTGTATAGAGACACGTTCGGTCTATAATTTCTTGAACGAAGCGTGACCATATCTCCTTATTTGGTAGTATCAGTCAACTGTTGTAGATGCCTGAAACCTGTCTTAACGCTTCTGTTCATGACCATAAAAGGCGCGACATCTTGTCTTGGGATAATTGGACTTGATTGTTACTTCACCTAGATTTTGTTGAAGCATGTTCCTAATTTCTTGGAAAAATATTGTGAGTTATTATTACTTCATAAATCTGAGCATATGGTGCTTATTAAGTGTTAAAATAGCTTTAAAAATATGAAATCATTGATAAAAGCAAGTTTTTCTCTTAATGTTTTAAAGGTGGAAACAGTCAATTGTCTGGGACTATTTTGTGTAACGTGTGTTATAAATTAAATTTTTAGACACATAAAGCTACTAATTGTATACTAGTTGAACTAGCAACTGCATTGTTATGTATCCTGTAAACATATTTCTTGCACAGAATGGCCGATAAATCCAACCTTCACGCTTTATACAAATATTGGAAAAGAATTAGCTTTTTCAGACCATGATTTGACAGACTTTGTGTTTACTTCGGTAAAAAAAAACATAGAGATAGACAGGATAAAAAAAAAGCGGCGGAGAACGAGAAAGTCGACCAGTTGAGGGCAGAAAAAGCATATGAACGCTAAGAAAGAAAACTGGAACGAAGATACGAAGGGTAAAAAGCACAGAAGGAAGCTGATAAAGTAAAGACGGGAGCCGAAGAGAAAAAAAGAGCAAAGGACATTGGAAAATGAACAGGCTGACAAACACAAGGCAGAAAAGAATGTCCAAAGGGCTCACGGAAATAGATTGAAGAAGGAACTAGAAAATTAAAGACGGTTCCAGTCCTATTGGGTTGGGAAGCTCCTAAACTATCGAAGGGGAAAGCATCTCCCATGCAGCAGCACTTAGTGCGGCTTCTTTCCAGCAAGATGTCTGCTCCCAAGCCTCGGAAGAAATATATGGTAATTTTCTAGATTCGAATCTTTAGCTGCTACTTATGGCTTAGAGAAGGAGAAATATAAAAAGAAGCTATCCCAGAGTCTGCTTATGATGTATATCTAAAGATTCCCACGGAAGACAAAAAAACTATGAAATGCCGAAGAAAGCCTTGCTCCAGCGTGTTCACATTAACGCTGACAAATTTCGTAGCAAATTTCAAGAGGCTAAGCGACAGAAAGACGAATCAATTCGGCAATTTGCTACACGACAGGAGACGTACTAGGAGAACTCGGGATCAATCAGTACCTATAATGAATCGTATGAAATGGCTGCACGAAATGATAGTCGTGGAGCAGTTCAATGACTTGCTCACCACTGACGTGGGACGGTACCTGGTAGAGCATGGGGCCAAAACCCTGGAGTAGGTGATAACCTTTGTAGAATTGTACGAAAATGCGCAGGTAGAAGTTAACTTTTCAATGACGCTCGGCCACAATAATCGCCCTAATCTAACATATCATCCTGCCACTAAAGCTCGTGCTTCACAAGCCATGAATAATACAACACACAAACCGCAACAACCACAGACCAGCACCACAAAGAAACAGAGCTATCAGTCTCATGGAACCGATGAGCGAAGGTGCAAATAGTGCAGATCTTACACGCATTTTACGTCGGGCTGAAAAATAGCACTTATAATGTTGCATTACTGTTAACAAGGTTGATAGGGAATCATGACTTTAGGACATGCCATAAAAATCCCAAACATCCTCACAGCCAGAAAAACAGATTTTTTGTTTTTACAACCAATTGATACTCCATTTTTAGATAATTCATCACATTCACTCTTCACTTTAGAGTTTTGCTAAGGTTAGCGCAAGTAAAACCCATATAGTCCTTGTCAGTTTTCGCATTTATGGTTTTGTTCGCCCAATCCGTCTCATGCGATAAAATTACTCGCCCGCAGACGGAAGTATACATGCACTCGACGGATACGAATGACATAATCGTTTCCTTCCGACTTTTACGAACAGATTACTTTCGATAAAAAATAAGATGTTACATCTGAAACACATTGTCGAAAGAGTGTACGCACTTGTCACTTCCATATATGTGAGACGTGACCTTTTGCACCACGCACATAATTTGCCATGTGGGAATGATTTTGAATTACCCCACCTAAATATGCAGTTTTTAAACGATTGGCGGGGGTTCGAAAAGGAAAACCCACCAATTTCCTGATTTGACGCCACCTATAATCGTAACAAACAATTGCGTGGGAGGTCAAGTGCCATATAATCTGACACTTTAACCAGATTAGATCACTGTAAAAATTTCGCCTCGCGCCAAGACGAAAACTAGACTGCCAGAGTTAGAATTAGAATTCCATTTATCAGACCGGACTTTGTTGGAGCATTCTGAAGGACGTAAACAGCCCAGGACAGCTACATCATTGTAATAAGGAAAACCGGGATCTGAGGAAACTGAACACACAGATCAAAGTGGGAATTTATTGTTAAAGTAACGACCCACTAGAACACGTGTAAAAGGCATCTGCAAGTGCCAACCTAATTCTCTGAGCAAACAGTCTGTAAGCCAAGATTGGCGTAAGTTGTACATTCTACATTCTATATTTTTCATTACTAGCATGTGAACTAATACGTATATATTGCCATGTAAATATCAATATGTGAAAATTGTTAGTGGATGTCCAAGACATTTGAGGCTGGCAACCTCAGCGGATAGAATGATGATTTCATGAACCACAACTGCATGGGCTGGTGACTGCTTTATTGCTAGTTTCTTAAAAATTAAAAGCATAGGTAGTCCCAAGGTCCATAAAGAGCAGGGAAGGAAAGATGAAACACATGATGTTCATTCTAATTATACTGTTTACATTTACAAACCAGGGTAAATGTCTGTGTAAACATATTCTATCTATATTGTGAAAATTTTGCAACCAGTGTTGCAGTAACTGAAAAAAAATATTCAATCTATAGTGTGAACATGTTTCAACCGGTGCAAGATGTAAATGTAAACATATTATATCTATACTATTAAGCTATTCAATGTAAATGTGAAGACAGTTTTTTCAGAGATTAAGCTTAATTCTCATCTAGGTGAAATTACGAGGTAGCTGGGATGGTAGAGTAGGAAGAAGGGGACACATAACTATGTGTCGCGAAACTCAATACTCATAGAGTATTTGTTTCTATTATGTTACCATACTAATTGGTGGATCCAGTTCAAGGTACTATCTCTGTAACAAGAAGGGTACAAGTGGCCTGAAGTTGAAGCTAGATACCATCATCAGACTGGGCTTTAAGACGCGGGACCAATTTCGTAGACACTCCCTGACACTTCTGGGAACGTGCTGCCCCATTCAACCTTGTCCAGTGACGAGCGTGATTAACGATCCAGACTACCAAGAACCAAAACATCAGAAGGAGCAGAACCGTCACTGAGAGCTAAGTAATTTAATGAAGCTGTCAAGCGACCTCCTTTACAAATTACCATTACATTACACAGTGATGATAATTTTCTGATAAATAATTATACATTTAAAAAAAACACCTTGTTAATACTAAGTTAATATTAAATCTTTGAGATGTAAATATAAACATTTAACGTCGATTTAGTCATTTTGAATGTAATGCATGTTCGTCTCAGTCATTTTACTAAATTAACTCCAAGCAGAGCTATACCACACAACGAAGAATTACAATGAGTAAATCAGGGTGGGAGCTTGAACGAGCTGAAATTAATAATTGCTTAATTCTTCATGAAAGGCCGTGGATTAGATATAAGTTAGCAATTGCCCTGCCCAACGCAGTATTTTTCTTGACTTCTGAAATATCTTATGAACACTTCCTTGAGACAGAAGCATCACTATCCTTCTATCTACAACTCTGACAAGAGTAATATTGTGCAAAGATAGATACCTTTGAAGACCCATATTAGATACTTTTGAGTTTTTACCACGATTGGACCACTACTGCTATGCACGGGAGGCAATTCCGTGACAGAGGCCATGACCTATCGTCTAGTTGGAGACCATGTTTCTTCTTGTTACTTCAACCACTTTCCTCATTTTCCTAATCTCTAAGGTTTTTGAGCTGGCTTTTGTGGGTTATAGTCATTTCCCACTGTGGCGAACAGTAATAAAATAATACGTCTTACATTATCATCAAAGCTAATATTTACTGAAAAAGTACAACCTTTTTTTTTATTAAATAAAGTTTTGCCTCGTTTTGGCGAGGCGCGTCCAGTTCAACCTAGTCGGTTATATTAGGGCGCATGTCCAAATATAAAAGACACTTAGGTCTGAACACATTTATAAAGTACAACCATTTTTGTGACAAACATTTGTCATTATAACGATGATTAGAATGTGATGTTTATACGTTTGTTGTCTATTGTATTTTTAACAATCTTATGTAAAACAACATCTCTGTGGCCTCTAGTGTTTTTCTTACTTGTTTACTATTTATCCATGACTCACTTCCGTTTGTCAGGATTTGTTCTTTATAACACTGAATAACTCTCTATCTTACTTCCATTGACAACGATTTGTACCATACAAAAACTGTTCACCTTACAGAATGTTATTTAGCTCGGGCATTTCTCCGTTTCTGAGACGGATCTTCGAGCTGAAGTTATTAACATGCCTAGGTGTTTGAATCTATTGAATAGTTTTAAAAATGTTCTATTTACTCTGATGAAACGAATTCATTCAATAAAACGTACCATCTGCCCTGTTAAAAGTATGAAGTATTGTGTTGAGGTGTCTACTTACCCAATTCACGAACATGTACTCTCAACCAGGTAAATAAATAATGTTTAGTCCACGTCAGTATAACTTTATCCATGGGCCTGTTTAGACACGTATTTTCGTCACCGTCTGTTACTGTCTTTACTGTCTCATCTTTTGTAGCAACCGTGTTGATCTGTGCCAGGTCAGCTGTTCATTTAAGATATCACAAATGTAATTTACATATTTTTATTGCACGTATTCATACATTCATAGTCAACCTACCCATCATATCTATCATTTCATTTGCACATCTACCTATTCATGCAACCAATAAGTACGTATTTATAAATAAATAAAGTAACCAGACGGCAATTGTAAAAGGTTAAGGCATTTAATATATTGCGATAGAGGTTTCAATTTTGAACGCTTTAGACACGATCGATTATGACGTGTATAGAGTTGTTTAGGACACAGTCGGTAACTAAGAAACGCTACCCTTTTCACATTGACCGTCAAGCTGTTAAGACGCGTATGACTTTCCTTCCAATGTTGGGCATGGTATTGCCATACAGATATATTTTATGCAAGTACGGACATGGGTCAGTCCATTGCTATTACGAAGATTTGAAATGATTAAAGGTCAGTACGAAGTGAAAAATTAAGGAAGGATGAATTACAGTCCATAGTATTTGATTTTGCCAGACTCATAGACTCACTGTCGGCCGTTGGAAACCCCAACCGCGCGTGCATACAGCTATGACAATCTGCATACAGTAATTTGATTATTGGACAAGGACTGATAGGATATCTACATATCTATGCCATATATTTTCAAGTTATAATATGTACCTTTGTGATCAACATGCATGAATCGTCTTGACGTGTAATCTGTATTAAATAATTGTGGACTCAATGGAACCGACTTGTCACATCAATCGTATTCCAAGGTTCAATTATTGTTCAGAATCTTCCACCCCTGCATTCGCGTAATCTTACATAGAAGGCACGATACACGATCACTCAAGAATATCAAGAAGATAAAACAATGGCCAGAATTTATAACTACTTTATTGACATTATATGGAACATTGTTCAGAGCTAACCAAACCACTACTTGCAACAGACCACTTGCAACAGTGGTGTCCGGTGTCTGGGGATCGACAAAAAAATTTCTGAATGACTTTCGAATGAAATGTTTACGATCAAGTTACGATCACATGATGTGCTGAATTATGACCTATGACGCAGTACTCAGTCTAATGCCTAACAACGCGACGTCACTGAAATTCGTGTAGGTGAAACTATCGGAGAAAAAACTGAAGTCGTTCTTTTAAGCCTAACCAAGGGAAAAATAAGTCATTTGAAGCAGACACAAGAAATGGACTACAGGAGCAGGCAGTCAAGGGCATTAGCCTAGCTGTTGACGACCTATAGCACTGACCGAAGCAACGGGAAAGATAAGTCTAGCTGTTTAAATTGTCGTCATTGCAAAACCGTAATACTGAGTCCATTTCGCTTTGATTAGGCATGTCTATGTATTTTCATGTATATATGTTAAATTTGTTTTCCATCGTATGTATTTGTTGTTAATTCGTGGGCCGGTTGGAGAGGGAACTGAAATCTCTGGGAATGTCGCGAACAGCTGACCACCTAGATTTCAGTCGTTCTTAGGGAACTTAAACGATCGCACTTTTGGAAGCCCATTGAGGTTGCCATTGGACAGTCTGTCCAAATTTGCTACCGTTTGACAATTTGCGTTAGCTGTACTGTCCCGTAGATAATTGGTGTATTTTATTCGTATTCAGTTAATAATTTTATTCAGTTCTGTACCATGTTCGTCACTATTTCGTCCATTCTCCTCTGACTATCATTTATTTTATGATTGTTAATTTTCGTCCGTTATGAGTCCTGTGACGTCATCATTTTTCGCAGTCATTTTTATTTTTTGTGTACTTTGAATATTAAGTTGACCTCGGGTCAGACCATGACCTTTCATTTGGTCTGTGACATTTCCGCTTATTTTATTTAGTTCATAAATTCATTTTTAATTGTGAAAATGTCTTGTTTGCGTCTTGACATTGTTTGTACCCTTTAGTTGCATCATTGCTTGTCTGTCCTCATGATATATATTTATATTACATTAATAATATGCTATTATATGCAATAATACACTTGTAATCTAATTTAATTAATTTTTTCTGAAATTTAAGGGTAATATGGGACATTGCATAATTATGCAGTGATAGTCCAAGAAAGTAGCACTACAATTTATCATAGATGCCTAGGGCATAATAATATATATATTATATTGACAAAATAAATAATCTTATAGCTACCTTTGAGGTAATAGACCCATTGTATATTATTTAATATACTTTTCTGGTACTAAGAGAGTGACTTAGTACATTGAACAATATCATTACTAGGAATTATACCCAACATTATTGGACATTGAAATTAATTGTGTGATATAATTACATTATATTTAACAGATATCATAACTATTTATGATATAGTATTATTTAGATACAATATTGTTACAAAATATTGTCTATTAGTTGAACTTAGACATTAAGTTCAGTACTATTGTGATTATCTATATTGAATATTCCTAAGTTGAGTAAGTATAATAATTACTCTGAAGCTACTATTGACTAATTTAATCAGTAATTATCAATAATTACTTACAGATAAAAGTCAAAATGCTTACTATAGACCATTTCGTTAAGATTGGTCGTGAATATGGTTATAAATCTCAAGAACTTCGTCAGTTTGCTGAATCAGAACTCGAAAAATATGAAAGAAAGGAAGAAGAGAAAAAGGCTGCATTAAAGAAAGAGGAAGAGGAACAAAAGGCAGCATTAAAGAAAGAGGAAGAGGAACAAAAGGCAGCATTAAAGAAAGAGGAAGCAGAACTTGAGATGAAGCAAATTGCCAAGGAAAATAGGTTGAGAGAGATTGCTCAACGTGAAAGAGAAGAGCAAAGAGCAATCTCCAGGCAGGAAGAAGAGAATAAATTGAAACGAGAGGAAATTATTTTACAACAAGAAATGGAATTGGCGCGTATTAAATTGGAGACAGCAAGATTACAAGCACAAAATGCTGATGCAAACCAGAATAATAACGCACAAAATGGATCATCATCCAGCCAGCCTAAACACTTCTACAACTTTAAACTACCCATTTTCAACTTGAACGTCGACGACCTTTCATCGTTCCTGGCACGTTTTGAACAGACTTGCAAAACAAACCATTTGCCTGAAGAGTCATGGGTACTCAAGTTAAATGAATTCTTGGTTGGAGAACCACTGACAGCTTCTCAAAATGCTGACCCATCAATAGCTAATAACTACGGTGCTATTAAGTCCTTGCTTCTACGAAGATTTCACCTGGACGAGGAACACTGTAGGTTGAAATTTAAGGGAATTTTACCTGAATCTCCAAGGGATTTTGCAGGATTCATTGCGAATATACGCAATACATTTAACAGATGGGTTGAACTGGCAGAAGTCAACAAATCATACGACAAATTAGTTGATTTACTACTACGAGATAAGGTATTATCTTCGGTTAGCCAGCCATTTTTTGCATATTTGCAGGAGCGTAAACCAGGTACTATGGATGAGTTAGAAAAAATTTCTTTAAACTACTGTTCGGCACACCCGAATGCAACCATTTCTAACTCCTCATTAAGAGAACCTCTACCTGTGGCGTCTAATATGGCCTACAATCACAATAACAAACAAAGACATCACAGTGTAGACAGAAGCAGGTTCCAAAGAAATCACAATGTTAACTTTCAGAAGGGACATAATAATGATTTCAACAATAAAAATGAGTTCAACAGAGGTAGATCACGAGATAGAAATTATTCACCTCAAACAAACTACCACAATGGTCAACATAACACTCATTATAATCGATCACATACTCCCAATGATAATAGTAACTGGAAGGGTAATAATCATGGCTCGAGACATCGAGATAATAGTTACTATAGAGGACGACGAGATAATTCTAACAATTATACTCGGAATCGATCTCATTCTCGGGGATCATCTCATTACAACCATAATACAGGGGCGGCAGTTACAAATAATACTACCCCTATAGCTCAGGTTCCACTTGACAATAATACAACACAGTCTTCTGCTGCATGTTTTGCTATTAATTATAATGTGGCAAATAGTTGCCAGCAATGCAATCTTATTTTTCAGAAGGCGAAAGAAACAGTGCTTAACTGCGGACATATTATACCACAGGTAGGTCTTGCAGTCAACGATGGAACAGGCCTACTAATTTTTAACGGGATTAGTTAATGGATCCGTCGTCTCAGTATTGAGGGATTCGGGATCCACAACGATTGGTGTACGACAGTCGCTGGTACATCCCAGCTGTGCAACGGGGGAATATGTTCGTTGCATGACGTTTGGTGGAACAATAGAGTTTTACCCCACAGCTATTATTCATGTCAACACTCCTTTCTTCACAGGAAACGTAAAAGTATGTATGCTAAAAAAGCCTATAGCTGATTTGATGGTTGGTCGTATACACGGCAGTAAAGATTGTACTCCAGATGAGATTATAGAATGGGAGAAACATAACCTATGCACTGGAAACGCCGTGACGACTAGAGCACAGACTCAACTCATGGAGAAAGTTGATGATAATAAAATGGATGCAGACAACCAAGAGGAATTTGTAGTCAATTCACCTATTGACAGGGAAACATTTGCAACCAAACAAAAAGAGGATAAATCTTTAAAAAATTTTTTACGTTGGTTGATAAAGTTGACAATCTATCCTCAGGTAATAATAACAAACATTGTTTTGTTATTAAAAATGGCATATTGATTAGATGTTTTCATGACAAATCACAAATGAAACAACAAGTTATGGTCCCATATACTTTTAGACGGTACATTCTTCAACATGCACATGACTCACATTGTGCTGGACATATGGGATATACTCGAACACGATCTCGAGTACTGTCTTCATTCTTTTGGCCAGGGGTGTCAAGAGATATTTCGCAGTATGTACGTTCCTGTACTACATGCCAAGAAGTGAAAGCACGTGGAGCTTTTCACACGGCGCCTATTCAGGCTTGCGATATCTCAGTGAGACCTTTTGACAAGATGGCAATAGACATTATTGGTCCATTGCTACCATCGGCCAGAGGACATAGATTCGTCCTTACGTGCATTGATTTGTGCACACGATGGCCGGAAGCTATCCCATTAAAGACCACCACTACCACAGATGTAGCTGATGCACTACATCTCATCTTTTCTAGAATAGGGTTTCCTAGAAAACTTTTATCAGACCATGGGTCACAGTTTATATCTGACACCATGAAGGAAGTCATGAAAACTTGGGACATTGATAGGAATTTAAGTAGTATTTATCATCCGATGAGTAATGGTGCGGTTGAAAGACTTAACCGTACACTTAAACAACTACTACATAAGGTTACTGCTAAGCACCCTCATGACTGGGACAGAGCACTCCCAGCTGTTCTATTTGCTTATCGGGAGGTACCGCATGAACAAACTGGCTTCTCTCCCTTTGAATTAGTTTTTGGTGCTCCCCCAAGAGGTCCTATGGGACTAATAAAAGACTTATTAATTGACGACGAGATGACTCAGGACACTCAGTCATCTTACGAGTACGTGATTAATCTTCGGAAGAACATTATTGAGTCTTGCCAGTTGGCAACAGCTTCTTCTGAGGCTGCAAAAGCTAAGGCTCGATCTCTACAAAATATGTCTCGACGATTACGCCAATTATTCCCAGGCGACGAGGCTTATGTGTTACTTCCTCACAATAACAATAAATTATTGATATCTTGGAATGGTCCTTACAAAGTCATTGATAAAATTTCCGACGTCGATTACGTCTTAGATATCAAGGGACACAAAAAGATATTTCATATTAACATGCTCAAGCAATTTCATACACGTCCTGAACACTTACAGTCAATTTTTCATGAACTAGATGACAACACAGTATCCACTTGTCATTATACTAACTTATCTGTCATCCAGGAAGAAGAATCTTCTTTTCCTGAGGTACAGTTACCGTTACCTGTACCAGTAGTTCAACCTACTGAATCTTGGCGGGATGTAACCATCTCTTCAACGGTTACACCGCAACAGCGTCTACAGATTGCTAATCTATTACAATCTTATCCAGATGTGTTGACCGACGTTCCGGGTCGCACATCGGCTATCAGTCATGACATTACTCTCAATGACGATACACCTATTCGTGTACATCCCTATTCTGTTCCTTTACATTTCCTTGCTAAAACTACTAAAGAACTTGAACAGATGTTGTCTCTGGGAATCATTGAGACTAGTAATTCGCCATTCTCTTCTCCATTAGTGATTGTCCGGAAGAAGGACAATAACATTAGACTATGTGTTGATTATAGAAAATTAAATGCTAAGACTATAGTTGACAGCGAACCACATCCACTTATCGACGACTTACTACCACGTCTATCCAACGCAACTATATTTAGTAAGATAGACTTAACTAAAGGTTATTGGCAGATACCACTGACCGAAAAGGCTAAGTACTACACCGCATTTTCCACGCCACAAGGTCTATACCAGTGGAATGTGATGCCTTTTGGGCTTGTTAATGCGCCAGCTACCTTCATTCGCCTGATGCGACAAATTTTATCAGGTAGACCAGACGTTATTACATATATTGACGACATATGCTTGTTTAGTTCGTCGTTTGAGGAACATGTTTCGGGACTTAGATATGTTTTTGACACTCTAAGGAATTATCATCTAACTGCTAAACCTACAAAGGTGCAAATCGCGTGTAATGAGATAACCTTTTTGGGACATATCATTGGATCGGGATATATCCGAACGTTACCTAGTACAGTCTCAAAAATTCTAAACATAGCAGTTCCTCAGACGAAGAAACAGGTCAGGAGTTTGTTAGGACTTGTTCAATATTACAGTAGATTCATACCAAACTTGTCATCCATCACGGCTGTATTGTCTTCATTGTTAAAAAAAGATATGCCGGTGAAGGTGACATGGACTGGTACATGCAATGAAACTTTCAACAAAATTATAAATTTGTTCTCACATGAACCAATTTTAAGACTTCCCGATGCTTCCAAAAGATTTTTCTTACGAACAGATGCTAGTAACTACGGCATTGGTGCATGCCTGCTCCAGAACCATGACGGCATTCTACACCCCACCTTATATATATCAAGAAAGCTGAAGCCGGCTGAAACAAAGTAT
This sequence comes from Oreohelix idahoensis, assembly GCA_024509875.1. NCBI lineage: Eukaryota > Metazoa > Mollusca > Gastropoda > Stylommatophora > Oreohelicidae > Oreohelix > Oreohelix idahoensis. Next base: position 212,586 of record JAMPIV010007626.1, on the reverse strand, counting down.
TCCACAGTCGACAAGGAACTTTTGTCTGTGATCTGGGCAATAACGAAGCTGGAGAAATTCTTACTCGGTGCCCCCTTTACCATACAGACGGACCAACGTGCGGTCGCATCCTTGCGTCGATCCAACCACAAAAGCCAAAAACTTGCCAGATATTCAATCATCCTACAGCCATTCGAGTTCTCCATTGAACACATACCTGGCACTGAAAATTGTGTGGCAGATGCGTTGTCACGTAATCCTATTGACGACGAATAATCAACATTGACACTCTTAAACTACATCAATCAGAACTACATTGGATTGAACGAAGTATCAACTATAAAGGAACTAACCTTGCCTTCAATTCAAACTTTATAAACACTATATGCATCACAGAATTGAACGACAAGACAATCAAGGTATATATACTTACATTCGAACTTCGTATAATATCCATACACGATATACGAATATCATTGAACAATCATGGAATAATATCTGACGACAAGTCGAACTTATTATCCTATGGACTCTTAATTCTTCGATGCAGTTATAAATGACATTTCTTTCCGACGTGGACATTTGAACACTTTTGCCTAAAAGAATTCATCAGGATCAAGACTACGGATGGATCATCATATCCTATACTAATTAATTAGTTAACTTAACTTCTTAATTGAATTATTATCAATAAAATGAAAGGTGAGAAAAAAAAATTAAATGAAAAAAAAAAAAAAAAGAGAACGAAATACTAAAAAGAAGAAATTATGAAAAGAGAAAATAAATCTCACACAAGTATTAGATTAATAATTTTTTTTTTTAATGTACCTATACAGTATTTAGTTAGTTAAGTTAGTTAGTTATTATTCACTAACACTTAACACACACAATTAAGTTAAAACTTATATTCGAATTTCTTTCTATTTCTTCTTACTTAGTTTGTCTTTTCTTCTCTCATAACATCGCGTGAAATTAGAATCTTAATAATTTAACTCTTAGTTTAATTAATTAATTTAATTTTAATTAGTCAAATTAATTCCTATATGACATACTAATACGACAGACCTTACTTTAATTTAATTCTATCATTCACTATTAACATTGGACATTTATTTAGTTGATATAATAATATGTATAATATTGATATATAACGTTAGATGACTATGACAAATAGTTAGTTGACACGACCGCAACAGTTCTACTCAGAACATCGTCGGCCATATGTCACAATTGTGTTAAATTTTTTTGAAAAATTGTTAAGTCGGATAGATATTGAAAAAAAATCTATCGATTTTTTTTTTCCCCGGTGTACAGGGAATTGTTACGGTATATGATATTAACGCCGTCTGCTAAAGGTTACCAGACGTGCAATTGTAAAAGGTTAAGGCATTTAATATATTGCGATAGAGGTTTCAATTTTGAACGCTTTAGACACGATCGATTATGACGTGTATAGAGTTGTTTAGGACACAGTCGGTAACTAAGAAACGCTACCCTTTTCACATTGACCGTCAAGCTGTTAAGACGCGTATGACTTTCCTTCCAATGTTGGGCATGGTATTGCCATACAGATATATTTTATGCAAGTACGGACATGGGTCAGTCCATTGCTATTACGAAGATTTGAAATGATTAAAGGTCAGTACGAAGTGAAAATTAAGGAAGGATGAATTACAGTCCATAGTATTTGATTTTGCCAGACTCATAGACTCACTGTCGGCCGTTGGAAACCCCAACCGCGCGTGCATACAGCTATGACAATCTGCATACAGTAATTTGATTATTGGACAAGGACTGATAGGATATCTACATATCTATGCCATATATTTTCAAGTTATAATATGTACCTTTGTGATCAACATGCATGAATCGTCTTGACGTGTAATCTGTATTAAATAATTGTGGACTCAATGGAACCGACTTGTCACATCAATCGTATTCCAAGGTTCAATTATTGTTCAGAATCTTCCACCCCTGCATTCGCGTAATCTTACATAGAAGGCACGATACACGATCACTCAAGAATATCAAGAAGATAAAACAATGGCCAGAATTTATAACTACTTTATTGACATTATATGGAACATTGTTCAGAGCTAACCAAACCACTACTTGCAACAGACCACTTGCAACACGCTCTGACATAAATATCCGTACACTTCGAAAAACACAAGCCAGACACAACTGTCCTAACGATAACCTTCGTTCCCCCCGCAGAAGACGCTGTCCACGTCATACACTAAAAACCTGTGTCACACACATTCCACAACTCACACGCTTTTACAATCGAAGCGTATTCGCGTTCTGCTCCATTGCGCACAGCGATGAATTACCAGGCTGTGAGCAAAGTGATAGGTAACACTTTAACCCCGCCCCCCAGCGAAAACTGAAAGTTTTTCATATAGGAAGTCATTTTTAGAAAATGCGAGAAGTTACCGTCCAGTCTATGTCATACTTGAGCAACAGTCTATGGAATGTAGTCAGCACCATGGAAAAATGAGAAAAATGAATGAAAATGTGAAGAAATATGATAATGAAATTGTGAAGTTTTGGAAAATGAAATATCTGAATGCATTTAATTAAAAGATAAATGATGTTACGGGCGCTCTCGGGTACCCCAGTATATTCTGGGTGCTTCGATGACTTCTAGTATTTGTGGATGACCAAGTTATTATATTTTATAGAGTCAAAGTCCCTCGGGTTCTTATCACTTTTGTAGGATTCCGTAATACTGTCCGTTGGTATCGATAATGTCTGCTTTAACCCTTGTGATACATTCTGTGCTGAACATGTTTCATATTAAATATTCGACCCTTGACTGACCTGTATTAGTCTCTTGTCTTATTGATTATATTGGCAGTGTGAGATGCAGTGTGTTAAGACATTAATCATCACTGGTCATGATCAGTTGAAGATAAATAGCATTTAACTCAACTCCGAATACGACAGTTGATAAGACTGTGATTTTGACGACTTAAAATATTTAATTAGTAATTTCATACCATGAGCAGACACCAACTACATGGGAACAAAAGTCACATCACATTCATGTACGATCTGTAAGAGTTCTCATTAGTTCATAAGCACATGTTCACAATCTCTATCTAGAGTTCTGGTTAGAGGTCAGTTCCTTTTAACGGCCAATGTCCTTTGGCATAAATTCAGAGGCTAACTAGACTTAACTATCCTGCTAGTTCTGCAATACACTTATTAAGCTAGGCTTACGTCTACTGCTAGTCGTTTAATATCCGTTACACTAGGCTTACGCTTGCCGCTAGCTGTACAATATCCATCTATACTAGTCTTACACTATTGCTAGTAACATAATGTTCCTTTGGCATACCACGCCAGGCTAATCTGCCATAATTATGCAAACTGCGTTATTCATACGACGACTTACGTTTGGTTCAAGAAATACACTGCTCAAATGGCTTCCCAGCCACACAATTACAAAGTGGACAACGCCACACACTTTCCAGTGGTTATACCACACAATATAAGTGGCAATGGCCACACTTCTGAAACACACTGCCCTTCGGGTCAAAACCCACCAGTCGAATTATATAGTGGCAATGGCCACACATGCCATACGCTGCCGTTGGGGCCGAAGCCCACACGTCGAATGACGTTATAAAGACATACGCGTCATGCATAGTGATATGCATACTACGTCGTTAATCTATATTCAATTGCGATGTTCCATGGTGCAGATCCGAGTGTGATCAAAACTCAAATGCATGCACACATGCAACAATCATCGACATCGGTCGATGAGATATATCTCTATTCGTTTGAGGTGTTCCATGATACAGCCATTCGGATCGTCGACAAATCCAAATGTCTGTAAGCATGAAGCAATCCTCAACATCATCCCCCTCACTTCCAAACGTGACACTTGTGGCACGGATGATAGTGATGGAGAAGACGCCCGTCTCCCAAACATATCAATATTAGTACTACCTACTTATAAGTATGATAATCATTAAGTAGACACATTAAATTTTATAACATTAATAATAGCACTTGTCAACATGGTGACTAAAGAGTTAATTCAATTTCTTCTCAAAGACGTTGCGCGATAAAAGATCTGCCAAGTTATTGTCTGAGCCAGCAATAGGCAGAATCGTAAATGAAAATTCTTGAATTAACAAATACCATCGGTGTATTCTAGCGTTACGCATTGTTCTAGCTGTTATGTAAGTAAGAGGACCATGGTCTGTCATAATGTAAAAGTGCGTGCCGATGAGATATCTTGACAGCTTCTCCAGGCACCAGACCATAGACAGGAGCTCACGTTCACCTGTCGCATACTTCTGTTCAGCCGGAGTCAGTTTCCTCGACACATAGAAACATGGATGGAGTGTTTCCTTGTAACATTGCAGCAAACAACCACCCATTGAGTAACTCGAGACATCTGATTGAAGTATGAATGGAATACGTATATTCGGTAATAACAAAATAGGTGCATTGCTAAATAATTTCTTAATTGTTACCAAAGCGCTTTCGCAATCTTTGTCCCAACGTACCTTATTAGGACTACCTTTGGTCAACAGTGCGGACAAAGGTGTAGATAGTTGTGTGAAATGCGGGATGAACTTATGGTAATAGTTTATTAGGCCTAAAAGGCTCCTAACTTGTTTCTTAGTAGAAGGGGTAGAAATCTCTAGAATTCTTTTGACTGTATTGTCATCAGGATACAGTTTGTGGTTACCTATGCGGTGACCAAGAAAAGAAATTTCCTGACAACCAATTTGGACCTTTGAAGGTCGCACAGTCAAACCATGCATACGTAACGTATGTAGAAGGGAAGTTAAACCATCAATATGGTCTTCCCACGAGTCATGAAATAGGCAGATGTCATCGATGTACGTGATGACATCTTTACGATCGCCAAGAAGGCGGCACATCATGCGCACAAACGTCGCTGGCGCATTCACTAACCCAAAACACATATAATTCCATTGGTAGAGCCCAAAAGGAGTTGTGAAAGCTGTGTAAGGTTTGGCATTTTCGGCAAGAGGAATTTGCCAGTAGCCTTTAGAGAGATCTAGTTTGCTAAAGAAGGTAGCATTAGATAATTCTGATAAAAGATCATCTAAAAGTGGCATAGGCTCCCCGTCTGTGATTGTAATTTTATTCAATCGCCTAAAATCAATACAAATACGTAAAGAATCATCCTTCTTTTTAACTATCACCATTGGGAATGCATATGGTGATTCCAAAGGAGATATCACACCTAAACGTATCATCTCTTTTAACTCTTTCTCCACCCTATCTTTGTGGTGTAAAGAAATAGGATAGGGTCTAAGTTTGATAGGTTTATAATCAGTAAGAGTAATATCATGGGATATAAGCGATGTCTGACCTGGAAGGTCGGTGAGAACATCATTGAAAGAAATAAGAATATCCCGAACTTGATCTTGTTGTGACGAAGATAGTGACGAAGAAATAGTCACGTCTTTCCAAGATTCCGATGATTGCAAAGAAGGTAGTTGAAATTGTAAAGGGATAGACGAAGTAGTATCTTCTTCATGAACAACTGCAAAAGAAGCAGTATGATGTGAAGAATCATCAATAGAGTTAATGACAGGAATTAATTCCTGTGGTCTTTCAACTGCTAATTTTAGCATGTTGACATGGAAGGTTTTGATTTTACCTCTAACGTTTACCGAGTAGTCAACATCTGTGACTTGTTTGATAACATCAAATGGACCTTGCCATGATATCAGTAATTTGTTATCGTTATGAGGTAGCAACAACCAAACTTTTTTCCCCTGGTTTGAATGATCTTAATATTCTCTTTTGATTATGTAATAATCTTGATCGTTGAGTGGCTGATTTTATACTCTGGGATGCATACGTGCACGCATCGATGATTCGTTGTCGGAGATCAATCACTAACTCGTAGCTGTTTCGAGTGGCTGTATCAATTGACGCTCCAATCAACAAATCTTTGAGTATCATCATTGGTCCGCGAGGATTCGAACCATAAACCATTGACTGACTTTTTATTGCTATAATAAAAATCAGTAGAGTCATCCTTCCTGGCATCTCTACCATAAGATGATCTCTGTTTATAGTATCCTTTTTGATGTGAACCATTATAATCCCTGCCTCTGTGATACCCACGATCATGAGGTGAATATCCTCTATAACCTCGTCGATATGAATTCGAAGGAGAGCGATGACGACGGAAGTTATAAAAACCTCTGTCGGATTGATAATAATCTGAACGACAACGTCCATCAAAGCTCTTCGATCGAGGTCTGTGATCATGTTGTACCGCGCACACAGGCATAGGATCTCGAATAGTCGATCTATGAAGATCTTTATTCTGATGTGCGGTTTGATACTGTCTTCCGAGTTTTTCATACTCATCGATAGAATTAGGATGTCTTTCCTGTAAAAATGCTTCTAATTCAGTGCTGCATGCGGATAAAACTTTATCTCGCAGCATGAGATCTATAACACCTTCATATGTTTTATATACCAGATAGATCAATCCATCTGCTAAGGAAATGTTTAATAGATGCAATGAATTCACCAAAATCTGCATCCTTGCTTGGTTTAGCAGCATGAAAGCGATCTCTGAATCCAGACTCAGTTAACTGGAAACGTCTTAGTAATACCTCTTTTACGACATCGAAATCGCTTCTGCTTTTCTCATCAAGACTCATGAAACATTTAAGTGAGTCACCAGTCAAAAAATCAAGTAAAAGACTGCTCCATCTTTCCTTGGGTATGTTCAGAGCTGTGACCTTGATGATGAATCTAGATATGAAAGAGTCAACACAATCGCGAGTTTGGTCAAAATGTGGCATTTTTAACTTAGGATAAAAAATATTTGTAGCAGCCGCAGTCTTAGTCTGTTCAGACTGCACTTTAGCTAATTCTAAAGTTTTTTCTTTTTCTGCATGAAGTTTTAATGTTTCCATTTCCATGGCATTTTTATGGGCTTGATCCAGTTGCATAAGTTCCATTCTTCTTAATTCCATTTCTTTATCTCGTTGTGCCATTCTTTCCTTCTCAAATTCTCTGTCTTTTTCTTGTTGAGCTAATTCTTTATCACGTTGAGCCATTTTATCTTTCTCAAATTCTCTGTCTTTTTCTTGTTGAGCTAATTCTTTTTCTTTTATTTCCCTCTCTTGGGTTAATTCAGATCTCCTAAGCTCATCAGCTCGTTTAGTCATTTCGCGCTGTTCCATTCTTTCCAGACGCGATAAATATTCATCATATTTTGTATCTGCAAAACTTTGTAGTTCCGCCCCTGATTTTCCATAACTTTTTCCAATATCAATGAATTCCTGTAGTGTAGACATGATAATAGGTTTCTGAGTACCTTCAATAGTCTATAATATACACTAGGTTTATAGAACTCACTATAATATGTACATGAATATATTAATCAATAACAAACAAGTTCGGAGAACATGTGACAAAGACAGTGAAAACAATCAAATGATTTACAATGAAATGATTTTTCAATTATACGACAACACTTTACACTTATAAAGTCAATAAAGGAGACTTATAAACAGTAATCAGTAAAAGAAAGAAAAGAATTTACATTACAAAAATATAACAAGACAAGTCGTCATAAACGAACGTGTAGACAAAGAAGTTTTAGATCACACACGACAACAATTGTCAACAGTACTGAAAGTAGGTTATGTAAATAAAGAGGACGTAATTCACTTGACGCAACTGCTAAGTACACAAAATATGGTTATAATGCTAACTGAAGAAACATTTATTTCCTGACTCAAAAGAAAAAATATAATCAGTCAGATCCTCAGTTAGCAAAATAAGCATGTAAATCTAATAGAAGTTAACATTCACTGAAGCTTTCCTGGGAAAATTCCAGTCAATATTAAACACGACGAATATACGAATATACAAAAAACATGAATGGGGGAACACAGATGATAGTAAAAAGTCATGAATGGGGGAACACAGATGATAGTAAAAAGTAAGTCAAGTGATGATGAACTGTAGACCAAAGCTAATGCAAGGACAATATGATAATGTTCAAGCGCCCTAGTAAAATCAAGAACTTATCTGTTTAGTTGTCCCTCTGAGAAATACATGAATGCATGTAATTCTAATCCAAGTGTCTTCAACAGCTGAGGTCCATTGATGGTAGACCTTGACCTTCGCAGCAGGGTAACCGTTTGAAAGTATTGCTTCGGTCTTGGAACGTAGTTTCTTCAATCGATCTGCGTCGCAGTCTCAGATGAATTTGATGAATAGATACATTCTCCACTGGTTCAGGTTCTTGAGTGGAAGATTACCGTTCTATCTGCGTGAATCAGTCTCTTTGGTGGAAGAAAATTCGGATTCTCAGGCAATGTTGTCTGCTAACGTTGACGGCATCGATGTAGTGACGTCACTTTCTGTCCTGCGCATTTCAGTTGCCGGTTAGGATTGAATGAATGATTTTGCATTTAAAACGTTCATCATCAGTTTAACTTTCTTCGATACTTGAAGGGGGGAATCCAGTATTCACGAAATCCAGACACTTTCTGACACCAGTATGTTACGGGCGCTCTCAGGTACCCCAGTATATTCTGGGTGCTTCGATGACTTCTAGTATTTGTGGATGACCAAGTTATTATATGCGTATTCAGTTTATAGAGTCAAAGTCCCTCGGGTTCTTATCACTTTTGTAGGATTCTGTAATACTGTCCGTTGGTATCGATAATGTCTGCTTTAACCCTTGTGATACATTCTGTGCTGAACATGTTTCATATTAAATATTCGACCCTTGACTGACCTGTATTAGTCTCTTGTCTTATTGATTATATTGGCAGTGTGAGATGCAGCGTGTTAAGACATTAATCATCACTGGTCATGATCAGTTGAAGATAAATAGCATTTAACTCAACTCCGAATACGACAGTTGATAAGACTGTGATTTTGACGACTTAAAATATTTAATTAGTAATTTCATACCATGAGCAGACACCAACTACATGGGAACAAAAGTCACATCACATTCATGTACGATCTGTAAGAGTTCTCATTAGTTCATAAGCACATGTTCACAATCTCTATCTAGAGTTCTGGTTAGAGGTCAGTTCCTTTTAACGGCCAATGTCCTTTGGCATAAATTCAGAGGCTAACTAGACTTAACTATCCTGCTAGTTCTGCAATACACTTATTATGCTAGGCTTACGTCTACTGCTAGTCGTTTAATATCCGTTACACTAGGCTTACGCTTGCCGCTAGCTGTACAATATCCATCTATACTAGTCTTACACTATTGCTAGTAACATAATGTTCCTTTGGCATACCACGCCAGGCTAATCTGCCATAATTATGCAAACTGCGTTATTCATACGACGACTTACGTTTGGTTCAAGAAATACACTGCTCAAATGGCTTCCCAGCCACACAATTACAAAGTGGACAACGCCACACACTTTCCAGTGGTTATACCACACAATATAAGTGGCAATGGCCACACTTCTGAAACACACTGCCCTTCGGGTCAAAACCCACCAGTCGAATTATATAGTGGCAATGGCCACACATGCCATACGCTGCCGTTGGGGCCGAAGCCCACACGTCGAATGACGTTATAAAGACATACGCGTCATGCATAGTGATATGCATACTACGTCGTTAATCTATATTCAATTGCGATGTTCCATGGTGCAGATCCGAGTGTGATCAAAACTCAAATGCATGCACACATGCAACAATCATCGACATCGGTCGATGAGATATATCTCTATTCGTTTGAGGTGTTCCATGATACAGCCATTCGGATCGTCGACAAATCCAAATGTCTGTAAGCATGAAGCAATCCTCAACAGTCAGCACCATGGAAAAATGAGAAAAATGAATGAAAATGTGAAGAAATATGATAATGAAATTGTGAAGTTTTGGAAAATGAAATATCTGAATGCATTTAAATAAAAGATGAATGAAATGAAAGATCTAACTAATTAAATAGTATTAAGTAAGTATAATAATTACGTTAATGTAAATGTCCACATGAACTTGTGTGTGCTGTCTGTAGCATTGTATAAAACTGATTAACTAAAGTTACTGTCATCAATGATAGGTTCATCTTTCATTAGTGTGAAAGCTTACTATTTGCAATTTGAGCACTTTAGAGTCACATAACTGGTTTAAGTAATAACCAAAAAGAATGTTCAAATGGCGAAGTTCTCCATAGGCGTATCGAATCGATTGTTTCTTGTGTGAGATTTCTTTTCATATGTTGCCTCTTTAGTGTCACAGTCTCTGAGCCCCAACATTTTGAAGTTCGTTTGCTGGAATAGGAAATATGATCTTTTTAAAGTACTGCATCCCAGTCATTTTGTGAAGGATTGACATTAAGATATGACAAAGAGCCTTATACTGTTTGATTTTGTTCCTTTACCGCAGATGTCATGACTGTCCGGAAATCAGAACCTGTGTACTGTTCATGGATCTGGATGTAGTGTAAAACGATTTGAATGTATTCACATAAAACATCTGTTATCATGACTCCAAATGACTTGAGTTGTTTCTCTTGATAACAATGGTAATCTGTATCTGGTTATGGATATTGTCAAGATAGCACTGTTAAGTTAGCGAGGTATATGTAGACAATCAGCACTGTACCTTGGTCAATGGGTCGCAGCAATGTCAGATCCTTGAGAATCGGGCATTTCTGTCTGTGTACATCTAGACAGAACATCTGCAAGCACATTGGACTTGCCCTCAATAGGTCGAATGATATAGTCATATATTTGCAAATTAATTGCATAACGTGCTACTCGTGCGTTTTTCATGTTGAACTTTTGAAGGAACGACATGGCCTTCTGGTCTGTCTCGATGATGAAACGAGAACCAAGAAGGTAACGTTGAAGCTTTGTGACAGCCCATATGATCGCGAGAAGCTCGCGCTAAATAATTGGATATCTGGTTTCTGTCTTTGTGAGCTTCCTCGACACATACATCACTGGATGAAGCATTCCATCTACTTCTTGCATTAAGGAGCCACCAATACCGTACATCGAAGCGTCTGTCCTGAGAATAAATGGGAGATGAGGATCAGGGAGTTTTAAAATTGGTGCACATGAAAAGTAATGCTTTAAATGGACTAGAGCTATGTTGCAGGCCTCCGTCCAGACAATTCTATTAGGGGAGCTTTTTGTAGTTAACTTAGATAGAACTGACGTAACTGAAGATAAATGAGGCATAAATTTATTGTAGAACTGTATAAGGCCGAGAAGACTCCGCACCTGCTTCTTAGTCTTAGGAAATGATAGGTTAAGAATCTTCGAGATAGTTTTATCCTCAGTTTTCAGAAATCCATGGCCCACTCTGTGACCTAGGAAATAAATTTCTTTGAAACCTATTTGAACTTTCAAAGGATTCGCTGTCAGATTATTAGAGCGAAGAATTTCGAGAAGAGATTTCAATCCAGAAACATGTTCGTCCCAAGAGTTGTGGAACAAACAAATGTCATCTATATAGGAGAAGATATCAGACCTATGAGAAAATAGTTTCCTTATCATCCGAACGAAAGTCGCTGGTGCGTTTACCAAGCCAAAGCACATGAAATTATACTGAAAGAGACCCTTAGGGGTAGCAAAAGCAGTGAAAGGTTTTGCTTTTTCCGTGAGAGGTATTTGCCAATATCCCTTGGCTAATTCAAATTTGCTAAAGTAGGTTGCTTTAGAAAGTTTTGACAGTAATTCGTCAAGAACTGGCATTGGCTCTGCGTCAAACTGCGTTATGGAATTGAGTTTACGAAAATCCATGCATAATCTGATATTATTATCCTTCTTCTTGATTATAACCATTGGAAAAGAATAAGCAGACTCTGATGGTGCAATAATGTTAAGCTGTAACATTTGACCTAATTCTTTTTCAACCTGATCCTGAAAGTGGATAGGGATAGGGTAAGGCTTTAATTTAATAGGATTCTGATCTGTGAGTCTAATATCGTGAGTGATTATAGACGTTCGGCCTGGAATACTAGACAGAACTTGCTGATATGACTCTAGAATAGAAAGAATTTGAGATTGTTGTTCGCTGGATAGATCCGGACAAATAGATACATTACCCATGATTCTGTCGGATAAAGAGACATGACCGGAAGTTGCAAAGGTACATCATGAAAAGAAGTGGGTTCTTCTTGAATCACTGACAACGAAGAATAAGATGTAGGATGATCAATGATTACTTCATTAACAGCATCTAAGATAGGTTTGAGATATTCAGGTCTATCATGGAATTGTTTGAGCATGTTGATGTGAAAGGTTTTATTCTTGCCTTTGACGTCAAGAATGTAATCAACATCTGTCAATTTTGAAATAATTCCATATGGACCACTCCACGAAATGAGAAGGCTATTCTCTCTCGTTGGTAGCAGGACGTAAGCTTTGTCTCCCGGAAGTAATTTCCTTAACTTTTTCCAACGGTTTTGAAGAGATCTAGCTTTTTTTTGCCTTTTCAGATGAATCAGTCGCCATTTTCCAAGCGTCTATAAGTGTCTTTCGTAGATTCACCACATACTCATAGGATGACTGGCATTCCTGAGTCATCTCCGAACCTGTAAGTAATTGTTTTATTATCGACATGGGTCCTCGTGGTGGAGCACCATACATGAGCTCAAAAGGTGAGAATCCAGTGTGTTCGTTTGGGACTTCCCGATAAGCGAACGGCACTGCTGGGAGCACTCTATCCCAGTCTTGTGGATACGTCGTGGTCACTTTTCCCAGTAGTTGTTTCAGATTTTATTTAAACGTTCTATCATGCCATTGGACATAGGATGAGAAACAGAGCTAAGAGATCTATCAATATTGCATAGTTTCATGACATGCGACATGACATCTGACACAAACTGTGTTCCCCTATCTGATAAAATATTGTCAGGGAACCCCACTCTCGTAAAAATGAGGAATAGTGCATCAGCCACATCGGTGGTAGCAATGTGTTTAAGAGGTATTGCCTCCGGCAACCTGGTGCACATATCAATACAGGTGAGGACATATCTATGACCTCTGGCTGACGGAACTGACAGTGGACCTATTAAGTCTATGGCCATTTTTTCGAATAGTCGCACCGAAATATCCGCAGCCTGTACAGGTGCATTATGGTAAGCACCCTTTGTAGCCACTTGTTGGCATGTCTTGCACAAACGAGAAAATAATTTGACATCCTTGACTATTCCAGGCCAAAAAAAATGCCGTAAGACTCTATATTTCGTCCTAGCAAAGCCCATGTGGCCTGCACAGTTTGTATCATGCGCATGTCTGAGAATGTACGGTCGAATATTGGTTGGTACCATAATTTGCTGCTGTACTGATGTAACATCTCTAGCATTACGAATTAATATGTCATTTTTATTTGTATACCAAGGTTGTGACCTTTCCGAGCTACCGACATCATTTGATTTTACCAATTTGAAAAATCTTTTCAAAGAATTGTCATTCTTTTGCATATCAATGAATGATGTCTTCGTTAACATCGGCATAAGATATTGATCTTCCTCCTTGTCATGATTGTTAGTCATTTCTTCTTCCTCTTGAGCCTGTGCCTGTGCTCTTGTAACGACCATATTAGCGAGTAGTATATGCTGACGTTCCCAGATTTCTATATCTTGGAGTGAACACGCTTTTATACCCACAATATTGCCCATGATTATGTCAGCAATTGGTTCCTGTAATAAACAAGCTTTCACTTGACCTGAGAAAAATGGAGTATCAATGTGCACAATGGCCACAGGAAAGAATTCCACCGTGCCTCCAAATAGGACACATTTTACATTCTCCCCGGTGCAGCAAGATGGGTCTACCAACGATTTGCGTACTCCAACAGTTGTGCAACCCGTATCACGCAAGACTGAAACTAGTTGATTATTTAAAAAACCCCTGTGAAACATTAGCGAGCCTTTCCCATCATAAGAGGCTAATGCAGGTAACAACGCGGGCACAGCATGACCGCAGGAAAGTCTGGAGACCACATCTGACTGAAACAGAGTGCTGCATTCTGAACAATTTGATGGATTAAATAAATCAGCTGCACACGCATTTGCAATATTTGTGTTTTCCCCATTGGGATTAACTGCTCCTGTGTTACTACTCGTATTATGACTCCAGATAGAGTTTTTTCGATCCATGCTCCGAGAGCGATTAAATTTGTTATTACCCCGGTAATAATTCCGACTCTCTCTCTGCCATTCTGAGGATTATTAGTATGCAGAGGACACGTACAACCTGGACAGTGTTGAGATGGAGAAGAGTTTTGGTTGTTTTTTGTATAATAGGATCTGTCTCCTCTGTTCATGTAGGTAGTATCAGATCTACGCCATCCTCTGTTAGATTGAAAGTAACCCTGTGATGGTCTATTTCCATCAAAATATCGTTGGGAGTTTCTCTGATATTGATAAGGTTGATTGCCAAAATTGTACCTTCCTCGGAAAGATCCACTATTTCGGTCATTATTCCTGCCAAAATTTCTATCCATATTTTGCAATCGAGCTCTAGGGTTGTTTATCTGCACTGAACGAGCTGATGCAACAGGTAATGCCTCTTTAATAGTAGAGTTGTTCACACTCTTCCCTGGGTGTGCCGTCATAAACTGGCGCCCTAACAACTCAAGGGATTGTAACGATTCTGGCTTCCGTTCATGTAAATAGGCCAAAAAATCAGGGCTAATGGAAGAAAGTACTTTGTCTCTCAAAATAAGGTCCATCAAGTCCTCATATGTATGTTTGATTTTAGCCAACTCAATCCAACGATTGAAGCATAACTTTATAGTTGAAATGAACTCACTAAAGTCCTTGTTGCTTTCGGGTGTGAGTTTTTTAAATCTTAGCCTGTACCCATTCTCGTCTAATTGATACGTTCTTAAAAGTAATGTTTTAGATGCCTCATAAGATTTTATGTTTTCCTCATCCATTGTTGACACAGCTGTCAACGCTTCACCTGTCAGTAATGACATTAAATGTATCACCCATGATGATTTTTCCAGTTTGTATTACTCACACACTGTCTGGAATCGGTTTAGGAAGCACGAAATGTCGTCTATATTTTGATTAAATTTAGGTAAGTGAAGTTTAAATGATGAAGCATGTTCTCTCTTGACCGAACCTGCACCTTCTTGATTACTCTTTTTATTACTAGCTTCCAATTTGAGTCTCTCCAACTCTACAGAAGCCATTTTTTCTTCATGCAGAAATTGGGCTTTCTTAGCCTCTAAATCTATCTCATCTTGTCTTTTCTTTTCTGCCATTTCATCTTGTCTTTTCTTTTCTGCTATTTTTTCTAACTGAATTCGTTCATCTTTTTCGATCTCTCTCATTCTTGCTCTCTCATTCCTTTCCAGTTTCTTTTCTTCTCTTTCCAGTTGCTCCATGGCAAACTCTTTAAGCTCCTGGCCTTGCATTCCCATCTCTTTACCTAGCTGGATAAAATGCTCCAGACTAGACATTATGTAAGTTTAAGTATATATATATATATATATATATATATATATAAGTTACTTAGTCTGAATATGACTATGGGTACTGATGAGCGATAAACAGCACCAATGCCAATTCGTTAAAATTCAGTACTCTGCAAATGTGACTTAGCAAGTAATCAATGCAAACAAAAAAAATTAGGGTCGTACACTATAAGACAGAACACGTAGTACAATAGTGTAGCAACAGAAGAAAATACTAAGGTGTAGAAAAAAGGATAATGTTTGAAATATATGCTTACACTATAAGGTTAGACTAGACAAGACGAATTTACAACGTAAAATCCATATATCAACATAATGATAGCTAGAGAAGACCAACAATAGACGTACAAAAATGCAGAAAACTAAATTTAAAAAAAAAAACAATTGACAATTACAAACAACAGTGAAAAAACAGGACAGCACGTCTATAACATAAAGTAAATATAGTATATTGACAAAGAGCGCTTTCCACACAGCATTTTGAGCCGGGCCTCTTTGAGAAAATATTACACAAATTTCCCTACTGACACCCTTGATTGCAGACCCGTCCGAAGATGAGATGTAATTCTGCTTATCAAGGTCCCAGAAACCCCAACAAACATAAAACAGATAAACAAAAAGGCTCTACTATAGAATTGTGTAAGACTAAGGCTACAACAAACTAGTCCACTTATCTTTTTATGATCCTTCCTCCGAAGTATAAATGCACGTGACAGTATTGTTGCCTCCAACATATGCAACAGGTAGAGCAAAATTTCATCGATACAGATTGCTCCCACATGTAGAACTATCCATCTTGTTACACTGGTTGAATGAGTGTGCTTTGTCTTGACTGCAGAAATGTTGTTTTATTACTTTAATTTTTCCTGACGAATCCAACCTGGAACTGCGTAGAGTGATGATAACTTTCGTCTCAAAAATGTTGATGAAGAAAATACGAACTTCTATTGGTAAAGTTCAGCAAATATTATGATTGAAGTGTGCTGTTTACTCTAAGTTTCTTCTTGCAGGCTCTAGTTTGAAGAAAACCGGTTGGCATAGGTTGCGCAGAAATTTTCTATTGCTTTTAGATATTGTAAAATTAGTCGATGTTGCTATGGACAGTAGTATCGCTTGATAAAATCTTGTGGGTAGAACGAAATCCCGTGTATACTGGCCACCACTTTATACTGTTTCCTTATACTTATTGAAGGCTATTGGGTAACGAGTATATTAATGTGCTGCACTGGTCTTGTAAGATATTTTGATATAATAGACAACAGTCTCAACAGTAACGTACGGAATGGCCAACTTGAATAATCTTGATCAACAGCTTGTTGTACGTTTTATCACATTTAATATGTCACAATACAACATATGTGAACTTCACTTCTTTTGAGAGCATATGATGATATGATGTTACATCAGTAATACAAATGTGTTCCGTAGCAGCCATAAGCAATAATGTCGTTGTGCCGGTTTAAAGTCAGAATGTCTATGTATCGTCTACAACGCCTTCATACTTTACAAATCCGTATTGATTCAAATCACTTACTGTCCATCTCCTTAAGCCACACACAATCAGGCACACATCATAATGAATTGAGTCAATTATCCTGACTCTGAAATATTTTATAACAATAAACACTGGTCTGTCGCTCTCACATAAATATCCGTACACTTCGAAAAACACAAGCCAGACACAACTGTCCTAACGATAACCTTCGTTCCCCCCGCAGAAGACCCTGTCAACGTCACACACTAAAAACCTGTGTCACACACATTCCACAACTCACACGCTTTGACAATCGAAGCGTATTCGCGTTCTGCTCCATTGCGCACAGCGATGAATTACCAGCCTGTGAGCAAAGTGATAGGTAACAACTTACTTAGTCGTTCCCCTTCTACCGTGAGGTGTAGAGGTAGGTAACAATATATAGGTAACAATATATATATATATATATATATATATATATATATATATATATATATGATAAGGGTGGAATTAGGATGAGGTCAAATTACCACCTCTATCGACACCAGGTATTACAATGCAAGATGTGGGTGTCTTATCTGGTTTAGATTGTTGCGGTGTGTGTGTTGCAGTAGAACAGTTCAGGGTACACCACAGGCAACATGACGTGTAGAGTCATAAAATGGTAACTTCGCTTTAGGTTTATACCATTTATTGCACGCCACAAAACAGTCATGATACTTATGTTATCATCAGCATAGTATAACGAATGCAGCATTCAAACTCATGTTAACTGACAGTCATGTAGAAGTCAATACTCAATAGTTGTATGGAAAACAAATATCATAGCGAAGCTTGATAAATAATACATATAACTTCTGCAACCGTGGTCCGCTGCAGATCCTTAATGTTCATAGACAATAATAATTATTCCTTCCTGATGCTAGCAGATCAGATGTATACAATACGTCCGTTTACTGTCTGCACGTGAGTAGCATACATGGATTACAGGTCAGCTCGACCTTTATAACCTTCCTAAGTCTAACCATCTGACTTGGACGTGATCTCTGATATAACGAATCCTGGAACACAGACAATAGTCTTGTTGGTCTAGAGCGACCCATAGATATATAACTAGTTCAGGTATAAAGATACCGATGACTTAATCCTAGTCAAAGTACCTCTCCATTTTGAATCACACAGGCGAGCAAAAAAAGCGACAAAATGACGAACCTCTAGACGATAGCCTAAAGTTCGATACAAGAGGAATTACCTTATTTCGGAAAATCAACCATGAACATATGCCTCCAGGCAGGCTTGAATAATACGGGGAAATAGTCTAGTTAGCTAACTAACTCACAAAGACAATGTATTTCCCTCAGAGAATCACAAGACGCAGTCGCGTCCGCTCGCTAATCAGTCCATTTCTCAACTCCCCGACCTGGGCGGAACAACAAACGACAACCAAGTCGAGACATGCGCAGAGTGACAATCTCTGAGTCGCTGTTCACAATAAGACGATTCTAAGAACATTCGAGATAAAAGTCTTACACAGTCGCGCCTTTTATGGACATGAACAGAAGCGTTAAGAAAGGTTTCAAACATCTACAACAGTTGACTGATACTACCAAATAAGGAGATATGGTCACGCTTCGTTCAAGACATTATAGACCGAACGTGTCTCTATACAAGAGGAGGTAAACTCATAAAAAATAGCAGTATCGATATATCGGATTCTGTCCCTTTGACCATAAAATATATATAACATGCATTTCAGTCAAATAATGATCATACATACGAAAAACGATCATACAAAGACTTTGGAAAAAAGTAATTATTTGTGCGTAACATTACCGCACCCTCCCGGGAAAAAAAAAAAAAAACATTTTTTTTTTTTAAATCCTGGAGCCGGAAAAATCTAGGCTCCTAACGCACGTATGATGCGCGGATATACCTAACAAAATAGCTCAACACTTGGAGCGAAACTGAGATCATATCCCAGGTCCTTAGAGAAAAATTTATCTAAGTATACGCGTATATATCCCAGGAAGGTGCCACCAACACAAACCACAATGCTGGCAACATCATAATAAAAGTCAAATTATTCTCATACCAATATATGAAATCAAATATATTATTATGATATCATACAATGTGTTGCAAATAGCGGTGTAATATATTAATATACCGCACTATTTTATTACATTATGTAATGCATCAGTAACTAATAAGTAATACATGTGTTGATCTTCGTTGACATAAAACATTCAATAGAAGAAGATGTGGACATCATCCGCTCCCAATCTAGGACAGGACTTGATATACTCAAAGTTCCACAATGGACACAATCTCGCATCTTCAATGATGTGCTGCGAAAATATCAATAACACAAATCTTAAAGACAACTGGTAAACCTCTCAATACAATCCTGAAAATAATTTATTTAAATGTGGCCGAGTGATCTTTTGGCCCGTATATCACTAACTAAGCCTTCTTAGATAATTACATGGAACAATGTTATAAATTCCCCCTCAAAAAAGTGAGAAAAAAAAAAATCTACTAACATGTCATTATAACATTGGACTGTATATCAGGAAATATATATATGACAGAAGAATCATGTGGAATCGTGTGGGCATCTGGACAGAATGTCCGCCATTACATTATCCGAACCACGGATAGCTCGAACCGAGAAATGAAATGGTTGAAGAGCTATGGCATAACGAGTGGACCTCGAGCTCTTCAAGTTTTTGCTCTGAATAGCAGTAAGCGCTTTCTGGTCGGTTTCCACAATGAAATGTGCGCCTAGAAGAAATCTTTGTAACTTCAGAATAGACCATACCATAGCCAATAACTCACGGTCTAAAACCGAGTAATTCTTTTCTGCAGCATTTAATTTCCTAGAGATATACATCACCGGATGCAGAGTATCAGAATACTCCTGCATTAGTGCTGCCCCAATCCCAGTTGACGAGGCGTCACTTCGAAGAACAAAAGTCTTCTCAATAGTAGGTAACCTAAGAATAGGTGGAGATGAAAATAGGTCTTTAACCTGGTCCAATGAGGATTGACATTCTTTTGACCAGCGGATCAAATTAGGCGACCCTTTCTTCAATAAAGTAGAAAGCGGTGCCATAATGGAGGACAGATTCGGAATGAATCGTCCGTAGAATTGGATCAAACCTAATAGACTCCTTACTTGTTTCTTTGTCTTAGGGACCGAAATGTTAAGTATTTTTGAAACATTGTGGTCCTCTGTCTTTAAAAGACCATGACCAACACGATGACCTAGGAAAGAAATCTCACTAAATCCTATAAAGGCTTTAGAGGGTTTTCCAGTCAAGTTATACTCGCGAAGAGTAGACAGTAATTCGTATAAACCCAAATAGTGATCTTCCCAGGAATCACTGAATAGACAGATATCATCTAGATATGCTATGACATCTGTACGATATGCGAGAATTCGCCGCATCATGCGTACGAATGTAGCAGGGGTGTTCATAAGACCAAAAGGCATGAAATTCCATTGGAATAAACCCCTAGGTGTAGAAAAAGCTGTAAAAGGTTAGGCACGTTCAGTTAGCGGGACTTGCCAATAACCTTTAGACAAATCTAGTTTGGTAAAGAATCTAGAATTAGAAAGTTTATTGAGTAGCTCTTCTAATGAAGGCATAGGTTCAGCGTCGAACTTCGTAACTTGGTTCAATTTGCGATAATCTACGCAAATGCGAATGTTATTATCCTTCTTTCGAACAATAACCATAGACGAAGAGTATGCTGAAGTGGATGGTTCAATGATTTCCAAACGTATCATTTCATCCAATTCTTTCTCGACTTGAGACTGGAAATGGATAGGTATTGGATAGGGTCTGACTCTGATAGGATTATGATCAGTTAGCACAATGTCATGTTCAATGACATGTGTGTGTCCCGGGATGTCTGTAAGAACATCCTGAAATGTTTGCAACATCGAAAAAACTTGTCGATGTTCCTCAGCGGAAAGATTTGGAGAAACGGTCACGTTTTTCCAAGATTCCGTAGAATAAAGTGGGACCATAGAAAGAGGAAGATTGACATCAGAAAAAGTAGTTTCCTCATCCTGTATAACTGACAGCGATGAGTATTGACCATGAGGTACTTGAGAATTGTCCGTTGCCTGGAAAATAGGCTGCAAATAGTCTGGTCTTTCATGAAATTCCGTGAGCATATTTATGTGGAAAGTTTTATGCTTTCCATCAATATCGACAACATAGTCGACATCAGAAATTTTGGAGACTATTGCATATGGACCTTTCCATGCAATTAGAAGTCTGTTCTCCCTTGAAGGAAGTAGGACGAGAGCTTTGTCACCTGAACAAAGTTGTCGTAGACATCTATTCTTATTCGCAAACTGCCTTGCCTTTTCTTTAGCAAATTCGGAAGACGAAGTTGCTAGTCTGCATGCCTCAATGATTTTTTTCCTAAGAGCAATGACGTACTCATAAGAAGACTGAGTCTCATCGCTAATATTATCGGCAGTGATTAGATCGTGAAGTAAAGACATAGGGCCGCGCGGTTGCGCGCCAAAGACAAGTTCAAAAGGGGAAAACCCCGTATGTTCATTGGGGACCTCTCTATACGCAAAGAGAGCCGCGGGTAAGACCCTGTCCCAATCCTGAGGATGATCCTCAGTTATTTTACCAAGTAAAGTTTTCAGAGTCCTATTTAAACGTTTGACTAACTCATTAGACATTGGGTGATAGATACTGCTGAGAGACCTTTTTATATGTAGCATAGACATTACCTGTGACATAGTGTCTGATATCAGTTGAGTGCCATGGTCTGACAATATTTCTCCGGCAAAACCCAAGCGAGAAAATATCAGCCAAAGAGCGTCTGCGATATCAGCAGTTGAGATGCTCTTGAGAGGTATTGCCTCTGGCCAACGTGTGCACATATCGACACATGTAAGAATAAATTGATGCCCTCTAGCCGACTTAATTCTAAAAGGACCGATAATATCTATTGCCATTTTTTGAAAAGGGCGAATTGGAATGTCAGCAGCCTGAATAGGCGCAGCATGTCGTGGTCCTTTAGATTTGACCTCCTGACATACTTTGCAAGAGCGACAGTACACTCGTATGTCCTTGCTTACAAATGGCCAAAAGAAAGCCGCAAGAACTCTCGACTTTGTACGGGAAAAACCCATATGTCCAGCACATTGCGAGTCATGAGCATGTTGCAATATTTGCACCCTCATGCTCTTAGGCACAAGAATTTGTGAATGAGTGGATGTAGTCGAGTCTTGTACCATACGTACAAGTACGCCGTTCTTCATAGAAATCCAAGATTTTCTATTAGTATTTTGATTAGGATCACCTTTTTTTGCTAGAATGAAGAATTTTTGTAACGACGGATCTTCTTCTTGCAATTTGATAAATGAGTCACGTGTAATAGTCAAGTGACTATTTTGTTCATTTACTTCATCATTATTAGTTAATGAAGTTTGAGGTGGATCCAGAGCATGTGCTCTTGTGACCACCGTATTGGTAGCTTCAATGTTTTGCTCTTCCCAAACAGCAATCTGCTGTGGGGTACATTCCCTAACTCCGTGAATACGACCAATAATAAGGTCCGCAATAGGGTTTGGAAGTAGACACGCGTGGACCTCTCCCGTGAAGAAAGGAGTAGCAATATGTATTATGGCAGTAGGATATTTTTCCAACGTGCCACCAAATGTGACACATTTGATGACCTTTCCTGTAGCACAGAATGGATCTACAAGAGATTGCCTAACCCCGACAGTAGTACATCCAGAATCAAACAACACCGAGACTGGATTACTATTTACAAGCCCCTTATGTAATATAAGAGAACCTCTCCCATCATGAGCAACATTAGCAGGAAGAGCGGGCAAAGGATGACCACAGCTTAGAGTACTAATGGTTTTCGGATCAAATAAAGTACTGCATTGGATACATTTATTTGCCCTACCAAAGTCAAAAGATGAGCATCCGATAGCATTATGGTCTTTATCATTATTAACCTGTTTATCTGCTCCCTGAGATTCTTGTTGAACAGAGTTTGTCTGTTGATATCTTTTTCTCTTCTGTTGCGATCTACCGCGACCATTATTGCCTCTGCAATTATCATTAAAGTCCCTACTGTAATTTTTATCCTGGTTTGCGTTCCAGTTTCCATAACTGTCATTACCATCTCTATGCTGTTGAGAACCTCTATTATCTTGGTATTGAGGTCTCTGCAAAAAATATTTTCCTCTATACCGATTATCTTTATGAAAATTTCTAAAGTTACCGGGAATAGAATACCGTGTAATATTAGGTTGTCTCCAGTTCTGGGAAGAAGAATCTCCCTGAAATTGATTACCATGGTTCTGGGCATAATTACGGTTACTCTTTTTATTGAAATTTTGCTGGCTACCCTGAAATTTACGCATAGAATTCGGGCCATAAGGTGCTGCCGAAGCAACTGGCAGACCTTCTTTTACCTTAGAGTTGCTAATGGTTATGTGAGGATGTGCAGTAACATACTGGCTACAGTATTCTTCCATTTCTTTTATATTTTTAGGCTTACGCTCATGAAGAAAAGAAAGAAAAGCTTCATTAACAGAAGACATAACCTTGTCTCTAAGAAGTAAGTCCATGAGGGCTTCAAATGTACTTTCTGTCTTAGAAAGCTCAACCCATCGTAAAAAAGTAAGACGTATGCCTGAGATGAATTCTGAGAATTCAACTCCAGTTTCTGGTAACATGTTTTTAAATTTAAGACGATATCCGTCTTCGTTAAGTTGGTACTTCTTTAACAATTCTGCCCTGACAACCTCATAGTTGTTCTTGTCAGGCACATCTACCATACCCAACAAAGTCAAAGCATCACCTCTAAGTATCTTGGACAGATGATAAACATATAATGTTTTATCTATATTATGCACCTTACATGCACTTTCAAATCTATCTAGATAAAATGTTATATCATCAATTGAAGCATTGAATGCTGGTAAATTAAGCTTGAAATCAACAGCACTAGACTTATTAGCAGATGATACCTTATTAGCATCATTAGCATTACTAGATAACTTCAACTTTTCTAACTCCAAAGCTAAGAGTTTTTCTTCATGTTCCATTTTTGCTTTTCTCTCATCAGCTTCTCTTGTAACCTTCTTTCTTCAGCCTCAGCCTGTAACTTTCTTTCTTCAGCCTCAGCCTGTTTTTCTAATCTTTTATTTTCAGCCTCTATTTCAAGTCTCTTAATTTCAGCTTCTTTTTCAAGTCTCTTATTTTCAGCTTCTTTTTCAAGTCTCTTATTTTCAGCTTCTTTTTCAAGTCTCTTATTTTCAGCTTCTCTTTTTTGTTTTTCCATTTCCATTTGTAATCTCTTTTCATCTACCTGCATCTGCAGTTTTAAATTTTCAGCATCTATTCTCTTTTGTTCAGTTAGTTCTTTCATTTTCTTTTCCTCCGACTTCAATGCCTTGGCATATTGAACAGTCGCAAATTCTTCTAATTTATCACCTGTCTTCCCAAGGGCTTTACCCTGCTCAATAAAGTACTCAAATGTAGACATGATGTCTAAAATGTGAGTACAGAACCTGAAATAATTAATTATCTTATTTCAATCTTAATAGCAACAAGACTTAATAAAGTGCTTGTATAATTACTATGTTTACTCCAATCTCTGTGGGAAACAAGACTTGACACCAATTTGTATTATCAGTTGTACAATAATATCACAAGTCACCTCTTAATTATCAGTGCACTACCCAAATCAGTGCATAACCATCAGTTATTTATCATAACTGCACTACAATAGTGCATAAGGAAAAAAACCACCAGCTAGTTATGATAAGTGCACTATAGATCAATAGTGCATGAGCATATATGTAACAATAGTGAAAGCTAACTATGCAAGAACTATGCAAACAATAACAAGACAATGTAAACAATAACAAAGTACCAACAATGTAAACAAAACAAAGATCAAAGTCAATGTAAACAATAACAAAGATCAGAGTCAATGTAAACAATAACAAAGATCAACGTCAATGTAAACAATAACAAAGATCAGAGTCAATGTAAACAATAACAAAGATCAAACAATACGAAAACATTCGCATAAGTCAAATAAATAAACAGCGAAACTAAAAAGAATATGATGACAGAATGCGAAGATATGACAAACAAATGACGCTACAGTATATACACAAAAATTTACGTGAAGAACTGAATAATAGAAAAGAGGAGACCTACAAATACAAACAATTGAAATCGAAACTAAAAAACAGAAAGAAAGAGAGAAACAAAAAAAAAATATACAAAAAACGAAAATAAAGCACAACTCGTCACAACTAAACAGATATAGCAACGATTGTCGCTAGCAAATTTCACAATAGGAAATTCGCACAGTCCCTAACGAAAACGCTAACAGTAGAACCTCTGTGACGTGGTATCATCTACTGAAAGACACCGCCCAACCGAGAAAACCCGCAGAAATATAAACATATAAATACAAATCCAAATAACATATAACATGTAAACATATAAAGAGTGCGAAAAATGTGATAGACAGAAGGCTCAGTTAGAACATAAGGGCACAGTTCACAAACAAAACAGGCCACTTAACTTCTATGTATCCACAACGTCAGCACAGTTCAGAACAGGATGTGATCAGCATTCTTAGGACAATGATCCAACGTTGATCCATATCTGCTCTCGTAAACTGCCATGACGAAGGAAATGAGCTTCTAACAGGAAACAGCTTCTGACAGGAAACAGCTTCTGAACTTGACCTTCTGAATCTGCAACAGTAATTCTGAGACCGGAACAGTTGTTACGGCACTTGTCCTTCTTCTCAACAGATCAGGAAATCCATTCGCTCGGTACTTGTCCTTCTATTTGTAGACAAACTTCAATACCGCCGAGCAGCGCCGGGTAGTTTCAAAATATCAACAACTGTCAGTACTGCTGCGTCTTTCAAAAAATTTCATCAAAGGTGATGAATAGCAACTGCAATGTTGTCTTGTAGTCTGCTGATGATGTCTGGGTTTGTTGACCCCCTTGAGAGTTGGTACCAGAATAAACCAACTATTGGCCACCATGAATTGATAAGGGTGGAATTAGGATGCCGTCAAATTACCACCTCTATCGACACCAGGTATTACAATGCAAGATGTGGGTGTCTTATCTGGTTTAGATTGTTGCGGTGTGTGTGTTGCAGTAGAACAGTTCAGGGTACACCACAGGCAACATGACGTGTAGAGTCATAAAAATGGTAACTTCGCTTTAGGTTTATACCATTTATTGCACGCCACAAAACAGTCATGATACTTATGTTATCATCAGCATAGTATAACGAATGCAGCATTCAAACTCATGTTAACTGACAGTCATGTAGAAGTCAATACTCAATAGTTGTATGGAAAACAAATATCATAGCGAAGCTTGATAAATAATACATATAACTTCTGCAACCGTGGTCCGCTGCAGATCCTTAATGTTCATAGACAATAATAATTATTCCTTCCTGATGCTAGCAGATCAGATGTATACAATACGTCCGTTTACTGTCTGCACGTGAGTAGCATACATGGATTACAGGTCAGCTCGACCTTTATAACCTTCCTAAGTCTAACCATCTGACTTGGACGTGATCTCTGATATAACGAATCCTGGAACACAGACAATAGTCTTGTTGGTCTAGAGCGACCCATAGATATATAACTAGTTCAGGTATAAAGATACCGATGACTTAATCCTAGTCAAAGTACCTCTCCATTTTGAATCACACAGGCGAGCAAAAAGGCGACAAAATGACGAACCTCTAGATGATAGCCTAAAGTTCGATACAAGAGGAATTACCTTATTTCGGAAAATCAACCATGAACATATGCCTCCAGGCAGGCTTGAATAATACGGGGAAATAGTCTAGTTAGCTAACTAACTCACAAAGACAATGTATTTCCCTCAGAGAATCACAAGACGCAGTCGCGTCCGCTCGCTAATCAGTCCATTTTTCAACTCCCCGACCTGGGCGGAACAACAAACGACAACCAAGTCGAGACATGCGCAGAGTGACAATCTCTGAGTCGCTGTTCACAATAAGACGATTCTAAGAACATTCGAGATAAAAGTCTTACACAGTCGCGCCTTTTATGGACATGAACAGAAGCGTTAAGAAAGGTTTCAAACATCTACAACAGTTGACTGATACTACCAAATAAGGAGATATGGTCACGCTTCGTTCAAGACATTATAGACCGAACGTGTCTCTATACAAGAGGAGGTAAACTCATAAAAAATAGCAGTATCGATATATCGGATTCTGTCCCTTTGACCATAAAATATAACATGCATTTCAGTCAAATAATGCATTTTGGAAAAAAGTAGTCAAATATATACAAATATATATAAAGTATATATATATATATATATATATATATATATATATATATATATATATATATATATATATATATATATATATATATATATATATATATATATATATATATATATATATAAAGGCAAAGTGCGTTTGTATGTTCTTAATACAAATCCGCATGCCTTATTATTTATTGATGTATTTTGGCAGAGAGCCTCTTTAGTTACCCCCGGGTAACGCCATGCAGTTATTTTATAATTTAAGGCGGGCTGTGATGAGTGCGACTTTCTGCAAAGGGCATGCTACATGATGACGATGATGAATTATGACATTATGAGTAATTGAAGTTTTTCGTAAGATATTTAAAGAAGCCATTTATTTCTTAGGAGCCATAATCAAATAAAATCTTCTCCAATAAATATCATGGGATGTATCACAAATGTTCAAACTGTTATTTTATGTTTGTTATTAATGATCATACGTTTGCATAATTTACAACATAATTAAAAATGTTTAACTAAACATTTTTACGTTAATAGGAAGTAGAAAAAAAAAACGGTTTTCTGTAGCAATTCTTTTTTTAACTATGTAATTTGAATGGCACCCATTTGGCCAAGCGGTTTCAAATTCGATCAGAGCGGTATCGATTCATATATTAAAACTGACGGATGTTCTGTAACGATTAACATACACTGTGCGTGTTTAATCTTAATGAAAATCTAACATGGTTTACAAAATTTGTTGTACAGCATTTTTTTAACGCGTGGTTAAACAAACTTCAATTGTAAAACAACTGTAGCAAGTCACTAGATTATGGCTTTTTTCCGTTGCAATTTTTTTTAAGTTATTTTATTGTAAGAACTTTAGTTGTTGCAGAAAATTAAATTGTTAAATAGTTATGATCATTGAAGGACCGTTTGAATGGAAGTAATTTTCTCACATGTTGCCAGGTAACATAATTTGGTTTCTACTGATAATTTTCTATGCGTAAAACAAGGCTGTACACAGTATCTATCTGAATCACGGGAAGCAATCCAAATGCTACAATTATAAATCATATGAAACTATCGAAATAATAAATTTATTATTGAAAGGTCGTAATTTACAACTCTACATTTCTTATTTTACATAGCAATTTACATTTTTTAAACATAAACTAATGCTTTATGTGAAAAAAAAAATTACTTTGATATAGTATTTAAGTCATTATTAATGTTTATATCTGTTGCAGCATCCTTTTGGTAGTGGTTGCATTATTATTGTCCTTTGCATGTCAACGTCCAAACTTGTAATTAATAAAGAATATTATAAGGTCTGGCCATGTCTTGAAATTCCTTAATTCTCATTCATGCTTTGAAACATCGTGCTGAGATGGTCTGATATGCGAATGCTGGATACTGGTAGAACTGGTTAACAATTGCATAATATTGACTTGATAAGTCCAAGTATTCGAGTCCACAAAAACATAATTTATTTACGATAAACATTGAAGTCTCATAAGCATGGTTCATAATCAATGTACATTAATTCTGATTCATGTTAATACATAGTAGTATCCGTCCGTGTCATATTAATTTCATGTCAACATAACATCATGACTGTGTACGTGCGCTGCTGTGATCCAGACAGCCAGAAATGAGCGCATGAGTCTTGACGCATATAAATCAAACATCTTATCATCTATCCTTCCGTACAACAGATTAATCACCAACCTTTTCAAATCCTCCAGTATAATCTCATCTGGACTGACCCTGACTCCTTATAACAATTTACATAAAATACGGCTATTAGCAAAGCCTAACCTTGGAAGGATGTCAGACACGTCTTCACGGCTCGACGGATAACGTAAAAAGGGTCTCGGTTAAAATAGGTCTCCAAATAAATGCCTCTAAAACTAAAGCTATGAACTTTTCTAAAGAGACCTTTGATATCATCTTGAACGGGGAAAAACTACAGAAAGTTGAAAGTTTCAATTATTTAGGCAGTAAAATGACTCAGGATGGTGACACAACAAGAGAAATTCATACTAGAATTGCTTTGGCAGCTAGCGCCTTCAATAGATTATCTAACATTTGGAAATTACGATCATTGAATATACATACCAAGCTTCGCCTGTTTAATTCAAATGTTATCTCAGTGTTAACATACGGCTGTGAGAGTTGGAAAATAACAAAATCATTGGAGAACAAGCTGAATACATTCGAGAACAAATGTCTTAGAAAACTCATGAACATCAGTTGGAAAGAATTCAAGACTAATCGACAAATAAGAGAAGATTCTAGGCAGAAATATGTCTCCGACTACATAAGGAAAAGACGATGGTCATATATCGGTCATGTCCTACGAATGCAAAACAACAGAATACCACTACAGGCGCTCACGTGGGTTCCTGAGGGTAAGAGGAAAAAAGGAAGACCAAAAGAAACACTCAGAAGAACAATAATAAGAGAAGGAAGAACGTTGGGCCTAAATAATGTGCAAGAGCTAAGAGGAGTGGCGTCACAACGAACAACCTGGAGAGTACTGGTTTCTGCCTTATGCGCCGTGTTTGGTGCTTAAAGAATTTATTATTATTATTATTATCTAAGTCACCAAGCGTGACCTTATCGACGCTAACACGTCACAATTTGACCGTGTACTTTGCGTTCATTAATCCGTGAAGTATCAATTATTAATCTATAATAAACTCTATCACCCTAAAGTTGCGCACTGCCAACTACAGCAGACGATATCAATAAAACTTCCGTAACAATTTCCTGCCCGACGGAGAAAAAAAAATGTATCAGATAGATTTTTTTGAAATATCTTACTCACACATCTTAAAAACTTAACAAAAACCCGACAAATGGCCTAGATGTTCTGTCTAGAACAGTGTCGTGGTCATGTCGATAATAAACTAACATGTAATAAACTATCACTCATGTTATACATATACTATCAACTAAAGGAGTGTCAACTGTCGCTAAATAACTTAACTTAAAGTCTGTCGTGACTAAATAATGAAGTGTTATGTAAAGAAAATTATTCCAAAGTATAAAAAAAAATTAATTGTCTAATTAATTAACGTATTTATTAACTAATTAATCATGTGTGGTGTCATGAATTTATTCTAAATAATTAAAATTAAACTAATTAATTATAGTATGTGTGTAAGGTATTAATTAATTAACATCTAATTAAATAAACTGAGAGATAGTGTCATAAGGAAGGAAATGAAAAGTAAGGACGAACACAGGGAAGAAAAAGATAAAGTATAAATTAATTTAGTTATGTGAGTTTAAAAATTAATTATGTGTATCAAGTAATTACTAACTAATTACCATAATGACTTAATAAAAGAAAAATATTCATAAAATTTATGTAAACAACTTAACTAATTTCATAATTAAAATCTATCAACTGCATAAATAAAATATTTAGAGATTAAATTGTGTGATATTATTTTGTTTCATCTTTTATCTTTTCTTTCTTTTGATACATTTCATTTTTTTATTTATCACACTTCAACTTTATTTTATTATTTATTAAGTTAATAACTATTAAACTTAATAATGTCGGACATGAAGATCCAGCCGTCGTTATTTCCTTTGAGAATTTATGGAAAGTTCCTTTGGAGAAGAAATTTAATACTGTTCAACTAAGTTTCGTTCCTGATTGGATATAAACTTTTATTGTGTTGAATTAGTCAATTTCTGTAGCATAACGTTATATGTCCAGCTTGGATTCATATCATATTCCCGACCATATCGTAATGAGTTGTAGAACGAATGGACACTAACTAAAGTCCAAACGTTAGAAAAGAACCATCGAAATATGTCTCTTGCTATCACGAATCTTCTTTCAGAAACTGTATATATTAATTGATTCACTGCAAGTATTCGAAGTGTCATTCGTATGTAGGTAGTTCATATCCTTTTCGTAGAGGAAATACATAATTGTTCCAAAGTCATCTTGTTCAGTCTTTAATTTGTTTGAAATTGTGGACAATTATTATTCGACATCAGTGGGGTGTCTTGATAGAACATCAGCCATAATATTTTCTGGTCCAGGTATGGTGTTGCTGTCATTTTCGACGGAGTCATCTGTCAAGTTATTTGCTTATGTTTGTATCATAAGAATAATTGTGTCTTTACCTGCGATGTCAGGTTGATTAGGGGTTGTCTTCCCTTGTTTATTCATTCATTGTGTTTGACCTGTAGGGTCAGAGGTTGACAGTTCGGCGTAGGCCTATGGGAAGGTTTTTTAAGCGGGAGTGAGATATACTTCCGGGAAGCCGGGGGGTCCTGTTTTTCTGAAGGGACCAAGAGTCCATTGTTTTTCGGGGAGAATCTTCGAAGTAACTGCTATGGCAGTTTTCCCCAGTGAATCTCTGTGCGTCGGGATGACGACAGAATTCCTTGTTTAGTTCTGAGGATTCATTTTCCAGGTAATACCGACCTTTATGCATTATTACGCTTTTCGGTGGCAGAACATGTAAAGGATTACCTAGGGTGAACAGCAGCTCACTGATCCGCCATTTCAGAACTTATATATTTGTGCTCGAGGTAGCCATCCAAGACTGTTAGTCTTATATTGTCCAGAAATCCAGTGACGAAGATATATTGTGGAATTCCGCAGATTGGCGGAATTCATATCTACAATAAGTATTACTGCAGGGTTGATGATAACCTATTTAACAGAAGTACACGGCCGACGTCAGAACGAGGCCTGTGCTTTCGGCTATTATACTACAGCCTGATATGTGCAATTGGCGGGGAGTGCCAAGTTGCACCGGTGTGTCAAAGTGACTAAGGCATCTGACGCGTTTAGTCAGAGACGCCAAGGGCGACGCTACGAACTGTCATTATTGAAGAACTTTGCTATTGACCATGCACGTCTATTCTGATGTTTACCTTTTTGAATGCCAAATGTATACCTATCGATGTCAGGTCAGCATGACCTTGTTACACTGACTGTTCCTGTTGATACTATGTGTGTTCCCGTCAATAAATGTCTTGAAACATGCCTGCAGTGTCAAAGCATCCTTGATTACTGCATGTGAGAGTATGGGTTGCAGGATCTACATCTATACGAGCCTAAACACATTCGCGTCTTCATTCGCACCCACACTCAATTCATCATACGCTCGCACTACACATCTAACAACATGTATACTGTCTTGGGCCAGTGATCACATCAACAAAGAAAAAAAGACAGTTACATTGCTGGTGGACCAGTTACGTGGGCTCTTATGATACATTTCTTGTCGCCAATGTGGCCTAGAAACTTACATTTCTGATGGACCAGATCTGTGGGTTTAAAAAGAACAGAGCGAGCATTTGACATTATTGTTGACATTTATGGATCCAGAAATTTACATTCCTGGTTGGCTGTTACATGTATGATGTCTCCAGTTTTGTCGAGAAAGTTACAAGAAGGACAAGTACACATTACACTTCTGATCTGTGGGTCTAAGCTACACACGGGACAGCCGTAACACACAGCGCTAATTCTACACTTGCAAGTTTTGGCTACAACAGGACAGATATAGGTCATCAACGGTTGACCCAAATAAACAGTACGAGCATTTATATTATAATGCTACATAAAGCATAACAAGACAAGTACTGAAGTGAACTACTAGGCATTTGCTACGTGGACCATAACTGCATAGAAGGCGGGTTCCTATTGTAAACAGTACTGCTGGTTGTTACACGTTTCATTCAACAACAGACTTTTCTAGGTCAGAGCATTCAAGCTACATTGTTGGAGGTCAAGTGTCTGTAAACAGTACGTGGAAATAGTAAACACTCAATGTGCAAGCCCTAATTTGAGAAGGTCATAGTAACTTTGGTTCGTGAATACCACTTTATGTTACAGTGGATTTGACGTTCAGTGCGCGTTTGACATTTCGTTTCTGTGTTCGCAAGGAGCAAGGAATTTATTTTAGTTTCAGCTGTGACTGAACTTGTTCTGCAACACATTGAAATTGATTGCTATATTATGTTACTTCTACTGTTTTTGGTGTATTTTTCTGCGGGTTTTTCGGTTGGTGGGTCTTACGGTAAATATGCCACTTGATCGAGGCTTACTGTAAGCGTTCTGTAGGTGCAAATTTTCTTAATTTGGAAATTTGCTAGTGACAATTGGTCGCTATTGATGTTAGCTGTGATGTAATTGTACTTAACGTTGTTTTTGTAATATTTTGTCTGTTTTTTCAGTTTTGATTTTCGATTTGTTTTGTTTGTATTCTGTAGGTCTCTCCTTTCTTGTGTATTTCTCTACACATTTTTGGTTAAAACAGTGTTGCCATTTGTATTGTTTTGTATTTTTGTCTTTGTTTTTTTTTTTTTTTTGTACTACATTACTGTCATGCACAGTCTACATACACATACTTGGTCATGTTTTGATATTATTGATAAGGTAGACTCTTCATATAGAGTTTCTTAATAAAATATTATTATATAAGATATTTATACAAGTTCTTTGATAAAAGACTTGTTATCTACAAAGATTGAGACAAGGTGAAATACATATTCAAGTTCTTTATAAAAAAGACTTGTGCCCATAGTGAGTGGGATATAAGGGAATTTTTTTTTCCCACAGGTACTCAGGTGATTTTTTGGGTACATTATAAACAAGAGTGTGAAAGAAAGTGAAGTGAGTATACAAGTCTATCATTTCAGACTTGTCTCCCATTAAAGTGGGATAATTTAATATATTTGCTTCTGCAAGTTACTGATCTCAGTAGACAAGATGTCTACATTGGACTACTTTATTACACAAGGGAGAGCCCTTGATAAAACTGGTCAACAGTTAGAACAGTGGGCTGTTGCTCAGTATGACAAAGCATTAGCTGCTGAAGAGAGAAGGGCTGCTGCAGAGGAGAAAAAAACTATGGCTGAAGAGAAGAGATTAGAAAGAGAAGCAGCTGCTGAACAAAAAAGGCTAGACAGAGAAGCTGATATTGCTGCTGAACAAAAGAAATTGCAGATGCAGGTGGAGGAAAGGAGATTTGAAGCTGAACAAAAGAGATTAGACAAAGAAGCTGAACAAAAGAGATTAGACAAAGAAGCTGAACAAAAGAGATTAGACAAAGAAGCTGCTGCAGAGGAGAGGAAAGCTCAAGCTGCTGCAGAGGAGAGGAAAGCTCAAGCTGCTGCAGAGGAGAGGAAAGCTCAAGCTGAGGCTGAAATTAGAAAAATGGAACATGAGGAAAGAAAACAGAAGATGGAACTTGATGAAAAACTCGCAACTTTGGAGTTAGAGAAATTGAAATTGGCGAGTACGGGTGCTCAGCAAACAACTTCGAGTACGACAAGGGAGTTTGTTAGTAGGATTAAATTGCCTCATTTCAATCCTTTAAAGGATGACGTAGCAGATTATCTAGATAGATTCCAATTTTTGTGCGATACGCATAACATAAAAAAGGAAAAATATGTTGAACAACTGATGCCATTTTTTACAGGTGACACAGTGACTACTCTTATGACAATAGACGAACATGAGAGGACTAATTATGATGTTGTCAGGGCAGCATTACTAAAAAAATATCAACTAAAACAAGAAGACTATCGTCTTCGTTTTAGGACAATGTTGCCAGAAAATGGAGTAGATTTCTCTGATTTTGTTACAAAGATACGTCGTACATTTACACGATGGGTTGAGTTGTCTCAGATTGAGAAAACATATGAAGGTCTAATGGACTTATTATTGCGAGATAAGGTTTTGTCATCTGTTAATGATTCTTTTCTTGCATTCCTTCATGAGCGTAAGCCTAAAAACTTAAAAGAAATGGAGGAATACTGTTGTCAGTATGCCACAGCACATCCCCATGCTACAGTTAGCAATTCTAAAGTGAAAGAAGGGTTGCCAGCTGCGTCGGCAACACCATATGGCCCTAATTTCAAAAAAAAATTTCAGGGTGCTCAACAAAATTGGAATAGGGGAAGTAATCAAAATTACACTCAGAAGCGGAGTAATCCAACACATGATGGTTCTTCGTCTATGCAGTGGAGACAAGATGGTAGTTCTCGTAATTTTAGTGGTAATAATTTGAGACACTTTCGCAAAGGCTATCCAAATAATAATTATTCAAATTTTCGAGGTAATCATTCTCGACGTCAAGATTATGACGATGGTGAATTTAGAAACCGGGATTCAAACCGGAATGATGATTACAATAGGCAATATGATAACAATTACAGGGGAAATGATAGTCGAAATAATTACAGGGGAAATGATAGTCGAAATAATTACAGGGGAAATGATAGTCAAAATAATTACAGGGGAAAGGATAATCGAGGTAGACCTAGGTTTAACAAGAAAAGACCTTACCAACAGGCAAACTCTGCACAACAAGAGTTTGATGGAGCCTGTAATACAGCAAATGATAGTGGTAACTCTAGGGCTATCACTGGTTGTGCTTTCGATTTTGGGAGAGCAACTGAATGCCCCCAATGCTTAACATTGTTTGACTCATCAACTGTATCTACGCTAAGTTGTGGTCACCCTCTTCCTGCTCTACCTGCTACAGTTGCGCATGATGGGAGAGGATCTCTCATCTTACATAAAGGTCTAATAAATGATAGGCTAGTCTCAGTACTTTTCGATTCGGGATGTACTACCGTCGGGGTTAAGGAGTCTCTGATAGATCCTTGCTGTGCCACTGGAAAAACAATCAAATGTGTTACATTTGGTGGTACTATGGAAAGCTATCCTACTGCTATTATTAGGATTGACACTCCTTTCTTCACAGGAGATGTCCATGCATGTCTTCTTCCTAATCCTATTGCGGATCTTATAATCGGTCGTATTCATGGGGTTAAGGAATGCACCCCGCAACAAATTTCTAGTTGGGAAGAAGAAAACATTCAAACGGTCAATGCAGTGGTGACAAGAGCTCAAGCTCTTAATCCCCCAACTTCATCTGATAATAGTAATGAAGTTGATAGCCAAGACGAGCACTTGGTGATTTCCCATGACTCGTTTGTTAAACGTCAAGAAGAGGATCCTTCTTTGAAGAAATACTTCCTTCTGGCAAAGAAAGGGGATCCCAATCAAAATACGGATCACAAATCGTATATTACTATGAAGAATGGTATATTGGTACGAATGGTACAACACTCGGACAAGTCTATGCATTCTCAAATTCTTGTGCCTAAGTGTATGAGAGCCTTAATTCTTCGGCATGCACACGATTCTCAGTGTGCTGGACACATGGGTTTTTCCAGAACTAAAACTAGAGTCCTTGCGTCCTTCTTTTGGCCATTCGTGAATAAAGACATCCGAAGTTATTGCCGATCTTGCAAAATTTGTCAAGAGGTCAAGTCTAGGGGTCCGAGACATGCTGCTCCTATTCAGGCTGCAGATATTCCGATTCGGCCGTTTCAGAAAATGGCTATAGACATTATTGGTCCGTTCAAAATTAAGTCAGCCAGAGGACACCAATTTATCCTCACTTGCGTGGACATGTGCACGCGTTGGCCAGAGGCTATTCCTCTGAAGAGCATATCAACTGTCGATATCGCTGATGCTCTTTGGCTCGTATTTTCTCGTCTGGGATTCCCCGGAGAAATACTGTCGGATCACGGCACTCAGTTAATTTCGGACGTTATGTCTCAGGTAATGGCTACGCTAGACATTAAAAGGTCTCTCAGTAGTATTTATCATCCAATGTCCAATGGATTGGTAGAACGTCTTAACAGGACACTAAAGAACTTACTTGGCAAGATAACGGAGGATCATCCTGAAGATTGGGACAGGGTTTTACCTGCAGTCCTCTTTGCCTATAGAGAGGTTCCCAACGAGCATACAGGGTTTTCTCCTTTTGAACTTGTCTTTGGCGCGCAACCGCGCGGGCCAATGTCCTTGTTACACGATTTGATAACTTCCGATAATATTGACGATGATACACAATCGTCATATGAATATGTTATAGCTCTTAGAGAAAAGATTATCGAATCGTGCAGGTTAGCAACTTCATCTTCCGAATTTGCGAAAGAAAAAGCTAGGCGATTTGCTAATAAGAAAAGACGCCTACGTCAACTTTGTCCTGGAGACAAAGCATATGTCTTACTGCCCTCAAGAGAGAATAGACTTCTCATTTCTTGGAAGGGTCCATACACTATAGTCTCGAAAATTTCTGATGTCGACTATATTGTCGATGTGGATGGAAGGCATAAAACCTTCCATATAAATATGCTAACAGAGTTTATTGAACGTCCAGACTATTTACAGCCTATTTTCCAGGCGACGGACGACTCTCCAGTTCAACATGGTCACATCTCATCCCTGTCCGTTATACAGGATGAGGAAACTATTTTTTCTGACGTGAACTTACCTCTTCCTGCGATTCCACTTACTTCAACGGAATCGTGGAGAGACGTTACAGTCTCTTCCAACTTGTCTTTTGAGGAACAACGTCAAGTATCCTCTACGTTACAATCATATCAGGATGTCCTTACCGACATTCCTGGACACACAGATGTCATAGAACATGACATCATACTTACTGATCGTAATCCGATCAGAGTAAGACCATACCCAATA
This sequence comes from Oreohelix idahoensis, assembly GCA_024509875.1. Taxonomy (NCBI): domain Eukaryota; kingdom Metazoa; phylum Mollusca; class Gastropoda; order Stylommatophora; family Oreohelicidae; genus Oreohelix; species Oreohelix idahoensis. The sequence goes on along the minus strand of JAMPIV010007626.1, from coordinate 174,797 downwards.
CCTATTCATTTTCAAGCACAAGTCGAGAAAGAATTGGATGAAATGATTCAACTACAAATAATTGAACCATCCACTTCAGCTTATTCTTCGTCGATAGTTATTGTTCGAAAGAAAGACAATAACATACGTCTTTGCGTTGATTATCGCAAATTAAATCAAGTTACGAAGTTCGATGCTGAACCTATGCCGTTATTAGATGATCTACTTATTAGACTTTCTAAGGCTAAATTCTTTACTAAACTAGACTTGTCGAAAGGTTATTGGCAAGTCCCACTGACGGAACACGCCAAACCTCTCACTGCTTTTTCGACACCTAGGGGTCTGTTTCAATGGAATTTTATGCCTTTCGGGCTTATGAACGCCCCAGCGACTTTCGTACGCATGATGCGACGAATTCTATCAGATCGTGCAGATGTCATTGCATATTTAGACGACATCTGTCTTTTCAGCGATACTTGGGAAGAACACTATGTGGGTCTGAAGGAATTGCTATCTACTCTACGTGAGCATAGTTTGACTGCTAAACCCTCTAAAGCTTTTGTTGGGTTTAGTGAAATTTCCTTCCTAGGTCATCGAGTTGGTCATGGTCTGTTGAAGACGGAGGACCAAAACATTTCAAAGATATTAAATATCTCGGTTCCGAAGACAAAAAAGCAAGTGCGTAGTCTCTTGGGATTGATACAATTCTATGGAAGATTCATTGAGAATCTGTCCTCCATTATGGCACCACTTTCAACGTTATTGAAAAAAGGTTCTCCTAATATGGTGCGTTGGTCCCAAGAATGCCAATCTTCATTGGATCAGGTTAAGAATTTGTTCTCATCTCATCCTATCTTAAGACTACCGACGATTGATAAGACTTTTGTCCTTCGTAGTGATGCCTCTTCCACTGGCATTGGAGCGGCACTAATGCAGGAATATTCAGGAACTCTGCATCCTGTAATGTATATTTCTAGGAAGCTGAATGCGGCAGAAAGGAATTACTCGGTTTTGGACCGTGAATTGTTGGCTATGGTTTGGTCCATTCTTAAGCTACAAAGGTTCCTTCTGGGCGCGCATTTCTTTATGGAAACCGACCAAAAAGCTCTTACGGCTATGCAAAGTAAGGATTTGAAGAGCTCGAGATCTACTCGTTATGCTATTGCTCTTCAGCCTTTCCATTTCACGGTGCGAGCTATCCGTGGTTCGGATAATGTGATGGCGGACATATTGTCTAGATGCCCACATGATTCCAGTTAAATCTTGTGTCCTAGTTTTTCCTGATATATTTTCAGACTTAGGTCTGTCCTTAATATCATAATATGTTGTAATACAAATGTATTTGGATGATGTTTAGATAATTTAACAAATTTCATTTTGTCCATCCATCAGTGATATGTTGCTAAAATAGCATTGACATTTGTATATTGCTATGGTTATATTATTTAGTAATGTTTGATATATGATTGGTATTGCCAGCAACTTAGGTTTCTTGAATGGTATCCCTTAGTTTGTTTGGCTTAAAGGAAATATTTTCTCCTATGTTGGGAGATGATTTGTACCCTCTTCTATTGTACCTGATATTAGGTTCATTGTTTGCATGAGCACAGAAGTGATACTGGTGCTATCTTGCTCATGGACATATTAAAAAAAAAAAATTTCATTTTTTTTTTTTACAGGGGGGTGGTAGTAATGTTGCTGTCATTTTCGACGGAGTCATCTGTCAAGTTATTTGCTTATGTTTGTATCATAAGAATAATTGTGTCTTTACCTGCGATGTCAGGTTGATTAGGGGTTGTCTTCCCTTGTTTATTCATTCATTGTGTTTGACCTGTAGGGTCAGAGGTTGACAGTTCGGCGTAGGCCTATGGGAAGGTTTTTTAAGCGGGAGTGAGATATACTTCCGGGAAGCCGGGGGGTCCTGTTTTTCTGAAGGGACCAAGAGTCCATTGTTTTTCGGGGAGAATCTTCGAAGTAACTGCTATGGCAGTTTTCCCCAGTGAATCTCTGTGCGTCGGGATGACGACAGAATTCCTTGTTTAGTTCTGAGGATTCATTTTCCAGGTAATACCGACCTTTATGCATTATTACGCTTTTCGGTGGCAGAACATGTAAAGGATTACCTAGGGTGAACAGCAGCTCACTGATCCGCCATTTCAGAACTTATATATTTGTGCTCGAGGTAGCCATCCAAGACTGTTAGTCTTATATTGTCCAGAAATCCAGTGACGAAGATATATTGTGGAATTCCGCAGATTGGCGGAATTCATATCTACAATAAGTATTACTGCAGGGTTGATGATAACCTATTTAACAGAAGTACACGGCCGACGTCAGAACGAGGCCTGTGCTTCCGGCTATTATACTACAGCCTGATATGTGCAATTGGCGGGGAGTGCCAAGTTGCACCGGTGTGTCAAAGTGACTAAGGCATCTGACGCGTTTAGTCAGAGACGCCAAGGGCGACGCTACGAACTGTCATTATTGAAGAACTTTGCTATTGACCATGCACGTCTATTCTGATGTTTACCTTTTTGAATGCCAAATGTATACCTATCGATGTCAGGTCAGCATGACCTTGTTACACTGACTGTTCCTGTTGATACTATGTGTGTTCCCGTCAATAAATGTCTTGAAACATGCCTGCAGTGTCAAAGCATCCTTGATTACTGCATGTGAGAGTATGGGTTGCAGGATCTACATCTATACGAGCCTAAACACATTCGCGTCTTCATTCGCACCCACACTCAATTCATCATACGCTCGCACTACACATCTAACAACATGTATACTGTCTTGGGCCAGTGATCACATCAACAAAGAAAAAAAGACAGTTACATATGGCTTCGATGACAAAATCGTATGGTTGAAGGAGAATAGCAAATCTGGCGAGTTTGGGGCTTTTGTGATTTGATCGACGAAGCGATGCCACTGACTTCTGATCCGTTTGAATCACGAAGAGTGCACCCAACAGGAATTTCTCCAGCTTGGTGATTGGCCAAACTACTGCCAGCAATTCTTTGTCCACTGTAGAGTATTTAGTTTCAGGCAACTTAAGTTTTCTTGATATGTACATAGTAGGATGGAGTATATCCTCGTGATATTGAAGTAGACAAGCTCCAATACCGTAATTACTGGCATCTGTATGAAGGAGAAACTTTTTAGAAGCATCTGGTAATCTCAAAATTGGTGGATTTGAAAAGATCGTCAATATTCTGCGAAAAATTTTGTCGCATTCGTCAGTCCACTTCACCTTCAACGGCATGTCTTTTTTTAACAATGATGATAAGACAGCCGTGATGGATAAAAGTTGGGTACAAATCTACTGTAGTATTGGACTAACCCTAACAAACTCCTAACCTGTTTCTTCGTTTAAAGAACCGATAAATTAAAAATTTTAGATACCGTACTGGGAACAGTTAGAATACGTCCAGCCTCAATAATATGTCCCAGGAAGGTTATCTCATGAAATGCTATTTGTATTTTCGTAGGTTTTGTGGTTAAGTGGTTTTCTCTTAATATTTCCAAAACACATCTAAGCCCCGAAAAATGTTCCTCAAATGACGAACTAAATAAACATATGTCGTCAATGTATGTAATCACGTCTGGTCTACCTGATAAAATTTTCCGCATCATGCGAATAAAGGTAGCCGGAGCGTTCATAAGCCCAAAAGGCATCACATTTCACTGGTAAAGACCTTGTGGAGTGAAAAACGCTGTGTAATATTTGGCCTTATCGGTTAGTGGTATCTGCCAATAACCTTTTGTTAAGTCTATCTTGGTGAAAAGTGTTGCATTGGATAGACGAGGAAGTAAGTCGTCAAGAATGGGATGTGGTTCACTGTCAGCTACGGTCTGAGCGTTTAATTTCCTATAGTCAACGCATAAACGAATGTTGTTGTCCTTCTTTCGAACAATGACCAAAGGTGACGAAAATGGAGAGGTACTAGTCTCTATAATACATGAAGACAACATTTGCTCAAGTTCCTGAGTCGTTTTGCTAAGAAAATGTAGTGGGACAGAATAAGGATGTACACGAATTGGTGTATCATCTTTAAGAGTAATGTCATGAGTAATTACTGATGTGCGACCCGGTGCGTCGGTTAACACATCTGAAAATGATTGTAAGAGATCAGCAATCTGATGATGCTGTTGCGGTGTAACCGATGAGGAGATGGTTACATCCCGCCAAGATTCCGTAGGTTGTAATACTGGTACAGGTAAAGACATCTGTACCTCAGGAAAAGAAGATTCTTCTTCCTGTATTAGCGATAGTGAAGAATAATCAACAAAGTTATTTTCTATCGTAAGTATGGTAAAACAAATGAAGACAGAAATACAAAGTGACATAGTAGACAAGATAACAAAAGTGTCACCTAATAGAAGTGGCTACCTTAACTAATATATGTACGAATAGATTACTAGGAAAGAAAAATGATGATGACTGACTATGCTGAGTCATCAAGGATGAAACGAACAGTGTTACTGTAACCTGTTATCTGCGTGACGCAGAATCAGGTACTAATTGTAACTTTAACGAATGGTGATGAAAAAAAGACCATTATCACGCTCGACAACCATTCGAGCATCTCTATTGTTACCGAAGGTAACCAGCGCCTCACCATACCTGCTATTGGTATGTGGCAACAGACGCACAAACTTAACGTCTGCAGTATAATTGAAGAAATTGCCAAGTGCCTGCCATGTAGTATCTCGTGGCAGATTGCGCACTAACACGGTGCGAGAATATGCACCCTTCCCAATATAAGTAGGACCATTGTCACTAACATGGGAAAAAGATTGATATGCAACCTTAGTTGCTTGAGGTACATTGCAATGTGTGTCCCTCATGGAAGTATAATTCTTTCTATATACTGGATTCTTATGTTGGGCCTGAGTATGATGACCCTTACCCTGTAATGTAGTATTTATAGCACATGTAGTCGTAGACGGATCAAAAAGAACGACCTACATTCTTTTGTTTCAATGTGCTGGTATTAATTGTATTTGGTATCTTTCCATTATTAGTAAATCCAACATTATTTTTCAACATCTTACTATTCTTAGTACTCTCCTTTTTAATGTTGACAACGCCAACAGTGTTCTTTGGATCCGTTGTAGCCTGATCCTGTCGCAAACATCTATTTTCCGAATTAGAAATAGTATCTTGTCGAGGAAAGGTATATCTCCCTCGGAATGATCTCCTTTCTACCACTGGGTGTATCAATACTTTAGTATCATTATTATTTTGTCGACTAGTCTCATCTTTCTCCTTATCAACTTCTGGAATAGTACTCAAACTAAAATAGGAAACTGCTGTTCCACTTGTATTCATATTCTTGGCACGTAATGTAGCCATTGCTATGACGGCGTTAGCATTGCCATAAAATTGCAAATGTTTCATTTCCCATTCCATGATTTCTTATGGTGTGCAATCCTTGCTTCCATGAATACGACCCATCATAAGATCTGCAATTGGATTTTTAAGCATGCAAACCTTTACATTTCCTGAAAAGAAAGGTGTATTAATATGAATTATTGCAGTGGGGTAGTATTCTATTGTCCCACCGAAGGTCATGCACCTAACATATTCCCCAGTTGCACAACTTGGATGGATCAGTGACTGTCGAACTCCAATAGTTGTGGATCCAGAATCTCTCAAAACAGAGACGATAGAACAATTTATTATCTTTCTGTTAAATATCAGAGAGCCAGTTCCATCATTAGCTGCTAGACCAACGTCTGGAAGGATGTATCAGCAATTCAATACAATCTCCTTTGCCTTCTGAAATACAAGATTACATTCTGGGCAACTATTTGCCACGTTATAATTCATAGCATAACATGTAGAAGAAGATTGCATTACTTTATCATTATGTGGAACCCCTGGGGTTGTACTATTAGTAACTGCCGCCCCTGTATTGTGATCATAATGAGACGATCTGCGAGACTGAGACCGCTGACGAGAATAATTATTGGAATTATTTCGTTGTCCCCTGTAGTTACTGTTATCTCGGTGTCTCGAGCCTTGATTATAGTTATTCCAACTATCACTAGTATTAGAGTTGTATGATCGATTATGATTTGCATTGTGTTGATCCTGTTGTATCTAAACTGAGGTGACTGATTCCTATTTTGTGGTCTTCCTCTGTTAAAATCACTCTTATTGTTATAATTATTTAGCCCCTTATGAAAATTAACATTATAACTTCCTTTGAAGCGACTTCTATCTTTGCTGTGTGTTCTTGGTTTGTTATGACCATGGTATGCCATATTGGAGGCCACAGGTAGAGGTTCTCTTATTAGAGATTTAGAAATGCTCGCATTAGGATTGGCGGTACAATAATTTGTTGCCATTTTTTCCAAATCATCAATCGTACATGGCTTTCGTTCTTGCAAAAAGGCAAAGAACGGTGGGATGACAGAGGATAACACTTTGTCCCTCAGTAACAAATCAACTAGTTTGTCATATGATTTGATAACACCTGCCAATTCAACCCATCTGTTAAAAGTATTGCGTATGTTCGCAATAAAACCCGCAAAGTCTTTATTTGAATCTGGTAGAATACTCTTAAAACGTAATCTGAATCCCTCTTCGTCCAAATGGAAACGCCGTAATAATAATGATTTAATGGCGTCATAATCACCAGCTATTGTTGGGTCAACGTTCTGAGCTGCACTTAATGGTTCCCCATCTAACAATTCATTAAGTTTTAGAGCCCATGAGTGTTTAGGTAAGTTATTTGTTAAGCATACCTGTTCAAATCGTGCTAAGTACGATGCTAGGTCATCAAAATTCAATTTGAAATGTGGTAATTTAAAGTTATAATAAGGTTTGTTTTGATTGGATGAAGATCCATTTTGAGAATTATCATTCTGGCTCGTAGCAGCACTTTGTGCCTGCAATGTTGCAGTTTCATACTTAAGACGTGCCAATTCCATTTCTTGTTGCGTATACTTTCCTCTCGTTTCAATTTATTCTCTTCCTCAATTCGTAAGATTTCATCTCTTGCTATTTTTCTATCCTCTTCTCGTCTCAGTTCAGCTTTCTGTTACTCTAATCCTGCTTTATATTTAGCAAGTTCAGTTGTAGCAAATTCTTTTAGTGCTTCTCCTTTTTTATTAAATTCCTTCCCAATTTTAACAAAATGGTCTAAGGTAAGCATCTTGACGTTAATTATTTTAAGTATTTAATCACTAATCTGTAGTAATCAACACTAGAATCTATGCAATTGTTTGTGCTTACTCAATGTATGAAAACTCAATATAATCAACTAAAATATTATAGTACTATTAGTTATAAGTTCCCCAACTAATTTGTAACCAAATAATTTAGATCAATAATGTTCACTAATTACATTATACCAATGTATTATAGATTTATTAATTTATGATGCTGAATTTATATCAAGCACCTAATATCAATACTTAATAATTATGGGTATTATCCCTCCAATTATGTTATTTAATCATATATATGTGCACAGTGAATACTGTAGTATTAGGAAAGTGTACTAATTAATATCTAATATGTCTGTCATATTCAAGACAAACCATAAATTTATAATAATTTATCAATATATATGCTATTATGCCTTAGTCATAATATACAAATGGTAGTGTATTTTAACACTACTGCAACTTGATGACATCACCCAAGTCATCAACTAATTTAGTAAAAATTAATCAAATTATATTATGATCTTGGTAATAATAAATTTATAATAATATTATTATAATATTAATATATGAAATGAATAAATACAATATAAATAATTAAACAAAGCTTTACAAACACTAGCACTATACAAAAGTGACAATTTCACAAATAAAATGATTTTACAAAACTAAGCATAGAAATCGGAAGTACTGAAAGGTCAAGGATTGACCTAAGACGATATTGAACTAAATCTAGGTCAAAATACAGAAAAAAAAAATACGAATGCAAAAACCAATGACGTCACAGGACTCGTCTAACGATATTACAATCTCTATAAATGAACATATAGATAGCAAGGTCAGGATTAACAAGTTAGATTTACAAACAATACATATAGAAATAAATAAAATGAAACTGAATACATCAAAATACACCGATTATACACAGCACTTCACACCTAACATCAAAAGTCAATTAATTACAAATGCAGACGAAGTGTCCAATCGGTAGAATCTTCGAAGGAGTTCTCTGCAAAAAATGTAATTAATTAACTGCCCTAAAGAACAATCAGAACCGATTCGGTCGTCCTGAGAGACATAAAATCGGTTATGATTCGCCTCCCAGCCAGCCCACGTATATGTACCACACGACATAATACATACAAATAAAACATTCAACATTTTAACAAACGAATTGCCAAGACATGCCTATAACAGCGAAATGGACTCGTATATGCACAGTTAACCGACAAAGGTTACAATAAACTTATCTTTTTGTGCTCGATTATTTACCACGGGCAATGCTAGTATGCACCAACGGCATAGACAAGTGTCGTGAGTTTCTCATTCATTGCTTGATAAAGAGTTTCTTCTTGATAAATTCAGTTTGTGGAAGAGGCTGTTTAAACGGCTGCCTTTCAGCTAGTACTCAAAGAATTATGACGTAGGGTTGACCTTTAGTAGTTATGCATGTCGCGTCATATTTTTGCAATCACGTGAGTGTATTGTAATTGTAAACAGCTTTTATCCGTATGAATGAGATTTTGGTCACTTTGTTGTTTGAAGAAAAAAAAATTTCGTTCCCCAACACCGTGGGCACCAGTCTGTTGCAGCGTCCTTTTGTTAGTGGTTGCATTATCATTGTCCTTTGCATGTCAACGTCCAAACTTGTAATTAATAACGAATATTATAAGGTCTGGCCATGTCTTGAAATTCCTTAATTCTCATTCATGCTTTGAAACATTGTGCTGAGATGGTCTAATACGCGAATGCTGGATACTGGTAGAACTGGTTAACAATTGCATAATATTGACTTGATAAGTCCAAGTATTCGAGTCCACAAAAACATAATTTATTTACGATAAACATTGAAGATCTCATAAGCATGGTTCATAATCAACGTACATTAATTCTGATTCATGTTAATACATAGTAGTATCCGTCCGTGTCATATTAATTTCATGTCAACAGAACACCATGGCTGTATACGTGCGCTGCTGTTATTCAGACAGCCAGAAATGAGCGCATGAGTCTTGACGCATATAAATCAAACATCTTGTCATCTATCCGTCCGTACCACAGATTAATCACCAACCTTATCAAACCCTCCTGTATAATCTCATCTGGACTGATTCGGAGTCCTTATAACAATTTACATAGAATACGGCTATTAGCAAAGCCTAACCTTGGAAGGATGTCAGACACGTCTTCACGGCTCGACGGATAACGTAAAAAGGGTCCGGTATCTAAGTCACCAAGCGTGACCTTATCGACGCTAACACGTCACAATTTGACCGTGTACTTCGCGTTCATTAATCCGTGAAGTATCAATTATTAATCTATAATAAACTCTATCACCCTAAAGTTGCGCACTGCCAACTACAGCAGACGATATCAATAAAACTACCGTAACAATATCACATTTAATTACATTGTACCAAACAGTTTTTGTATTTTTTACCAAATATTACAGTTTTTCGAAGAGTAATTACTTCATAACTGAAAGTTTTATTTTATTTTTATTTTATTTTTGGTCCTTGAAAAAAAAAAAAAAACTAGCACAGAACTAAACAATACACCAAAATGAAATATTTTCTTTATGTGTCCTAATATAACAGGAGTAATCCGTATGTCTCGATTGAATGGGTCGTGTTTCATCGAAATGAGAAACTTCTATTTAAATATACAGCTCAATACACTCACATTTATATTTGATATAAATGACAGAAAATAATAATCATATTATTTTTTACAAGCAATAATGTAAATATTTGTGAAAAGAACGTGCTACGGAAAACAGTAGTAATAACGTTAAAAATATGATGAGTTGGACTATTCTTTCTTGGTGCGCCAGGTCGGAAAGGGAAAATGTGTCTAATTAATTTGCTTTCTGCTAAAACTCCGGAGCAGAATAAAAATTGCTTTTTGCGATTTTATCATAAGAAATAAAAGTATTTTGGTAAAACTAGAAAGCAAAGTAAGAAGAAAGGTGAAATCACTCTTCCTGTGGAACCATAAGGAATAACAGTATTTTGTGCGGCTTGCATTTGCGATTACTGTAAACAAGGCAAGAGGATAGTCACTTAAACCAGTAGTCATTACCATAAACCAAAATTTATTTTCACTCGAATATCAAAATATTATAGTTTGACTTTAACATTTCATAAGTTTCCTAAACAGTTACTAAAAGAGCAATTCGCAATTACTGTAAACAAGGCACGAGGTAGTCACTTAAAGCAATGGTCGTTAATTTAAACCAAAATTTATTTTAACTCGTCAAAAAAACCTCAGACCTAAGGATCTTTTATATTTGGACATACGCCGTAATATAACCGACTAGGTTGAACGGAACGTGCCTCGCCAAAACGAGGCAAAACTTTATATAAAAAAATTAAAAAAAAAAATTTCACTCGAATATTAAAATATTTTAGTTTGGTTGTTTGATTTTTACATGTCCTAAGTTTCCTAAACAGTTACTAGAAAAAAGCTGGGCAACGCCGGGTCCTTACAGCTAGGGTACACACACACACACACACACACACACACACACACACACACACACACACACACACACACACACACACACACACACACACACACACACACACACACACACACACACACACACACACACACACACACACACACACACACACACACACACACACACACACACACACACACACACACACACACACACACACACACACACACACACACACACACGCACACACACACACACACACACACACACACACACACACACACACACGCACACGCACACGCACACGCACACGCACACATATATATATATATATCATCATTATCATGTGACGTATTCTTTCCAGAACGTTGTCTCCATTACAGCTGCTTTGAACGCATCACGATTCTGGGCAAGTCGACCTGCATTAGCCAAAGACAAGTTCAGGTTCTCTGTGATGTCCTGGGTCCACCGTCGTCTAGGTCGACCCCTTCCCCTTTTTCCAGGGACCATGCCTTCCATCACTGTTTTTTCCAGACTATTATGTCTTTTTATATGACCGACAAATTTCAGCTTCCTTATTGCGATGGTATTTAGGAGCCAATGTTCCTGTACGTTTAGTGAGTGCAGTACTTCTCTGTTGGTCTTTTTTTCTGTCCAGGGTATTCTCAACATCCTTCTGTAGCATTTCATTTCGAATGATATAATCTTTTTTGCAACTGTTTTATTGAGTGTCCAAGTCTCGCAGCCGTATGTTGTTATTGGGAATATACATGCTCTGATCAGTTGTAACTTTGTTTCTTTGCTTGTGCCTTGCCATTGGTTTTTCATCTGTATTAGTTTATGTGAAGCAATTGCAAGTCTTCTTTTAATTTCTACTGCACAGTCGCCAGAGCTGTTGATGATTAATCCTAAGTATTCGAATTCATTAACACTTTCCAGTTCTTCGTTATCAATTTCAATTTCTTGTTTGGTCTTTACTTTGTCTGTTGTCAATACTTTGATCTTCTTGGTGTTTAAATATATATATATATATGTAGTACATAATTCTTTGTCAATGAAAGTAAGAAATACAGTTCTTCGGTGTTATATAGAACCAATTCTGTGAAATGGGAGTGAGTCATGGACAATTAGTAAACAAGTATGAAAATCACTAGAGGTCACAGAGATGTGGTATTGTTAAAGGATGTTAAAAAACAACAGTCAGCCATAAATGTGTAATGAGCATGTCCTGTAAGAGACCAATGGAAGCTTATGTCACATGTTATAAAGAAGCAAGCCAATTTATTTAGGCATATTATGAGTAGAGGAACGCTGGAGTAGGTCGTGACAAAACATGAAAGATAGAAAGAAAAAGATAGAAAGAAAAAGATATAGAGGAAGACAAAGAGAAAAGATAATAGACAGTCTGACACCATGGCATGAACAGAAGTCAAAAACAGAATTGATAAACGGGACTGGAGACGGGAGTTGTGGAGAGACATGATCACCTAAGCCACCAGTCATGATACTTTAAGAAGATATATATATATATATATATATATATATATATATATATATATATATATATATATATATATATATAAATATATAAATATATATAAATATATATAAATATATAAATATATATATATATATATTTATATATATATATATTTATATATTTATATATATTTATATATATTTATATATTTATATATTTATATATTTATATATTTATATATGAAACTTACATTCATTCATTTTTCTTTCTGCTCCTTGCCAAGCATACAGCGACAGCTACAAGCCCTCTACACGACAGACTACATCAAACAGTGGTATGCTCTTGTCGCTATTGTGTCAGTAGCAATTATTACAGCACAGACCAATTCTTTTTTCAATTTTTTTTTTGTCTGCTCAGAAATCTCCGAAAACTTCACGAGTCAGACTATATACAAATTGTCCAGAATTACCTTTAAAGACAACACTACAAATAACAGATTTAATAATCACAAGGCCGTTATCAGAATCGTGTTTGTGAACGCTACTTAGGCGAGGTATCTCAAGGACACGCAGTAACACTTCCCTTCCGTTCCCAAGGAAACCCTAATATACATGTACATTATACCTGTACATTATATCTGTACATTATAGTTGCAAAGGAAATAGCTTCGCTCTAGTGCGAATTCCAGGAACAGACTACTAGTCTAGCAGCCTATCGAAGGCCACAAAATGCATCTGACCAGCCCAGCTGAATTATTCCCCTCTGAGGCCCAGCATGTTGAAAACCCATCATTCCAAACCAAGAAGGAGAGTCTCACCTGAGCTCCTGGCTTCACTCTTTCTTTTTTTCTGGCTGGTTCCATACACCAGGATTTAACAGTATACACAGTTTTCGCCGGCAGCGTCAAGGAATACAAGACAATGAAGCAACTAAAACTCAACGAACAATTATTTTGAATGTTTCTTTCCTCGATCCAGCTAAGTGGTTTTTTACGCATTTTAATAGTGTTGTTCATTTACGTCTTCGTTTCGTTGATTATTTACTTTCTTGTCTCGACATGTCTTTCTGGTTTCACGATTTTCTTGCATTATTACTGTTATCGTTTCGCTCATCACCATAGTTTCATCTGCTTGTATCGCTCATTTGAAGTTTTCCTCATGATCATAGTCCTTTGTACCTATATGTAGTTCTTGTCCTTGTCACCTGTTCGTAACTGTGGCTGACGAAGGGTAACACCCGAAACGTCCCTTGTCTCATGTGTACCATTTACTTGTAAAACTGATTTTCATACCATATTATTTTTTAATTTATATAATTATTTGTTCACAGAAGAAAACAAAGCTTAGTTAGAAGAGCAGCTTAACAAGCAGCTACACATCACAGCCTTCATGCACAAAATAAAAGCCAGCCTGTAGTGGACGTTAGAACCACATATATCAATACCCATTAAACACCGTGTCTAGAATTTTCCAAATCACTTTTACTTTTAAGATCAACAATTTGTACCAGTCATTCAAAACAAGTAGCTCTAACCAGAAGCAGAACTAAGTTCACCATAGCAACAAGACTTTCCCTATTAAGATCTTCTCTGAATTTTTCTTCGTCACAACAATCAATATTTATTACACCTTCCAGAGAGGTGATATGGGATAATGTGAAATTCTGATGTTAGAAACACCGACAGCATCAGAAATAGGAGCATATGTTTATGGAGCAGCAAATAACATAGAGACCAGTGTTGTTCTTAGAGGATTGTAAATAACAATATGTACTGGATTGCATCAAAAATGCAAAATAGAATTACAATAAATAAAGCAATTATAACTGAAAATTAGGTTAAATAGGGTAGACCACGACGGTGGATGAGCGGAGGCAAATGAAGATAATCCATTGTTAGTCTGCTATCCTCCCAGTTTTTTAAAACTAAATTAATTAGATTCAACACACATCTGGGAGATCTCTGCACAGGCGACTAGTATGAGGTTTTGTTTATTGCCATCTTGTAAAACCAGTTTTGTAGACATCTCTGCTGCAAAAACATGCACCTTTACGTAAGCTTTCTCAAAGATGCCACAGGCAGTGGTAGATCCAAGGTCCCTAAGATATGAACACGAAGATGGTGATGTACAAGAGAAGAGACAGACATTCTTCTTCTACGCCTCCAAATTACTGTATATATCTAAAGCATGTAGTTGTTTATTCTCCGTATTAAATATCTTCAGTCTACGACTTTGAAGACTTATTTCATGCATATCATTTTGTTACATACAATAATATTTCATTCACCAGGTTGTTGTTGTTGTTGTTGTTGCTGTTGTTCATGATCATAATCGACGTCATTGCACTTCGGGCAAACCCATAGATGCTCAGTCTCCCTCAGCAAATATCGTTGGGTATGACTGCTAATTGTTCCTGTTGCGCACTGGTTGTGTACTCGCCGAATGCTCAGTATTTCTCTCTTATCGATGTCCATTGCACCTGCTCTGGGTGCTCTTGGAGCTAGTCTGTCAGCTCTTTCGTTGCCGCGTACTCCTACATGACCAGGACTGTAGATCCATATCAATTGTTGAAATTTCGATGATTCTGTGGAGATTTCCATTAGTGTCGGAGCCATCCATGTTGGACCTTTCGAAACGTGGATTGTGAGTCTGATACAATAACTGCCTTCGTTAATAAAGTCTCAGACAGCCATCTTAAGGTAGCAGTAGCTGCCTATACCTCCATTCTTATGCTGGAGGTTGTTATCATGTAAGTCCCGCTATGTTCAGCGACGGTTCTGCCCTTTAATCTAGCAGAGAAGACACACTATGATTTATTATCACGGATTACAGACCCATCAGTGTACACAGTGGCATCATCATCCAATGAATTATCATGTATTAGCTGACCAGTTTCCAGCTCTGCTCTCCCATTGGCCCAAGATCTGCACTCTCTACCAAGGCCGATAATGACTTGCTGGTAATTAATCCAACTCTCATCTGACTTACTCCACTCTTCTCCCTTGAATATATTTTCAACAGTGAAATGGAAAAAAAAAAAAAAAACTAAAAAACTACACACACACAAATAGTAATACGTCTTACAAGGAGAAAGGACAAGAAAAACCTACGTTGCGGCCACAGGGCCTTCGTCAGGGACAGACAAGCAAGACATAGGAGGGAAAGAAAATGAGAATTAAGTAGAGAACATGAAACGATACAAATAAGAGAAAAAAAAACTCCCTTATGTCCAGTCACATGGTGAAGCAAGATGGCTGCCACTAAACAGGAAAGCGGAAGTCGATAGTACATTAAAAACAAAAAAAAAAGAAATAATGAAAACAAGGACTGGAAAAGAGTGAGGAAAAAAAAATTTTTCATGAAGAAAAAAAAAATAAAAAATTAACAAAAATAAAAATTTAAAAAAAAAAAAAAAAAATCTACACCTGTGGCCATCCACTTCAATTTCCCTGACCACCACGGTGCCACTGACATCCAGGTGACAGCCATCAGATCCTGTTCCTCGGACGCCATCAGTCGGTTTCGCCAGGAACAACGTCTCATCCATCTTATAGGTTGCCTTAAACCACACGGTTTGAATACCCAACATTCTTTTGTCTGAGACGCCTTTCTCTATCTAGTCCCAGTTGTATTATGACTTTCTACTTTGATGCGATCACCCTTTTTTTTAAATCGCTTTTCCCTCACTTTTTATATTTTAATATTATTATTATTATGATGTATATATATATATATATATATATATATATATATATATATATATATATATATATATATATATATATATATATATATATATATATATATATATATATATATTTATATATATATATATTTATTTATTTTTTTTTTTTTTTATAATTTTTTTTTAAATTTTTTAAAAATAATTTTTAATTTTTTTAAATTTTGTTCTTAATAAAATTGTATTTATTTATTTTTTCCCCCACTCTTTTCCAGTCCTTATTTTCATTATTTCTTATTTTTTGTTTTTAATGTACTATCGACTTCAGCTTTCCGGTTTAGATTCAGCCATCTTGCTTCACCATGTGACTGGACATAAGGGAGTTTTTTTTCTCTTATTTTTATAGTTTCATGTTCTCTACTTAATTCTCATTTTCTTTCCCTCCTATCTCTTGTTTGTCTGTCCCTGACGAAGGCCTTGTAGCCGCTACGTAGGTTTTTCTTGTCCTTTCTCCTTGTAAGACGTATTACTATTTGTGTGTGTAGTTTTTTTTCCATTACACTGTTTTACCCCCTCTTACGGCAGTTCTCCTCATATACTGAATATATTTTCAACTGTGGTCACCTGTCTAATAGATGCCTGCGCCATCCATGCCACCCCCTCTTTATTCTTGGTCCTTTGATGTCAGCTACGTTCCAATGCAGGGGATACCGTTTGTCTGTGGTCATTCGAGAGGACAAAATTATAATAGCTACCATTCAAGTCTCATTTGTATTTATGACACTGAACCATATACAACATCAACAATTATGTTTTGGGTGTAAGTATTATTCTATTCTATTGATGCAAAGATTTCATTATGTTGTATTTTGAGAAATAAAGTTGGTGACAGCACTCAAGATTACCAAACAATGATGGTCAAATAAGGAAACATATTACTTCTATGCTTTAGTCAAGAAGCCCGTTTCAGACCTATTAAATTGTATGTAAGTCTGAGATTAAAGGAAAGGGAGCCGCGCTAGCGTAGTGGTTACAACACCGCTCTGGCGACCGGGTGATACAGGATCAAACCCGGGCGACGGCATTTGAGGATTTTTCGTCGACCGGGATTTGGACTGGATTAACTCGAGACCTGGCGAGGACATTTGAAGGAGTGTCGTCGACCAGGGATTGGCGGCTCCTGAGCCGACCCAGCTGCAATGGGTACGTCCGAAATCGGCGAGTATTTGCCTGAATGGCGAGGGACACCTGTCTCTGTACAAGAAATAAAGGGATACTCACGTAAAATCAAAGTCAGGTTAGACACAAATAATAACCTGAGATTTCGCCTCGAGTAATAGCGGGCGAACGCAAAAAAAAAAAAAAAAAAAGGAAATGACTGTTGATGGTTCTATTATTTGTTTCCTGTGTTACTTGTTCTTTCAATGATGTTTTATCTGTTCATATGTGAGAATCGACATACTCATTACTGGTCTATTGACTCACTTATCATTACAGTGATGATTACACTTTGATTCAATCAATCAATCAATACCCTTTAGCTTCTCAAGGAGCATATGTCTTTAACAAACACATGCCAAGTCTTCCTGTACAGAACAAGGAATGCCTAGTAATGCTATCAAAAGGTTTCTTCAATGTGTGCCTTATCTATTGCTAGCGTCTTCTTCTCATCTCTTGTTCCACTAGCACTTGTCTGGCTCTTGTTATCAGTTACACATTCGTGACTTTGTCATACACTTTCATTGGCTTACAGTAAATATCTTTCTCTTATTCTTTGATCCTTAGCCGCCGACCGTCACAGCAGTCAGTGGCCATTACGCCTAGTGGCGTCTTGTAGGGCAACAACAAATAGATTCCACTTTGCTTGGTCGGCGGCCATCCTTCGTACAGTGCCTAAACTCTGGTTCATTCTTTGCATCTCAGAATTCACATTCCTCCGCCAAGTTGTTTTTGATCGGCCTCTCTTTCTTTTTCTTTCAGGGGTCCATAGCATAGCTGTTCTTGTGATGGCATCGGGGTCTCTTCTGAGAACATGGCCAACCCAGCTCCAGCGTCTGCCAGCTATGATGGTGTGCATGTCCTCTTGCTTGCTCCGAGTAAGCAGATCTTGGTTGGTGATGGTATTCGGCCAAAAGATTCGGAGAATTTTTGTTAGGCATGGTGTGTGATAAGAGGACAATTTCGACATTTCCTTCTCTGTGACTCTCCAGCGCTTCGCGCCATAGAGAAGCACAGAAAGCACACAGCTGTGATATAATCCTAATTTTGTGCTTGTGCTGTACTGAGAGGACTTCCAGATGTTGTTTAGACTAAAAAAGGCTGTTCTTACTTTGTTCATTCTGTTGTTGATGTCTTTGCTTGCTCCGCCGTCTGGTGTTACTATGCATCCTAGGTATGTGAAGGCATCTGTCTGTTCCAGTTGCTGATTCCTTACTAACATGGACTCACGGTTGCTCACATTGAGCGACATGACCTCTGTCTTCTTAAAATTGATGTTCAAGCCCACCTGCTGGCTATACTTATTAAGTCTATCCGTTTTTTTCTGGATGTGTTGATGTGAAAGTGCTAGCAGTGAAATGTCAACAGCATGTTCCAGATCTTCCAATGTAGAAAATTTAGTCCATCTTATTCCTCTTGGATTGCCCTCTGTTGTCTGGCGCATCACCCAGTCTATGACTGTTAAAAATAGAGTGGTTGATAAGGGGCATCCCTGTCGTACTCCTGTCTTCACTTCAAAGGTTACGTTGCTCTGCCCAATGCTACACATAAAGTTGGCATAAAGGCTTTTTATGATTGACACTTTGCAGCTTGGAATTCCATAAGCTCTCAGTATTTTCCATAAACTGTCCCTATGTATACTGTCAAAAGCCTTTTCAAAATCAACAAAATTAATGTACAGCTGTCTTTGCCATTCTGAGCACTATTCTATAATGTTCCTGAGGGTAAATATATGATCTACACATCTTCTGTTCTTTCTAAATCCTGCTTGTTCTTTCCTCAGTTTGTGGGCTACCGCTTTTGAGATTCTCTGTATAATTATCCTGCCTAGTATTTCGCTGGGAGCTGTGAGAAGAGTTATTCCTCTCCAATTATTGCAGTCTGCACGATCTCCCTTCTTGGGCAATTTGACAATTATTCCTTTTCTCCACTCTGTTGGTGTTGTCCCTGTTTTCCAGACTTGTGCAAATAGTGGTTCTAATAGTACGCTGCTAGCTCTGGGTCTGTCTTAAATAGCTCTGCATTTAAGTTATCACGACCAGGAGCTTTTCCATTCTTTAACCCTTTGATTGTTGTGATGATTTCTTCTTTTCGTGGGATGTTTGTATTAACATCTAGATCATTCTGAGCCTCAGGAACATTCAATTGTGTTTCTGGTGGTTCCTTATTCAGAGTTTCTCTGAAATGCTCTGCCCATCTTGTTTCCTGTCCCTCTACTACAGGTAATATATTTTCATGTAAATACGGGAGATGTTATGCTTAAAATACTGTTTTCAGAAAATGTTTGTTTTGATAAACTCACCATATTGGCACGCTGGACCAAACCATCCTCGCTGACATGTTCCTTTGGTACATGAACCATTTCCTGCACACAATTTGTCATCTGAACATCTACACCTGTACTTGCACCCTGACCCAAACCAGCCGACATCACATCCTAGTATTTTAAAACAAAATTACTAGTTACTTTAATTTATATCTTTGAGAAAAAACAATGGGAGGTGTCCGAGGTGATACTTGCGTTTCACACAAGCTATGATGATATCACGTATATTAACGTTTATTTAAAATCCCCATTTACATGCAATATGACTGTGACGATATTCTAAATACAATAGCTAAATTAAATAATATTATAGTGCATAAGTCAAAAATAAGATAGAAAATAAAATTTGAGTCCAGCGTCTTCTTCCCCACGCCAGTGGGTATGCGGGTTTTGATAAGCCTAATAGCCGAATGAAGGGTACTGTCTTTTCAAATTCGTCCGTGAGATTAAATGTAACACTTTTCCAAGTTAACGACAACAGAGTGATAGAATAAAAGAAAAGGAGGGGAGGGATGGAAAGACAGAACCTCTAGGGTACGCCGTCTTGCGTTGATTTCAAAAAGCCAACTCGAGCGACATAGCCTTGGGCGATTTTCAAATTACGATATAAAACTAAAAAATGTTCGTCAATTTGGTCACGCAGACAGCCTTAGCTCTTATAAAAAAATGACGTAATTCTAACGGACTACGGACGATTCTGGTTTTTAGTTTGAAAATAGTTGTAAGAAGAATTGAACAGGTGGCAGTTTCTAGATTTGAACGACTAACATAGAAAAAAATATGGAATTATGAACCATAATACATAGGGCCATAAATATTATATATTCGGATGCCTTATGATTTCCTGAGCAATAATATGGTGTCAGTTACGCACTAGTACAATAAATAACCAAGATATTGGCAAAAATACTATGTATTGTAAGATTTACTGACAAAAACAAAAATCATGCCTGCTTATTTTTTTTATAGCATGTTTTGAAAAAAGCTTTTGGGAAAATAAGGACTAAAAGGTACCTGTAATTTGATTGGCGGTAGTTTAAAGGAAGGCGAGATAGGATTGGTTGACCTAAAACTAAAAATATATTTGCAGTAGTAAACATAGTAGTTTGAGAGTTTGTTTTTTTAAAGTTTGATTCAAAATAAATGAGTTCATGGTCCCATTGGCCCATACATTATATATTATCGGAAACGTAGACTGCTCGTTGCCATTTTGAAAAAAATTTCTGATGAACAAGGAGCGATGAGAGCAGGCTTGTGCTTTTAAAACAAATATAAAGCAGTCTGGACGGAAGGCAGATCAAAAGTGTGCCATTATTGTTTGCCAGTCATCGTTTACTTGTGTATAATTCATTGAAATCTGTGGTAAGAATGATTTTATTAACCTTTTATTTAAAATAAAGTTTGAATGTGAGATACTGCAATACGACTGTAAGTTTGTAAGTAAGTTGCTCCATGGCAGACTTAGGCAGAGCCTAGAGATTGATCCATCATATGATAGACTATCAGAGAGGTGTAGTACTACAAGATTATATATGATTGTCATCAAGGAGCATAACACCTATCCTATGGTATGGAAAAAGATTACTGCTTGAATTGCAGAGGCGTTGTAACCATTAGGGGAGAGGAATACTGGTATACATTGTCACCTAAAAATATAATGGTGACATAGGTTGTCATAAAGAGCTGACCCTATTTGTTTGTTTGTACTGTGCCTGTAATTAATTGTGGAATATTATTGTATACTTGTTATAAAGAAGGACGCATAACCTTCTTATTTCAGGGTTTTTTGGTACTGACATTAACGTAGTACCAGGCTCGTAAAAACTGTTCGATTCCTGACACTGTTTGCATATTTCGGGCACATGCTGGATGCCATTGCCTTTCAAGAAGGGAAAAAGATTGTCCAGCGAGCCTATGAACAGATCTACCGGTGTTATCTTTCGAAGAAAAGTGCCTCTCCGGCACCAGGAAGCTCAACCTCTAGTTTAAAATAAAGACTGAATATTAATACAAAATTCCACCAGTGTCAAATGAAAAGAAAACAAACAATAGTGCATGATGTTAACCAACAACCTACCATTATATACCAGTATTAACCTAAGTTAGAAAACTACATCTACACACTTATAATATAATAACATTTGTATTATGGACAGAAGATCCATGGTGTTATTTAATTGATGTAAATAATTCTTTTGATTTCACTTTTGATTGTCAGTCCTGATTCAAAGCAAACTAGAATCAGGACAATAAATTAAAAAAAAAAATTAACGTTACACAACATTCAACCACTGACTTACTTAAGATAGTCTTTTAAAGTGTACTTTGTATGTGATTGTCGTAGTAGTGTTGTGTTGTGTTGGATAATAAAATAGTTGTTTATCTGTTCAGTTGGTTAATGCAACATTACACTACATATTCACAACCCTAGAACATCAGTTGGAAAGAATTCAAGACAAATCGACAAATAAGAGAAGACTCTAGGCAGAAATATGTCTCCGACTATATAAGGAAAAGACGATGGTCTTATATCGGTCATGTCCTACGAATGCAAAACAACAGAATACCACTACAGGCGCTCACTTGGGTTCCTGAGGGTAAGAGGAAAAAAGGAAGACCAAAAGAAACACTCAGAAGAACAATAATAAAAGAAGGAAGAACGTTGGGCCTAAATAATGTGCAAGAGCTAAGAGGAGTGGCGTCACAACGAACAACCTGGAGAGCACTGGTTTCTGCCTTATGCGCCGTGTTTGGTGCTTAAAGAATTTATTATTATTATTATTAGACACCAAACGTAGTCATCATACATTCTAGTCAAAGAATAAGTCTGAATGAGATCATAAAGGTGGTAGCAGAAAGGTTCCCTGTAAACTTACCATAATATTTGTTATATTCAGGGACCTTCACAGCTGACCTCATTCAGTACACTAAGAGTAAATAACAACATTTCTTAACATGAAATCCACTACAGTGACAGAATTGCCCGTTCTGTTTTCCTAGTGTTCATGTTTTTTGCCGACAACATTGCTCTACCTCTCATTTTGTGTTCTGAGTAATTCATGCCATGTCTGGGTTTAATTGCCCATCCCTTGTAAGATTAGACACGTGTAAGATTAGGTAGGACGATAATGACAGTGAGTGGGAGCGCCAGGTTTAGTGTGTAAACAAAACGGAGATGGACACAGCCAGTGTATTATCACTGATACTATTTTCTGTCTGGCCCTTTTGTTGCTTTCACAGGAAATATTAATCTGGTGATAGATTATATTCACGCATTTAGATAACTCATGGGATTTTTAGCAGGTAGAGGATATAATCATTTCGGGCAAAACTGGTTGTGGACAAACGTTACGATAAGTTTTCTACCTGGGAAGATGTTGTTGGTGGTAGATCTGTGAAGTCGTGTGTAAACATGGTGGACATCAACGAAAGAGAAAATGCCTTATATGGGAATGACTTCTGAAAATCACATTTGTTGTGTCATGAATGAATTTTCACAGAGAGGGTAGTGGGGATAGAAAACACCAAAATGCGCAATGTGATTGCTATTTGTTTGGCATTTGAGATATTAAAATACAACATCTTTGGTAGGAGCCATGTCATATAGTATCAATGAGGATGTGTGAGCAGAACGTTGACTTATAATCTAGCGCCTTTTGAGTCTATGGCACTGATAAATTAAACTCGCCAAAAAAAGCCAGAATAAGGAATAGAATCAGGATCCTACTCTAAAGAAGCGGAAAACGTGTTTGAGCATCTTGTACACTTACACATCAAGAAAACTACCTTTATTAATACGGAAAACCCGGAATCCTTGGAACCTGAAAAATAAGTTATGCTGGGATTTTATTGTAAAGTAATACCCCAGATCACGAGTAAGTAGCATCTTAACCACGTTGTCCAAACTATTTATCTGAGTCAGGAGTCTGTATTACCCAAAAAGATATTTGGTGTAAGTTGTAGATTTAACTAATGTTTTGCAATATTAACATGTGCAAATTGCTCATGTCCAAGTTCATACGACGCTGGAAACCGTAGCATATAAGTTAAGTTTTCATGAACCACCACTAAAAAGGCTGGTGACGGCTTTCTCATACAGAACCAAAAGCAGAGGTAGTCCCAAGTTCCATGTGGAGCATGGAGTGAATGATGACAGACGTGGTGTGCATAATTATTATATTAAACATGTTTTAAATAACGCAGTGGGTGTTTTCCGCTCACATGGATTAACATTAATGCTAAGAGAGGGTAAAGTTCTGAGGCAGATGGGATGGTAAAATAAAAGGGTGGGGGGGGGGAACATCTGATATTCGTATCAGGTAACCCATCACTCAGGACGGAATTTGTTTCTCTCTTATTTCATGATAC
Organism: Oreohelix idahoensis; assembly: GCA_024509875.1. Taxonomy (NCBI): domain Eukaryota; kingdom Metazoa; phylum Mollusca; class Gastropoda; order Stylommatophora; family Oreohelicidae; genus Oreohelix; species Oreohelix idahoensis. The sequence continues at coordinate 151,103 of JAMPIV010007626.1, read as the reverse complement.
TAGTCGGTGGTATCAATTGGAAGTACTATTCTGTGGAAAAAGTGTGTGGTTTAAGTGACCTTCAGTAAAAGGTAGACTTCTGCAACAGACGGGTCTTGCAGACACCAGACCATCTTCGTAATTGCCCCACGATAATACGAGGGACGAGTTGCGGCCAATAGACTTTACCAGCGACGAGAAGAATCAGGATACAACCTGCAAAAAACGAGCACCGGTTGGAGCAGAAGCCAACCGACATCTTATTTGCAGCTAAGTACCCACTCAGTCTTGCCAAGTGAATTCTTTTCCTTAAAAAATGTTTCAACACCATATCCAGATCATCACCAGTGATAAAGCTTTAAAGATTATTCCTAATTCACCGCACTCTTATTTATTTTACTTTGTTAACTATAATTAATTATTAAATTTGTTATCTGTAAATATACACATTTTTAGTTCATTTAATCATTGTTAGTGAACTGCACTTGTATGTTTCAGTCATTTAAAGTAATATAAACAGGGCTATTGAAGTAATACTTTACTGATTGAAATCAAAAGAGCAACATTATTAATTCTCACAGAAGTTCTGGGAAGATAGAACGTTTACACGGCCTGGATCCTCTCAGCTGTAGTACTAGATTTCTCAAATTCCAATATGGCTCCCTAGAATTAAAGCACCATTCATCAATTCACGTCTCTGCCAAGTGTAATCTTGACTTAAAGGTAGATTCTCTCTGTGGATACTCTGAAATTTGGCCACCGTTTAACCATCACCGCGGAGCAAGGGGAGTAAATCACGTTACATGGAGAAATACAAAGACCTCGTACATTGGAGACTATATAGCCATATTAATATGTGACAACAGGTTATCAGCAGATAGCCGCCGTGGCAGAGTTCTTGAGTGCACCCTGCAGTGTTTACTTGATTAACTACAAATGAATAAAGTTGGCACATGTATCTGATTGAGAAACTGGACTGTCTTTACTGCCTTCGTGCATGAGATTTCGTGACATCCTGGTTAGTTGCTCCCTCAAGCTAATTTGTGTCATTCTGATCACTTCCTCGTCTTCTATTGTCAGGCGGAAATAATTTTTAAATTACCCCACAAAACACGTATGTTTGAAACAATTGGAGCTCTCCTTAGCTTCGTAACAAACAAAATGGGGGGGGGGGGGGGGGGGGGGGGGAAGACAGTGGATACAAATTGGCTTTTTTCAAGTCTAGTTCACTGTGTGAATCGCTGCCAAGACGACAACAAGACCTTGACAGAGTAAAGACTAGAAACCGATTTCGTATATATCAGACCGGACTTTGTAGAACATCTTGAAGGACTTAAAGAGCCTAGGAAAACCATTTTAATAAGGAAGCTGGGATCTGAGGACACTAAAAGCACAGAGTCATAGTGGGAATTCACTGTTAAACATAACAACACCCCAGACACGTGTAAGAGGCCTAGTCCAGTGCTTTATTCCTCTGCGCAAACAGTCTGTAAGCCAAGATCGGCATGTAGGTTGTCCCAGTTGCTAGTACTAATCTCTGGAACAAAGTGAAGGTAGAAGTGGACTGACGTAGATGTAGACACCATCATCAGAGGGTCTTAAAGACGCGGGACCAGCTTTGCAGTTACTCCCTAATCTTATTTCGAATGTGCTGCGACTTTAATCTTGACCAGAGACATGAGAACTCCAATGATCGATCAGCACAAAACCCGAAAACCAAGCTGGAGCAGAAAATCCATTTGCAGCTAAGTCAAACTTAAAAGCTGCCAAGTGAATTCTTTCATAAAACACTACCATCATACGATGATGAGTATTTTCTGTTAAATATTATTTAGTTTGTGTAAACTGTTAAACTTAGTTGATTATTAAATCTGTTGTTTGTAAATATACAAATTTAACATCGATTTAATCATTTTGAATGTACTGCATGTTTGTCTCAGTCAAGTTACTAAATACACTCTAAACAGAGCTAGACCATAACAACAAGAATTCCACTGCGTAAATCAGGTTGGTGCTTGAACGAGCTGTAATAAATAATTGCTTAATTCTTTATAAAAGGCGGCGGATCAGATATAAGTTAACATTTGCCCATCCCAATGCAGCATTGCTTGTGACTTCTGAAATATCTTGAGATAGAAGTAACATTATCCTTCTATCAACAACTCTGCTAAGAGTAATCTTGTGCGAAGGAAAACACATTTGAAGACCATTATTAGATATTCTTCATTTTTTGCCACTATCGGACCACTACTGCAAAGCAGTGGAAGAAATTCCGTGGCAAATTGCAGACTTTGTCCCGTAAATAGAAAATGTCTAGTTAGACAGACACCTTCACATACCTAGGATGCATAGTAACACCAGACAGCGGTGCAGGCAAAGACATCAACATCAGAATAATTAAGGCAAGAACAGCATTTTTTAGCATAAGCAACATCTGGAAGTCCCCTCAATACAGCACAAGCACAAAATTAAGATTAAATAAGAGCTGTGTGCTTTCTGTGCTTCTCTATGGTGCGGAATGCTGGAGAGTTACAGAGAAGGAAATGTCGAAAATTTCCTCTTATCACACACCATGCCTTAGAAAGTTCACCGAATCTTTTGGCCGAATACCATCACCAACCAAGATCTGCTTACTCGGAGCAAGCAAGAGGACATGCACATCATCATAGCTGGCAGACGCTGGAGCTGGGTTGGCCATGTCCTCAGAAGAGACCCCAATGACATCACAAGAACAGCTATGCTTTGTGTGACGTACGTCTAGTTTGAAAAGTGAATTTTCCCTGATTCGATGGATGATAAAGGGACTTTTGCTTTTCATAACATTAGAAACCCTGAACATCAGTATTGTTGTAACTTTTCATCAACGAAGAGTAGCGGCTAAGATCAAAGCAGTCAAAGACGATCCCCAGAACAGAGAAGCAGAAATTTAGCATCTCCGTGCGAACACTGAACCGTTCGCAAGACGGACACGAGCGGTCAGAAGAAAGCTTCTTGCAGACTTCGCACCTCTGTGGGAACCGGCAGGCGTTCCCGAAAGACTCTGAAACGGGATAGACGGAGCGCTCAGCGTTGCGGATACGATCTGAGGAATCAGGAAACTCACCGCGAACGAGGCTAGTCTCGCAGAAATTTCACATCCTCGTGCGAGCAGCCTGAGAGGAACGAAGATCGGAAGCCAGTCGGGCCATCGCGGTTAGCATGGCGGCTAAATAACTTCGACGTGCCCTGGGATCTGAATATGCGCGAAATTTTCACACGACGCATTTAACTTACATTCCCGTTAGATATATACAGAATCTAAAAAACCAACTTTATCATTCAGTCTGACAGAATTTTAAGATTCAACAGCATATAGTTAAATTCCTGTTAGATTTCATCTAAATTGATGGCTATTGGAGTGAAATTCTTTTCTGTGCAGACGGTAATTTATACTTTAGCTTCGACTGATCCGTGGTCTAGTTATTTCATTTTTATTTCACTGGATTGTGGTGTAAATTTAAACTTATTAAATAAACCCATTTTCAAAGTTCCAGTGCAAACTAAATGTTACATCTATAAGTTAATTTCCTAATACAATAGCCGCGTAAATTAATTTTGCAGCCGATTAAGGGAATTATAACTTTAATACAGTTTAGTTCTGTATAAATAGATGTGCTTTTAATTATTAACCCCACCGAGAGTTTTTTTCTTGTATTTATTAATTGTAGACGCGAATGCAGAATTAGTCTAACTGTAAATGTATGGCGCGTTAGATCTTAATATGATTTTATTGCATTTCATGTTTATCTTCTATACAGAATTGATCTTTCGACCTTGCATCCCAGCAATTAATTAATTATACACTGAGCCCTGCCAACTCAGTTCGATTACTCCAGTGACTTATGAACATATTTGAAATTTAATCTTTGTGGCGATCTTATTGGGATTCAGCTATCTGAAGTATACAGAATAAAAGCAACCCCAAAGACTGTTTTAAATCCCAATTCATAAAGTCGTTTTATAGTTATCAAACTGGAAGAAGAACAGTTGCCAGTCGCAATCATTTTACTTATTACTCAATTGATGAGAAAGAACATAGATTTCCCTGACACTGTCTGTCAAGCATAATCATTGGATTTTACCACCCCCTTAAAAATTTACCTCAGTGTTTTGTAGTTTGTGAAATTACGGCAAAAAAAAATTATCTCCACCAGCTGTGCCAATTTTAGAAACCACACCATACCTCACACCTAGCCAAGTGCCTGTGCCATTCATTAGGAACTTTTATCTAACAAACCAACAGTAGCCTCTACGCTTCACCGTCTGGCGATTTTTTGAGACTATTGGCTACCAGCCCACCTCGTTAAATCTGGGGCCTGATACAGAAGAAATAAAAAAACAATTTCCATTGTTCTACGGTATTATCTGCTGTTGTAAAATTCCTAAAGTGCCAGAATTCACAACTTGGTAAGTCTGTGTGTGTGACTGTGTGTGCTGGCCAGCTAAGCGTGTTTTTGAATGACAGGAGATTTATTAATCCTTTTTTACCCTTATAATTAGTTCGTCCTAGTATTAAGGTGTATTATATACATTGTACGGGATTTCTCCTAGCGGGATTGTTTAACTGTGTTCATTCCCCCTTTCCGTAAAGTTTTGTTGAAAAAGGGAAACATTTGAGAACCCTAGCTTTTCCTCTACCCCCTTATTACTGTAACCCCCATTGTCTCAGAGTAATAAATTTACCGTTGGGTTAAATTGCCTATCTCTGATCATCATCATCCCCCCCCCTTTCTCGTCTTTGGGACCGGGTCTTTTCTGTTAGTAAATACAAGCGGGAAAAGGTGTATGGGATACTTCTCCTCAAAAACCCCTCCCCCACTTGTCATATTTGTATTCTGCAACCTTTGATTTCTTCATGTAAATTGATAATTATTTGTGACTTGATTTTTTATGATAATAATAGTATTAAACGTTATTAGCATTTTGTGTCGTGTTACGGTAGATTAATTGGCATTGTCTGCTAGAGGTTAGCAGCATGCGATTTTAGGGGTTACAACGTTTAATGTAATGTAAAAAGTATTATTAGCCTAGTGAACGCTATGACGTTTCAGCGTTGGTAGTCATGCACGGTGACCAAGAGACGGGACCCTTTTTCAAATGACCGTCAAACGGAGAAGACGTGTCTTTATATTCTTATAGTGTCGGGCATGGAAGGCCACACGGTTATATTGTATTTTCTCATGGACATGGGTCAGTCCACTGTTATGATGAAGAAAGATGAAGTTACAGGTTAGTAATTGACTAAACCTTGTCGAGATGAATTAACAGTCCGTTTTAGTTATACTAGTGCCAGACGCATAATCTCACTGTCGGTCGTTGGATTTTCCAACCACGCGTGCATATAGTTATGTCGTTCTGCCTACAGTAATTCAGATTACGAGACAAAGGACTGATATGCAAGATAGCTAATTCAACATAGGATTCTAATTTATATTTGTGATGTAATTCCTGATCAACGTACGATGTCTACAGAATGTATTATAAATTGTTTGTTTGGACTCTAGCCATGACTTATCCAGTCTATGAACATTTGGGAATTCAATCATCATTATCATGGTCTCAAGGTAATTTAAACCCACATTCGCGTACTTAACATCAAAGGCACGAAGCTCTAAAGAAGATGAACTGCTAAACCCACAAAATTACAAGTAGCATTTCATGAAATAACTTTTTTGGGTCACATTATTGGAGCAGGATATATCCGAACACTACCCAGTACGGTTTCTAAAATTTTAAACATTTCCGTTCCTCAAACGAAGAAACAGGTTAGAAGCTTATTAGGTCTAGTCCAATATTACAGTAGATTCGTACCTAACTTGTCATCTATCACAGCTGTCTTGTCCTCATTATTAAAGAAGGACATGCCAGTGAAGGTGACATGGACTAGTGAGTGTAATAATGTATTCCTTAATATTATTAACATATTTTCAAACCCACCAATCTTGAGACTAACTGATGCTTCCAAAAAGTTTATTCTCCGTACAGATGCGAGTAACTACGGAATTGGCGCATGTTTGCTCCAATATCATGACGACATCCTCCATCCAAACTTGTACGTCTCACGGAAACTGAAACCACCAGAAGTCAAATACTCCACTGTCGACCGCGAACTTTTAGCAGTGGTGTGGGCAATAACGAAGTTGGAAAAGTTCCTGCTGGGAGCCCCGTTCGTAGTACAGACAGACCAGAAAGCCGTAGCATCACTACGACGGGCGAATCATAAAAGTCCAAAGCTCACCAGATTCGCTATTCTCCTTCAACCTTTTGACTTCTCAATCGAGTACATCACAGGAGCAGATAACGTCTTGGCAGATACTCTATCTCGAAATCCTACTGATGTCGAGTCCTGAACTATATTAACGTCGCAGATACTTACTCAAAATAAATAGCACTATAATGGCTGTTCTATATAGACATGAACTATTGCCTACAATACAAGTATCTGCTTACTAAAGACTTTATATACGAAATGAATGAAATCAATTGACTCTATGTTCGTATTTACGCCAGGACTTTGCTTGATATCCTTTAATGATAAAACTATTGGACACATTTCCGTGCATCAAGTGAACATAATAGAAAACACTATCAAAGTAACTCAGTATGCGACATGAACTATTGTCAATAACGTCGATACTTATGAACTGAAACACTTAAACATTTGTTTGTTAATTGGAATTCACAAGGATCAAGCCTACGTATGGATCATCTTATCCAACTTTAATTAATTTTAATTAAGTCGTTAAAATAATGGAAATTAAAATGAAAGTGAGATAAATATTGAAAAAAAAAAATGAAATTTGGAAAAAAATGAAAGAAGAAAAAAATAAGAACTCACATGATTCTTAGATAATGTTATTGTATGTAACTATTATATTATATAGTTAATAATTATGTGGATACACTACATACTACATTATTGTTTAAATTGGTTAATTTAGATAGGTATTAACAACTTAATACTAAACTTAATTAATGTCCAACACACATAACTAAGTTAAATTTATACATTACTTTTTTCTCTACTTTATTCTTCATTTATTTATTTCTCTCTTTAACATATCCTTTCATTTTTCTTACATTAGATTTTCAACAACTTTATTCTTATTACACACTCAATATAATTAATTAGTTTAATTTTAACTCTTTAGATTAGTCTGACGTGACATTTCATTGCGACATATTTTAAGTTAATTAATAATTTAATTAGATATAAACATTAGCCATTCTCTTTTAGTTCATATAAAATTTATGTATAAAATTTATGTATAATATGATCATTAATATATTAGATGACTGTTAGTTAGTCGACATGACCACGACGTTTGTTCTAGACAGAACATCGTATGCCATATGCCGCATATTTGGTTAAATTTTTTGATATTGTTAAATTTTTTGATATTCATTCAGATAGGTTTTTGAAGAAAAAAAAATCTATCTAATAGATTTTTTCCCCCCGGTGGACAGGGAATTGTTACGGTAGATTAATTGCCATTGTCTGCTAGAGGTTAGCAGCATGCGATTTTAGGGGTTACAACGTTTAATGTAATGTAAAAAGTATTATTAGCCTAGTGAACGCTGTGACGTTTCAGCGTTGGTAGTCACGCACGGTGACCAAGAGACGGGACCCTTTTTCAAATGACCGTCAAACGGAGAAGACGTGTCTTTATATTCTTATAGTGTCGGGCATGGAAGGCCACACGGTTATATTGTATTTTCTCATGGACATGGGTCAGTCCACTGTTATGATGAAGAAAGATGAAGTTACAGGTTAGTAATTGACTAAACCTTGTCGAGATGAATTAACAGTCCGTTTTAGTTATACTAGTGCCAGACGCATAATCTCACTGTCGGTAGTTGGATTTTCCAACCACGCGTGCATATAATTATGTCGTTCTGCCTACAGTAATTCAGATTACGAGACAAAGGACTGATATGCAAGATAGCTAATTCAACATAGGATTCTAATTTATATTTGTGATGTAATTCATGATCAACGTACGATGTCTACAGAATGTATAATAAATTGTTTGTTTGGACTCTAGCCATGACTTATCCAGTCTATGAACATTTGGGAATTCAATCATCATTATCATGGTCTCAAGGTAATTTAAACCCACATTCGCGTACTTAACATCAAAGGCACGAAGCTCTAAAGAAGATGAACTGTAAACCCAGATTACACGATTGACTATCAAGCTCTCAACAATCCGTTGGGCTAATTTTACCGAACCGCCTGTAAAAACTGGTGGCCGCCCCTGCAACATGTCGGCTGGCCCAAATCCAACATTCCTCATATTTGTTATCGTAGTTGTGATTCATGTACGTTGTGTGTCAGAATCACCAAATCGGTGTGTGCGCCTGAGCGACTGGAACTGACAAACAATCGTTTGTTCAGAAGAGTGGTAGGAATAGTTTTGAGAGACAAATATTGTCGTAATAAGAGACTGACTTTACTCTTCCCAGCACTTGTGAATCTACTACCTCACTTTCCTAAATCCTTATTCTCACAGAGCCTTCACTATCATTCTACACTCTAAACGGACCAATATCCATCAGAACTCTCTCAGATAAAATTACGACAATAAATCTTGGCTCGTCCCGGATTCTGAGCCTAGTTTAAATAGAATGTGGTTGATTGTCTTTGTGAAGTAGGGTATAATCTTTAAAAAAGTAATTACTTCCCCTAGACAAAGCCTTTTAGTATTTTGGACCGACCACACAATAATTATTACAGGTTTGTTCTTTCCACAGGAGCAGGAAGTTAGTGATAATAAAATATTTGTCACCTTTGTATTCTCTGGCAGAGAAAATTGACATTTTGTTATATAATTGCTGGGTTTGCGTGATTGTCTTCAGTCACAAAAGGTTTTTGAAGTTAGAAGAGCTGAGCAAAGCTAAAGACGCTTGTTCTAAAAAATTTTTAAAATCTAGTTAACATCGTCTCTACTCTTTAATTGACTTCAGAAGGGAAGAGTTCTGTTTGTGGAGAATTAAAATTTTCAGGAAATTTTTTTTTCTTTTAAATTGTTTTTCATAAATTTTTCTCTACTTTTAGTAAAAGTAAATTTTTTCCAGTGTAACTTACCATTTTAGTGGCATTAGTCGCTTGCGTTTAGAGCCTTAATTGCCAGAAAACAGCAGCGATAAGTTAACACATTATAAAGTAGGAGGTAACTCAAGTAAATTTTTACTTTGGTTTTTCTCGTAGCGGTTCCGAGTTTCTTCCCCTTCTCGTTTCTTCTTACTAGTTCTCTAGTCATACTACATCTTATTCTTTGACAATGGCAGAGAGGATAAAGATGAGGTCCATCCTTAGGCTGGAAGCGAAAGAGGCAGGGTTAGACGCAGAAGCTGCAAACGCGTTTGTCAACCAGAAACTGGAAATATATGACGCGGAGCAACGGACAGCAGAAGCTGAGAGGAAGGAAGAGAAGGAAAGAGCAGAAGCTGAGAGGGAGGAAGAGAAGGAAAGAGCAGAAGCTGAGAGGAAGGAAGAGAAAGCGAGAGCAGAGAATAGAGAATCACAGGAGAGGGTAGATAGGAAAGAAGCGGAAGAATGCCTATTGAAACAGAAGAAAATTGAGGCAGAGATAGAAGCTCGCAGTGAAAGAGAGAGAGAGGGAAAGACAGCACGAACTGGCGCTTAAGGCTTTAGAGAGTCGGGGCGCTTCTACTTCGAATAACGGAGAGCCGTCTTCGCCCAAGTCTCAGTCAGTGGATCTCTCTAGCACTCAATCTGCCCAACTAACGGCGATGTCTTTTGCTTTGGAACCTTTTCTTAGCCCTAACGAAAAACTTGACAGCTATCTAGAAAAATTCGAGAGGCTCGCCAATCTGTATGGGTTTGAGAGTACCCGCTGGGCACTTAAATTCTCAACGTCACTGAAAGGCAATGCTTATGACGTATACTCAAAGCTGGGACCGCATCAACATGATTACGACATGCCGAAAAAGGCCTTTCTAGAGCGGTTTGAGATGACCGCCCGAAAATTTCTGCAAATGTTCAGAAACAGCCGGAAAGAGAGCACGGACACTTTTCCGCAGTTCTCTTCACGTCTCACGGGTTATCTGACAAAGTGCATAGAATTATCTGAATTACCTCTTTCATATGAGGGACTTCTAGAAATTGTTCTTGTTGAACAGATAAAATCCACTTTGTAGAATGACACCCGTAGATTTTTGGCTGAACAGGGGGCTGTCAGGCTTGAGGACATCCTCAATAAGGCCGAACGCTATAGCAATGCAATGGCCGAACTTCCCAGCACTAAACGTAAACCCACAGATGAGCCATCTCGAAAATAAAATCTAGAGCAGTCATCCTATTCTTTCAATCCTTCTCAACATTATAACCAACGAGATAATAATAACCAGAGACCTCCCCAGGAAAAATCGAAATTCTACAAAACCCGATATCTCCCAAATAATACTTCTGATCAACCCACCAAGCCTACGTGGCAGCGCGGCCACCAAGATCAAGGAAAAGGGAAGACACCTACACCAGGAACGTCTGATCAGGGCAAAAAAACCGGTCCTAACCGCATCGGATATTTGCATACAGCCTCGAAAGGTAGAGTCAATGTCAGTGATTCTCAACCTGAGGGGGACCGACCCTCAACGCGAGGAACTGTACTGTTGAATGGTACCTCTACTACTTGTCTTTTTGACACTAGACTAAGCTTTAGTTGTATTGTCGCTAGGCACCTAGTCAAACCAGGTCAGGAGACAGAGGAAACCGTCAAACTTAGTGGAGTTTTCAAGAGTGATGCACCCAGGACGCTTCCTATCGCACTGGTAGAAATACACTCTAATTTTGTCAGAGGTGTTATTAAAGCGGCCATTATGGATGATCCTATCTACCCAGTTATCCTGGGATGTAGATACGTGTTTATAGGGAGACCAAAGGAGCCGATTGTGGCAGCGGTAACCACAAGAGGGCAAGCCAAGAAGGAGAGGGAGCCTGCGCCAAATTTGTTGCCGAATGAACTAAAGGAGGCGCAACAAAAGGACCCTACTCTGGAGCTCTGCTTTAGAAAACTGCCCATGGCTAAGGACCCCAGACACAACGGAGACATTTTTTCTAAGGATGGCGTATTGTATCGTAGAACGGGCAACGCAGACACGGGGAATAACCAGCTCCTAGTACCGACGCAGTACAGAATCCAGATCTTAGAAATGGGGCACTCTCTTCCCTTTAGCGGACATATGGGACAAAACGCCACTATTCAACGAATAAAAACTCACTATTGGTGGCCAGGAATGAACTCTGACATTAACAGGTATGTGAAATCCAGCGCCCAGTGCCAACGGATGGCACCCAAGCATCTGACACCCTTTATTCCCATGGGTGATGGACCAGTAGTGGGGACCCCATTTCAACAGGTTGTAGTCGACATCATTAGACCTCTAGAAAGGACCAAAAGAAGGAACAGGTTCATCCTGACCTTAGCCGACACTTGCACTTTGTGGGCCGAAGCTGTACCGCTAACATGCACGAATTCCAAGCATGTCGCAGAAGTCCTCGTGCAGATATTTACAAGGTTGGGTTTCCCTCAAAACGTTTTGACGGACAATAAATCCCCATACCGTAGCCTTTTGATGGAAGAGATTGTAACAATCCTGAGGAACCAGCTGATCTACGTAAGCCCTTATAATCCGGTCGGAAGTGGGTTAGTAGAACGAGTCAACGGAACCCTCACCAGGATGTTGCGTAAGCTGGGTCAGAAGAAACCGGAAGACTAGGACCTATATATATCGGCTGCATTATTCGCCTACCGAGAGGTACCCCAAGCGCCTACGGGATTCTCGCCTGCTACACTTTTATTTGGCAGACCTATTAAGAGGCCACTAGAAGCCTTACTTCGGTCCCTGACAGACCAAAAGGCTGACGAGACAGTCGTCTCTGCAAGCAAATATGTATCTGAGCTCAAGGAAAGATTAAAGCTAGGATGGGATCTAGCTACCACCAACCTTATGAAAGCCCGCACTAAACATACTAAAAGATATAACAAAGCTGCAAAAGAGAGAGAACTACAACCAGGGGAGAAAGTTTTGTTGTTACTTCCAACCGGAAGCAATAAACTTCGCATCGGATGGCAAGGGCCGTTTACCGTCCTTAAAAAGATCTCACGTACTAATTACAAGATCTCCATCAAAGGAAAGGAGAAGGTCTTAAACATAAATCTGCTAAAGAAATATCTGGAAAGACCAGTGCCATCCTCCGACCATCTCCTGGCTGTCGCCATAGCAACGGAAGACGAGGATGATGATGACGGTTGCATGGAGTAACCATTGCAACCCGCAGAATCCTTTAAAGATGTCAAGTTCGGTGACAATCTCTCAGTAGAACAACAAACAGAAACCAGGGCGCTGCTAAAGCAGTACAGTGCAGTCTTAACGGACGTACCTGGTCGAACAAATCTCATCGAATTTGACATGAAATTAACAAACGAGACCCCTGTTCGAACCAGAGTGTACCCCATTCCGTACGCCAAAGCGGATGCACTTCGCGGAGAAATAGACAAGCTGCGTCAGGCAGGAATTATCAGCGTGTCTACATCTCCTTACAGTTTAAGTGTAGTGCTGTTGCAGAAGCCCAATAAGGAAGTTCGGCTGTGTATTGATTACCGGTTGCTAAACGCTGTAACGGAATTCCAGCCCGAACCGCTCCAAACTGTTTCTGAGTGGTTCACCAAGTTCAGCAAGGCAACAATTGTCTCCAAGATTGACCTCAGTAAAGGTTATTATCAAATACCGGTCAAGGAGGAAGTTAAACCTTTGCTAGCTTTCAGCACTAGTGAAGGACATTACACATTTAATGTGATGCCGTTCAGATTGCATAACGAACCAGGAGTGTTTATCAGGATGATGAGAAAGCTGTTAGAACCTTTGCAAAGTCCCTATATCCATAATTTCATGGATGACATTTTAGTTGCATCGGAAACCTATGAAGAACATATTGCTACGGTCGCTATGCTCCTCAGGACACTACAGGAAACTGGTCTCACAGCCAGACCTAGCAAATGTCTCACAGGGTTTGAAAAGCTTGACTTCCTGGGGCATACTATTTCTCACGGCTGTAGTTGGCCTGTTAAGAAAAACGTGGAGAAAATAGTTGCAGCAAATAGACCCCGAACAAAGAAAGACATCAGGTCATTTCTATCACTACGTGCCTACTATCAGAAATACATCCAGAACTTCAACGGACTCACGGCACCTCTGACTGACCTCACCAAGAAAGGTTGTCATGATAAGGTCATGTGGGATCAAAAGTGCGAACATGCATACAGCACTTTGAAAGGACAGTTGTCGGCATACCCCATTCTAAGGTTACCTGACCTTAAGAAACCTTTCGTACTGAGAGTGGACGTGTCAGGTCAGGGCATCGGGTCAACATTGTTGCAAGCCGAGCACAGTGACCCGAATATGCTATTCCCAGTAGCTTACGGCAGTCGGAAACTGAACAAGGCTGAACGCAACTACAGTGTCGTTGAAAGAGAATGTCTCGCTCTGATTCATGGCATCAGACGCCATCATGAGTTCCTGTATGGTACTCCTTTCACAGTACAAACCGACCATGCTCCATTAGCTTTCCTGGGTGCCAATAAGGAATTCAACGCAAGGATTATGCGCTGGGCCTTATTATTGAGCGTTTATTCCTTCAAAGTGGTATATATTCCAGGAAAACAGAATGTCGGGGCTGACTTCTTGAGTAGAAACTGGTCTACAGAGGAAGAAGAGCAAACTTAAGATACCACTCATACTAAAGTCACCAATCAGGTCACCTCCATTGTCAAGAAGGAAACATGAAAAATGGTTTCATGTCTAACAGTGGGGACGATTGTGACGTACGTCTAGTTTGACAAGTGAATTTTCCCTGATTCGATGGATGATTAAAGGGACTTTAGCTTTTCATAACATTAGAACCCCTGAACATCAGTATTGTTTTAACTTTTCATCAACGAAGAGTAGCGGCTATGATCAAAGCAGTCAAAGACGATCCCCAGAACAGAGAAGCAGAAATTTAGCATCTCCGTGCGAACACTGAACCGTTCGCAAAACGGACACGAGCGGTCAGAAGAAAGCTTCTTGCAGACTTCCCACCTCTGTGGCAACAGGCAGGCTTGCCCGAAAGACTATGGAACGGGAGAGACGGAGCGCTCAGCGTAGCGGATACGATCTGAGGAATCAGGAAACTCACCGCGAACGAGGCTAGTCTCGCAGAAATTTCACATCCTCGTGCGAGCAGCCTGAGACGAACGAAGATCGGAAGCCAGTCGGGCCATCGCGGTTATGATGGCGGCTAAATAACTTCGACTTGCCCTGGGATCTGAAGAGGCGCGAAATTTTCACACGACCCATTTAACTTACATTCCCGTTAGATATATACAGAATCTAAAAAAACCAACTTTATCATTCGGTCTGACAGAATTTTAAGATTCACTAGCATATAGTTAAATTCCTGCTAGATTTCATCTAAATTGTTGGCTATTGGAGTGAAATTCTTTTCTGTGCAGACGGTAATTTATACTTTAGCTTCGAGTTACAGTGGTCTAGTTATTTCATTTTTATTTCACTGGATTGTGGTGTAAATTTAAACTTATTAAATAAACCCATTTTCAAAGTTCCAGTGCAAACTAAATGTTACATCTATAAGTTAATTTCCTAATACAATAGCCGCTTAAATTAATTTTGCAGCCGATTAAGGGAATTAAAACTTTAATACAGCTTAGTTCTGTATAAATAGATGTGCTTTTAATTATTAACCTCACGGAGAGTCTTTTTCTTGTATTTATTAATTGTAGACGCGAATGCAGAAATAGTCTAACTGTAAATGTATGGCGCGTTAGATCTTAATATGATTTTATTGCATTTCATGTTTATCTTCTATACAGAATTGATCATTCGACCTTGCATCCCAGCAATTAATTAATTATACACTGAGCCCTGCCAACTCAGTTCGATTACTCCAGTGACTTATGAACATATTTGAAATTTAATCTTTGTGGCGATCTTGTTGGGATTCAGCTATTTGAAGTATACAGAAAAAAAGCAAACCCAAATACTGTTTTAAATCCCAATTCATAAAGTCGTTTTATAGTTATCAAACTGGAAGAAGAACAGTTGCCAGTCGCAATCATTTTACTTATTACTCAATTGATGAGAAAGAACATAGATTTCCCTGACACTGTCTGTCAAGCATAATCATTGGATTTTACCACCCCCTGAAGAACTTACCTCAGTGTTTTGTAGTTTGTGACATTACGGCAAAAGAAAGTTATCTCCACCAGCTGTGCCAATTTTAGAAACCACACCATACCTTACACCTAGCCAAGTGCCTGTGCCACTCATTAAGAACTTTTATCTAACAAACCAACAGTAGCCTTTACGCTTCACCGTCTGGCGATTTTTTGAGACTATTGGCTACCAGCCCACCTCGTTAAATCTGGGGCCTGACACAAAAGAAATAAAGAGACAATTTCCATTGTTCTACGGTATTATCTGCTGTTGTAAAATTCCTAAAGTGCCAGAATTCACAACTTGGTAGGTCTGTGTGTGTAACTGTGTGTGCTGGCCAGCCCAAGCGTGTTTTTGAATGACAGGAGATTTATTAATCCTTTTTTACCCTTATAATTAGTTCGTCCTAGTATTAAGGAGTATTATATACATTGAACGGGATTTCTCCTAGCGGGATTGTTTAACTGTGTTCATTCTCCCCTTCCGTGGAGTTTTGTTGAAAAAAACAAACATTTGAGAACCCTAGCTTTTCCTCTACCCCCTTAACACTGTAACCCCCATTGTCTCAGAGTAATAAATTTACCGTTGGGTTAAATTGCCTATCTCTGATCATCATCATCCCCCCATTTTCTCGTCTTTGGGACCGGGTCTTTTTTGTTAGTAAATACAAGCGGGAAAAAGTGTATTGGATACTTCTTCTCAAAAACCCCATCCCCCAATTGTCATATTTGTATTCTGTAACCTTTGATTTCTTCATGTATATTGATAATTATTTGTGACTTGATTTTTTATGATAATAAAAGTATTAAACGTTATTAGCATTTTGTGTCGGCTGGCCCAAATCCAACATTCCTCATATTTGTTATCGTAGTTGTGATTCATGTACGTTGTGTGTCAGAATCACCAAATCGGTGTGTGCGCCTGAGCGACTGGAACTGACAAACAATCGTTTGTTCAGAAGAGTGGTAGGAATAGTTTTGAGAGACAAATATTGTCGTAATAAGAGACTGTCCTTACTCTTCCCAGCACTTGTGAATCTACTACCTCACTTTCCTAAATCCTTATTCTCACAGAGCCTTCACTATCATTCTACACTCTAAAGGGACCAATATCCATCAGAACTCTCTCAGATAAAATTACGACACTTTGGACCCCTGAAGAAAAACGATAGAGAGGCCGACCAAAAACAATCTGGCGGAGGACTGTGAAGGCTGAGATACAAAGAATGAGCCAGAGTTGGGGCACTGTACGAAGTATGGCCGCCAACGGAGCAAAGTGGAATCAATTTGTTGTTGCCCTACAAGACGCCACTAGGCGTGATGGCCACTGACTGCTTTGACGGTCTGCGGATAATGATCAAAGAAGAAGTTATTTTCCCTTGATCGGAATGACGTAAATATCAGATTTACTGAAAGAGTGTTTTCAAGAGTGTATTTATAGTAAGACTGGGCATACAGTGTATGTATAAATAGCAGGTAAATAAATTTTATAAAGAATAATTGAATAATCAGAAGAAAAAAAATTGTGTGTAACAAAATTGAAAGTTAAACTTAACTAAGAAGTTCACTTAATGTGGCTAATTCAGTGTTGTAATTCTGAGTTTACTAGTTAAGTAGCACTTGTAAATGTGTGGTAGCTTTGTAAACATACGTTTTTCTCAGAATGGTAGAGTCCCAAAATCTATACAACTTATAACTACGTATTGCTAAATAGATGGACTTATTCGGCAAAGATGTATCTAACTTTGTAGCTACTTCTGTGAAAGAAGATAAGGAACGGATAGAAGCCCAGAAAGCGGCTAACATTGAATAGAGAAGGATGGCCAGAGAGCACTAAAAGGCCCAAGATGAATAGAAGGAAAAGCAACGAGCTTTCGAAGAGAAAAAAGCCGACATGAGATGATTCCTGGTGGAGCACGGGACTGAAACTCTTGAGCAGGTGGTACTGTTTACTGATCGGTGCCAGAGCTCCCAGTCGGAAGCGAATCCATCTAAAAAGCGCCACCACGATAGTCATCCCAAACAAAAGTAGCGCCCCTTCACGGAACACAAGAGTACAAATGCTAACAATCAGCACGGCAGCACAGCCAAGAACATGGTAAACAGAAAACTTCGGGATCTCAAGGTAGTCAGCCCCAGAGGCCCAGCAAAAAATATTGCAAATTTTGTTAAACGAATATCCATAACTCTGCTGGTTGTCGTAGACAAAAATCAGGACGCCATCATGCAGCTTGCATAGACAGGAATGGAGGAAAAGGTCTGGCACTAAAGTCAGAAACGGACTCTCCCTGCCCCTCAGTATCGGAAGTAGTCCTCGTGAATTGGGCCCCCCTGACCTGCTTAAATGATTCTGGACTGGACTACGAATCAGTGGTATCGGAGTCTCTCGTGAGGCCCGATCAGATTACTGAAGAAAC
This sequence comes from Oreohelix idahoensis, assembly GCA_024509875.1. Taxonomy (NCBI): domain Eukaryota; kingdom Metazoa; phylum Mollusca; class Gastropoda; order Stylommatophora; family Oreohelicidae; genus Oreohelix; species Oreohelix idahoensis. The sequence continues at coordinate 133,432 of JAMPIV010007626.1, read as the reverse complement.
TATAGAGATAAAATGTGCGGACCGAGGCGCTGCGTCACTTAATCTGCGGGTTGCGATGATCGATACTCAATAAAGATATGTAGATGTCAGAACAAAAGCGACAATACTTGCGGACCCCATCTAAGACATAATCCTTGGGTGCAAATATGTATATTTCAGAAATCCTTCCCAACCCCTAGTTCTCTCCGCTGTGCAGATTAGGCGCAAGCGAAGCAAGCTGAAGAGTAAGATAAGGTGTCTAATCCTGTCTCAGAGATGCTTAAGAAAGCTCAGGCATGAGACACTACCTTGACTGCATGCTTTAAGAAACTGCCTCCTGGCCACCGCCCTCCTCACCTACTAAGGAAGGAATCTTATACCGGAAAACGAGGAAAGGGGGACACGAGCACTCTCATTTTGCAGTGCCGTCCCCATATAGATCTCAAGTTCTAGACATGGAGCATTTAGCGTCATTTGGCGGGCATATGGAGCAGGGGGCCACCATGCAACGTGTCGACGCCCATTATTTCTGGTCGGGAGTGAACGCTGACATCCAGCGTTACGTTAAATCATGTCTCCAATGCCAACGGGTGGCGCCCAGGTATTCGGTGGGACCGTTCAAAAGAACTAGGAGAAGAAACAAGTATATCTTGACTCTGGTAGATACATGCACAATGTGGGAAGAAGCGGTCACAGCCACCTCCATAGATTATGTGCATATCGCAGAGGCCTTACTCTCGTTCTTTACGAGACTGGGTTTCCCTCAGGAATTTCTGACTGATAATGGGTCCCAATTCAGTGGGAAATTGATGGAGGAGGTTTTTAATGATCTTCCGCATGAAGCATATCCACACCAGTCCTTATTTGCCCCAAGGGAACGGCCAAGCAGAGCGGTTCAACGGCACTCTTATAACTATAGTACGCAAACTGGCAGAAGAGAAACGAGAGTATTGAGATTTGTTATTGTCAGCAGCCCTGTTTTCCTACACAGAGGTGGCCCACCAAACTACTTGCGTGTCTCCTGCCACGCTACTGTTTGGGCGGCGCATCAAAGGACCACTTGAGGCTATGATGATGACGTGGACTGATGCCAGGACAGACGAAACTGTCACTACTAGTGCCCTGGATTTCTATAAAGAGTTATGACAACTATGTCAGAATCGAAAACGACGCTGAACGACGTGGACGCCATTTTTTGTCGACAATACCAGGGTTAGTAGTGGGAATAAGCGTCAAGTAAGATTTTTTAAATAAATTAATGAAGAAAAATATCCCGTTCAACCTCTGATGGGTTATAATTAGGATATATATATATTGTTTTCAATTTCAAATAATATGAACAACTGCCGATGAGAAAGTGGCATCACATTTGTCAAATCATTGTAAATAGGGACAATCACAATTATGCTAATACGTTAAATAAATAAACAAACAAAAAACAAACAAACAAACAAACAAAATCAAGAAGAAACTCTGAACAAGAATTATATTAAAATGGAGGGGTGTAAAGGCCTGGTGGTTCCAGTTATATAACTGACTTTAACAGATATTTAACTGACTTTCATCTGTTAAAAGTCATATGCATTGTAAGAACAGCATCAGACCTTCACATTCCCAGACACTAATATTAACATTTGTTCGTGATAAATATTGTTTGACTATATTATGCAGTTTCCTAGGTCTGTCTATTCTTAACACCTCTTCTATATTTATAAGATTACATACATACATACATACATATATATATATATATATTTTTTATATAATCTATATAATTTTAAATTATATAATATAAATTATATAATTATTATAATTTATAATTATATAATTTAAATATATAAAATATAAATTGATATCATGTAATAAAATTTTATATTTTTATTATTTTATTAATGTTTTTTAATTATAATAAAATTATATAACATTATATAATAAATTATATAATATCATTATTATACAATAATTATATAATAAATAAATTATATAAATATATAAATATATAAATATATATATATATATATATATATATATATATATATATATATATATATATATATATATATATAATTATATAATAAAACTATAATAAAATCTCCAGTCCAAAATATGTAATTAGACTTACTTACTTACTTACTTAGTCGTTCCCCTTCTACCGTGAGGTGTAGAGGTTTGGAAGAGAGAGCGCCAGACCATTCTATCAGCTGTCTTCTTCCTGGCCTGGTTCCATTCTAGTCCTCGGTCCTTCAAAGATTGTCTAATGTTGTCCTCCCAGCGGACTCTGGGTCGTCCTGGAGGTCTGGATCCCTGGCTCTTTGTTTCCCATGCTTGTCGTGGTAGCCGATCTTCTCCCATTCTGCAGACATGGCCAAACCATCTTAGTTGGGACTGTTCTATTTGGGTCTGCAGCGGATGGGATTTTAGGCCTTGACGGATCGTCTGGTTGCGGACCATGTCTCTTCTTGTTACTTCAACCACTTTCCTCAGATACCTCATTTCTGAGGTTTGGATCTCGCTTTTGTGGGTTGTAGTCATTGCCCACGACTCGCATCCATATGTCAAGACTGGGACATAGGTGGAGCGGTATACAGCCATCTTCGTTTTCTTACCAACCTCTTTCTTGCTGAGGAATCCACGATTTATGGCCTGAAAAAGTCTCCCAGCCGCTGCTTTTCGAGTGGCCAACTCTTCTTTGATGCCTCCCTTTCGGTCTATAATAGCTCCGAGATATTTAAAGTGGTCGACCTGCTCCAGGACCTGTTCTCCCAACTTAATCTGATGTTTTCTTTCTTCTCGTGATATCACCATGGATTTTGTTTTAGAGCTGCTTATGACCATCCCTCTCTTCTCCAGCTCTTCCTTCCAGACTTGCAGGTTGGATTGGAGATGTGCCTCTGATTTAGCAATCAGGGCAACATCATCAGCAAATGCCAGCTCCGAAATATAGACCTGTCTCATCTTCCAGTACCCCACTGAATACTTTCTTGTTCTCTCCTTACATGCCTTGATGACATCGTCCATAAGGAGTATGAAGAGGTAAGGTGATAGGATATCACCTTGTCTTACACCAGTGGTGGTTCTGAACTCTTCTGACTTATGGTTTGCTGTCCTCACATAATTTCTGCAAGACTTGTAGAAGCTCTGTATAGCATGAATCAGAGGTGCTGGAATATTCTTCCTTGCCAAACAGTCCCAAAGTTTGCTCCAGGGGACCCTGTCAAACGCCTTTTCCAGATCTATGAAACAAAGATGGATCTCACTCTTATACTCAAGTGCCTTTTCACTCAGCTGTCTGAGTGTGAAGATTAGGTCTTGAGTACTTCGGTTTGCTCGGAATCCGCACTGGACCTCATCCAATTGTGGCTCAGCTAGGCGTCGGAGTCTCTGCTCTAGGATTCTAGAGTAGATTTTACCAGGGACACTGAGAAGGGATATGCCTCTATGGTTTCCACATTGTCGATTGTCACCCTTTTGAAAATTGGTGTTATGATGGCAATCTCCCAATCCTTTGGTATGGCCTTGTTGCACCATGCTGCCTGTAGGACCTTTAAGAGTAATAGGTCGCCTGATGCTCCCATGTACTTAACCATTTCTGGTGTTATACCATCATGCCCTGCTGCTTTGCCCATCTTGATTTTCTCTAGTGCTGCCCTCAGTTCTTCCATCTTTATGTCATCTTCACCATCATTAGTTTTCTCTTCTGTGCTAGTGGTTATCATTTCTGATGCTTCATCATGCTCACCATCCAGGAGTTCTGAGAAATATTCTTTCCATCTTTCCATTACTTCCTTAGGGGTGTCGCATGTTACGCATTGCCTAGTTAAATGTTTGAAGACCGAAAAGTGGGACACCAGTGTGCTGACCTGAACAAAGGAATGCAGGGGTATTTTTCTGTGTGTATCTAGGGCAGCCAATTAGAGAAGGGGTTTCCCACGGTCAGATAGAATGACTTCGGCGAGTGTATAAGGAAGAATAAACCGTCCGAAATCATGGTTAGAATTAGACATCGGGAAGGAGAACGGAATGACAGACAAGGATGAGAATGGTCTTCTTTTGATGGGAATATCTTCATTTATGTATAGGTACAAGGAAATCAGAAGGGAGTAAGTAGTTGTGAAGAATTTCGCAAGAATAGTGTCCGTGCATTGAGAAATGCTGTGTTTTTCCTATTTATAATTCAATATATAATCGTTAACACGACAGATATGGGAAAACAACATATGGATATAACGGTCAACTCATGGAGAACGGAAATATATAACTCCAAAGGCTTGAACTGGGTTAGGTGAAATGCACGAGACCAAGGTTTGAAACACCTCTAGCACAAACCCCCCGAAGTTACCACTTTTTTGGGAAGTTTGCTGGAGTTGCGAGCCTTGTTTCCTGTACGTCCGGTAGCTGCATATATAAGGGCGGACGGAAATGATTTCAAATTCACTTGTACAGCGAGGCAAGACAGAAGGACAACGGCTGGAGAGAGAGAAACGTGTCACGGCCAATATCTTGTTATTTGCAGCCGGGCAGTTCTGTTACTCCACTAAAGCCAGTCTTTACTGATCTTAATTAGATCCTGCGAGGGTATGTAAAGTTACTATGTAAAATAATACAGTAATTACAACTTTATTTCAGGATTTGTTTAATCTTTATTTCAAGATTTGTTTAATCTATATGTTATGAAAGTATCATGTATATTAATTGATTAATTGGTATGATTGTTGAAGATTGGAACCCGAAATATAACCACCATGACTGAGTCCGTATCAGGGCTAGCACAATCCTTTTCAGGACTAATAACAATTCTTTTCAGGACTACCAACAATCATTATCAAAGCTTATTCATTCTGTCATCAAGTTACTGCACTTTACAGAGCTAACGTGTCAGGCAGGGGGATACTATAACCTCATACCATATATGTGTGTACATATTATTTTGTATTATTTGATTTTATAAAATGTTCCACAGTAGACACCTGTCTTGTCACTGATCCATAATCATGCATTTTCACGCATACATCTGAAAACAAATTCATCTCACCTACAATAGGAATGTGGTAATTGTTATCCACAAATAGCCACATATCCTACAATTATCTGCAGGTTCATACTTGTCAACCAAAAGTCAGAGGTCAATGATCAAGAATTGCTCGATGATCAATGCGAATCGCCCCGGCAGTGTCTGGATTGGTAGAAGCAAGACCTACTGAAGCTGTACATCTCATATGAACACTGATTAACCTAACAGATGAGTGATATTTGTGACAATCGTGCAACCAAGAAGTGATAATTGTCAAGCAGAGTTTTGTGATGACAATTTGCGTGATAAACTAGTGAAAGTTATAAAGTGAATAAGACAGTGAAGAAGTCTATTACCCAACTAATTGGAAGAGTCTAAAGAAATGACATTTTAGTTTAACTTGCAAAAACTGTAATTGAGTTCGCCAATTTGGTTTTGTATAAATATAACTTTTGTATCACCAGTCACACACAATCACCACAATTAGATAGATGTAAATAAAGAGGATATAAATTGTATTCACCAGCTTTATTCATTCAATATAGTTGATACTGAGTTTGGTTGAATTTTTATTATATCACAGGTGGTCACATAGCGGAGGTGGCGCAGTAAGGTCTGACTGTTCTCTGAATATTTTCAGTCCAGATACTTTCACAGCCGTGACTATCGAGTGATACCAGTGTACTTCTCTGTCACTGGGACCTCACACATTCTGGAGAGAATACTATTTCTACTCTAGCACTATCATCTCACACATATAAAACCTTCCGCTACAGTGGGGGCTCGATCGCGGGATATTCTCGTATATCCTGAGCCATCCTCTATCTAATACATCTATCTTTAGTCTATCTTGGGCCACCAATAGAGAAAAAAAAAAAAATTTTTTTTTTGTAAATTCTAGAATAAGATTTTTTTCTCAGTAACAGTACCTTAGAGTACTCAGTAAATATTGACTATCACGAGGTTGCACGATTAATTGTGTTGTCCATTTGATAATTATTTTGAGTAAGTTTAGGTAAGTTTTCATACCCTACTTAACTTAATATAATGGCTGACTTAGTGAAGTTCAGAACTGCGATCATGCAAATGGGAAAAGAGCTGGGCTTGACAGGTGATGCTCTCATCCAGTATGTCACAACTGAAGTGGACAAACATATGGATAGAGAGGAAAGGAAGCTGCAAGCAGAAGCTGAGAGAGAAGCCAAAAGACTAGAAGCTGAGAGAGAAGCCAAAAGAATGGAAGCTGAAGAAAAGAGGCTGCTGTTGGAAGTTGAGGCTCAAGCCAAGAAATTGGAGGCTGAAGAAAGGAAGCTACAAGCTGATAGAGACCATGAACTGAGATTAAAAGAGCTTGAAATACAGGCAGCGGCTACAACTAATGGTAGTAGGTCATCTCATTCGGATACCAGCGCCAGCCAAAGCACCTCCAATGGAGCTATGAACTTCCACTTGGACCCATTTGTGGAGAAAGAAGAGAGGGAATAGAGGATTACCTTGATAGATATGAACGATTGGCCACTACTTATGGCCTAGAAAAAGAAAAGTGGAATTTGAAGTTGTCACAGGGATTGAGAGGTGTATCTTATAATGTCTACTTGAAGATGCAAAAAGAAGATCAGGAAAACTATGAAGCCTTGAAACAAGCATTGTTGGTGCGTTACGAACAAAACGCAGAAGCTTATAGAAGGCGATTTAGAACTGCTATGCTCCAGACAGGAGAAACATATCAGCAGTTCTCAGCAAGGTTGGAAAGTTACTTGCTGAGGTGGTGTCAGTTAGGAAACTTCAATCAGGATTTTGAAGGGATCAAGGAGATGATGTTGATAGAACAACTCCTGGAGTCCATGTCTCCTGAGACGAAGACATTCCTAGTAGAACATAAAAGAGAGAGATTAGATGAAATAATCATCTATGCAGAAAGTCACAAACTGGCTCACCCCCTGACTCAAGGAAACAAGAGGAAGCAGGGAGATAGTTTCAAGTCACCACAAAACCAAAACGAGTTTGAACAAAAGGACAATACAACCAAGAACAACCAAAGATATGACTACAAAGACAAGAACCCTCCAGGATATAACAATAAACCCTCACGAAGGGAAGAAAAATGGTGTAAGTTCTGCAAAATGAACAACCACAACACTGATAATTGTGGAAGGAAAAAACCTCTTCATCATGCTGCATGTCTACAGGTGAGGACTTCGGATAGGAAGGAACTGACAGTGAGTCAGAATAGCTTCCATCACCCACCTACACAGGAGATAGTGACTGTGAATGGCAAACAAGTCACAGGAATGTATGACACAGGTTTGTCCTATGACGCAGTCGTGTGTGCATCTCTGGTGCGCCCTGAACAAATCACCACAGAAACAGTAGATATTCAAGGGCCACTAAAAGGAGCATTACCCCTCACTTTACCCATAGCAAAGATTCATGTCAGTTGTCGCTATGTGGAAGGGGAGATAAATGCAGCAGTGTTAGATGATCCCTTTTACCCCCTGATGTTGGGGCGTAGATATGTTTTCTTGGGAAACCCGGTAAAACCTATGGTTATGGCAGAAATCCAGACCAGGTCTGACTCCAGGAACATAGAGAGGGACACCAAATTAAAATTTGATTTGATTGAGATGAAAAAGGCTCAAGTAGCAGACAGCACATTGAAGCCTTGTTTTGGCAAACTGTCAAAAACACATAACAATCCAATCAAAGGAAATTTCTATATGGAACATGGACTCTTGCACAGGAAAGCTGGCAGAGGGACGAACAGTCATGGTCAAATTGTTGTACCATCCACCTATAGAAATAAGATCATAGGCTGGGGGCACATAACTTTGAGTGAACACCTGGGTAATGGTGCCACAAAACAAAGAATAGCCACCCAGTACTACTGGCCAGGTATTACGGAAGACATCAATCGGTATGTAAATTCCTGTCCAGAGTGCACCCATGTAGATTCAGAAAGTCGACTGAAGAGTCTTCACCAAAAGTCTACAAGCAAACCAGCAATCATGGGTACTCCCGAGATTTGCACTGGAGGGGAAAGGAAACATCCCACACAGGTTGAATTGCAATCTGAAACCCATGCACTGGAAGAAAAGAACAAATCCCGTAGCCAAAATCAAACACCTACGAATTTGCGAGGGAAAACCGCAACCAACTATCAACGAAAAGAGGGCGGTAAACTTCAAGGGAAACCTACCGACCCCATTTCACCAGCGGTAAGGGCCTGGATGAAAAGCCGAACTGGGAAAAGAGAGATAGTGAAGGATAAATCTATATCCATGAAAACAAAATGTAGGAGCAGATTTTCTTAGTCGACACCCAACTGAGATAGAACGAGAGTAAGAAGAACATTAACTACGGCAAAGCTTACAGTTGTTAGCTGTAGAAATCTACAGCTTAAAAGAGAGGGAGGCTCTGTCGCATGTTACGCATTGCCTAGTTAAATGTTTGAAGACCGAAAAGTGGGACACCAGTGTGCTGACCTGAACAAAGGAATGCAGGGGTATTTTTCTGTGTGTATCTAGGGCAGCCAATTAGAGAAGGGGTTTCCCACGGTCAGATAGAATGACTTCGGCGAGTGTATAAGGAAGAATAAACCGTCCGAAATCATGGTTAGAATTAGACATCGGGAAGGAGAACGGAATGACAGACAAGGATGAGAATGGTCTCCTTTTGACGGGAATATCTTCATTTATGTATAGGTACAAGGAAATCAGAAGGGAGTAAGTAGTTGTGAAGAATTTCGCAAGAATAGTGTCCGTGCATTGAGAAATGCTGTGTTTTTCCTATTTATAATTCAATATATAATCGTTAACACGACAGATATGGGAAAACAACATATGGATATAACGGTCAACTCATGGAGAACGGAAATATATAACTCCAAAGGCTTGAACTGGGTTAGGTGAAATGCACGAGACCAAGGTTTGAAACACCTCTAGCACAAACCCCCCGAAGTTACCACTTTTTTGGGAAGTTTGCTGGAGTTGCGAGCCTTGTTTCCTGTACGTCCGGTAGCTGCATATATAAGGGCGGACGGAAATGATTTCAAATTCACTTGTACAGCGAGGCAAGACAGAAGGACAACGGCTGGAGAGAGAGAAACGTGTCACGGCCAATATCTTGTTATTTGCAGCCAGGCAGTTCTGTTACTCCACTAAAGCCAGTCTTTACTGATCTTAATTAGATCCTGCGAGGGTATGTAAAGTTACTATGTAAAATAATACAGTAATTACAACTTTATTTCAGGATTTGTTTAATCTTTATTTCAAGATTTGTTTAATCTATATGTTATGAAAGTATCATGTATATTAATTGATTAATTGGTATGATTGTTGAAGATTGGAACCCGAAATATAACCACCATGACTGAGTCCGTATCAGGGCTAGCACAATCCTTTTCAGGACTAATAACAATTCTTTTCAGGACTACCAACAATCATTATCAAAGCTTATTCATTCTGTCATCAAGTTACTGCACTTTACAGAGCTAACGTGTCAGGCAGGGGGATACTATAACCTCATACCATATATGTGTGTACATATTATTTTGTATTATTTGATTTTATAAAATGTTCCACAGTAGACACCTGTCTTGTCACTGATCCATAATCATGCATTTTCACGCATACATCTGAAAACAAATTCATCTCACCTACAATAGGAATGTGGTAATTGTTATCCACAAATAGCCACATATCCTACAATTATCTGCAGGTTCATACTTGTCAACCAAAAGTCAGAGGTCAATGATCAAGAATTGCTCGATGATCAATGCGAATCGCCCCGGCAGTGTCTGGATTGGTAGAAGCAAGACCTACTGAAGCTGTACATCTCATATGAACACTGATTAACCTAACAGATGAGTGATATTTGTGACAATCGTGCAACCAAGAAGTGATAATTGTCAAGCAGAGTTTTGTGATGACAATTTGCGTGATAAACTAGTGAAAGTTATAAAGTGAATAAGACAGTGAAGAAGTCTATTACCCAACTAATTGGAAGAGTCTAAAGAAATGACATTTTAGTTTAACTTGCAAAAACTGTAATTGAGTTCGCCAATTTGGTTTTGTATAAATATAACTTTTGTATCACCAGTCACACACAATCACCACAATTAGATAGATGTAAATAAAGAGGATATAAATTGTATTCACCAGCTTTATTCATTCAATATAGTTGATACTGAGTTTGGTTGAATTTTTATTATATCACAGGTGGTCACATAGCGGAGGTGGCGCAGTAAGGTCTGACTGTTCTCTGAATATTTTCAGTCCAGATACTTTCACAGCCGTGACTATCGAGTGATACCAGTGTACTTCTCTGTCACTGGGACCTCACATATTCTGGAGAGAATACTATTTCTACTCTAGCACTATCATCTCACACATATAAAACCTTCCGCTACAAGGGGCAGTAAGCAATTTGCCTTGCTTGTCCTTTATAAATTTGAGAGGGCATTGTTTTTCTTTCCTCATGTTCTTTAGGGTCTTATAGAACAATTTCTGGTTTTCTTGTGCATCTTTTTCTAGCTTTCCTCCAAATTCTTCCCAGGACTTCTGTTTTGCTGCTAGCACTTTGTTCTTTGCTTCTGTTCTGAGTGTCACATATTCTCTATATTTTTCCATTTGTCCTGTTGTGTTTTTAGCTCCTAAGTATTGTTTCCATGCCATTTTCTTCTCTCTTATTTTCCCTTTGACTTCCTCTGTCCACCAAGGTGTCCTCTTTCTCTGGTTCCCAAGTCGGACTTCACCGCATGCTTCTGCAGCAGCTGTCTTTATGATATCCTTGAATTTATTCCAGAGGGTTTCCAAATCATCAGGTCGTTCTTCTGTGTTGCTCACTGCTGTAGCAATAAGCCCCTGATATCTGGTCTTAATTTCTGGCTCTCTCAGCTTGTAGGTCCTAATGCTCATTTCTCCTGCTCGTTTACTTGGTTTCTTGCGTGATGTTGGGCAGTTCCTAGGCTGAGCAACTCTTTCAGTTGTTCGTTTGATTGTTAGCAGGTAGTGATCCCTTCCAATCTCTGGCCCTCTCCAGACTCTTGCATCTCGGACATATCTGAATGAGCTTCTCCGAACAATGGCATAGTCGATCACTGACTTCTCATTCTTAGTTGGTTCATATCTAGTGTATGCATGTATGCGCTTATGGGGGAACTTTGTGTTTGTAATGATCAGATTCTGCTCACTGCAGAATCTAAGGAGTCGCTTTCCATTGTCATTGAGAGTATCTTCTCCATATCTTCCGATAACTCCACCCCATCTAGCATGGTCATTTCCAACTCTGGCATTAAAATCTCCGAGCATAATAACTTCATCTAGGCAGTCATCCACTGTCCTTTGAAGCAGCTCGAAGAATTCCTCCTTGACCTCTGCTCTCTCATCCTCATTTGGCCCATACACTATGACCAGGTTGACTATGGTTTCTCCTTCTTTTAGTTTTACAACCATAATGCGCTCCGAGACAAAGTTCCATCCCTTGATACTATCTTTTTGATTTTGGGCCACAATGCAACCCACGCCCCCTTTAGCTCTTTCAGATATGGGTACACCACTGTAGAGCAACGTGTTGCCATCGAGATCCATGACTCCTTGTCCTTTTTTCTTCGTTTCCGTTATAGCCAGGATTTCTAGTTTTGCTTTCCTCATCTCTTCCACCAGCTCCTCTTCCTTCCCATTTATACTTCTTGTGTTCCAAGTTCCATAAGTCGTAGTCCGTAGTCCGTTCCAGTTCGTCGCCTTTAGAATCAGTCCGGTTTTCTCTCTTGTAGTTCGCGTAATCATGATTTAAAGCAAACAGGTGATTGGCCTGTTGTGCCTTTGCATGGTGGAGGGGCTGCCTCCTTACGGCCTCCATGCAGGCCGCCCTCCTCCTTTTTCATCCGGGCTTGGGACCGGCATTGGCGGAGTTTGTAATTAGATTTTGTTAAAACTATCTGTACATAGTCGCATTTTAAATGAAAACATAAACTGTGTGATCATCTGAATCTAGTAAAACTGTCAGTGTCTACAAGTACAACAGTCATTCACCAGTTTCCATATTTCAAACTAGGTAAATAGTTCAATTCGATGTGAATATGTTTTTTCCTAAGTGTTGCAATTCTAACGGAATATTTGTTGCTAAATAGTGGAATTCTAACGGAATATAAAATTCAACGGAGTATGTGTTAACAATCCACGCTACTGATTCTTTTCAATAAACCGGTAAGTAAACTAGTTTTCTTCTTTTTGTGTTGTTAGTTGAAATACAAATAATAGTACAAATATGTGCTACTGTATTTGCATCTAATTTTATTTCAAATTATTAGCTAACCTACACGAAAATGCAAATTGGGTCCGAAACTCATGATCGGGTCCATTTTCCTGCAATACGGGTACGACCAAAAATGGCGGCCAAATTTTAGTTGTCGTAACTCTTATAGAGAAATCCATCCAGGGCACTAGTCACTACTGCCTCTCAGTACGTCACAGATCTGAAGGTGAAGGTTAAAAATCGGCTGGGAGACAGCCGCCAAAAACGTGCGTGAAGCACGTCAGAAGCATGCGCGCCTCTTTTATAGGAAGGCGAAAAACCGAGTATTAAGTGTGGGAGATAAAGTGCTGCTGCTTCTGCCCAGCAGCACCAACAAACTTCACATAGGATGGCAAGGATTGTTCAGTGTGGTAGATACAATATATCTGACCAACTATAAAATAGCCGTCCGAGGAAAGGAGAACATTTATCATATAAACCACCTTAAACATTATATTGAGCGAAGAACAAAGTGACAAATGTCAAGGTGCTATAACGTTCTGGGCTTGAAAGCGTGTAAAAATTGCTTAAACAGCGCCGACTACGCTGGCTTCAACATGTTCGCCGCATGGAAGATGGTACGATCCCAAATATATTTCTACGGACAAGTGAAAGAGGCTAAAAGAACAGTCGAGCAACCGCAGCTGAAGTTCAAAGATGTATTCAAAAAGACATGAAGGCACCTGATATAAATCCAGCAACCAAGGAGGGCGAAGCTGCCGATCGCACGAAATGGAGATGATCCCAACGGCACCACTTAAGAAGCTCTAACAACAAGCAGAAGACAATAGAACAAGCAGAAATAAACATCAGACAAACTAGCACCAGAGGGCTATCACCTCAGGGCGCATCATCTTAACAGTCAGTTATGACTGAAGGCTACTACTACTACTACTACGACTACTCCTACTACTTCTACTACTTCTACTACTACTACTACAAATACTACTACTACTACTACTATAACAAGTAACTAACATCGAGGTTAACCTTTGTCTTACCTGCAGTGAGTGATCCTTGTAAAATGACCGCACATGCTAGCAATATCTTCACCGCAGACATGGCACGTCGCGTCAACACACAATTCTCTGCTAACGACGACATTCAACTTTTCCGATAAAATTTCCACTTAATTAAATGTTGGTACGACTTTTCTTCTCTTGTTGTACAAGATGGAGACGCTTCACTAATGTCTTAGATATGAACGCTACATCCAACATTGGTCAGGATGAACACCTTTTCTGTTAACATGAAAGCGATGGGGGATATGGGTTCAGATATACATAGACTTGGCGCCAAAAGTATAATGATTTATTATTGTTATTGTTTTAGTTACTGTTGCAATGGTGGTTGTGGTGGGATGTTGGTGGTTGGGATGCTGTTGGTGGGATGTTGGTGGTTATGATGTTGGTGTTGGGATGTTGGTGGTAATAGTGCTGTGCAGGAGAAAGAAAGAGAAGAGAGAAGACAGGTAAGATAGTCGGTATGTGAAAGATAGGAAGGTAGGTAGATAGTGAGGTAGGTAGGTATGTAGACAGGGCAGGTAAGTAGGGAGGTAGAAAGGTAGGTAAGTAGATAGGTATGGTGAGAGGTAGGTAGGTCTTCAGGTAGTTAGTAAATGGTTAGGTTGGTAGGCAGGTAGTTAGTAAGTGGATAGGTAAGTACTAGGCTGGTAGAAGGGATGTAGGTAGGTTAACAATCAGGCAGTTATTGTGATGGTGGAGATGGGCAGGTAATATTTTTAAAATCTGTTTCTATCAAAACAAGACGGCATGCTTGGCTAATTAACTAATCTGTTTAAATTGAAAACAAGATGTACACAGCTGTACATACTCGCATTAATCCAGAATCAGGTACATCTACGACCTTGAAGGATGAAAGAAAGTATTTGACCACTATTTCTGCTGCATGATATTATATTAAACTTTGTAATTATGTTTACACACGAAGACATGCATGTTTTCTTCCCATCTGAACACACACGATAAACGTAACATGAACTTGACTGATAAAGACAGCACACTCAGTGTATGTGTGTTCGTATATTAGATTTATTTCATTCGTCACCAGTTAGCGCTCTAAGAATGCGCGCCCCTAAAGAAAATCATGGAAGGTCACCCTGACCTGTATAGTTTGTTCATGTTCCTTCTATGTCTTCTTCGTCATCCCTTTTGGTGGTCTCTAGTTCTCTTCTCTGTGTGTTTGTTGGTCTCTAGTTCTCTTCTCTGTGTGTTTGTTGGTCTCTAGTTCTCTTCTCTGTGTGTTTGTTGGTCTCTAGTTCTCTTCTCTGTGTGTTTGTTGGTCTCTAGTTCTCTTCTCTGTGTGTTTGTTCGTCTCCAGTTCTCTTTTCTGTGTGTTTCTTGGTCTCCAGTTCTCTTCTCTGTGTGTTTGTTGGTCTCTAGTTCTCTTCTCTGTGCGTTTGTTGGTCTCCAGTTCTCTTCTCTGTGTGTTTGTTGGTCTCCAGTTCTCTTCTCTGTGTGTTTGTTGGTCTCCAGTTCTCTTCTCTGTGTGATTGTTAGTCTCTAGTTCTCATCTCTGTGTGTTTGTTGGTCTCTAAATCTCTTCTCTGTGTGTTTGTTGGTCTCTAGTCCTTATCTCTGTGTGTTTGTTGGTCTCTAGTTCTCTTCTCTGTGTGTTTGTTAATCTCTAGTTCTCATCTCTGTGTGCTTGTTGTTCTCCAGTTCTCTTCTCTGTGTGTTTGTTGGTCTCCAGTTCTCTTCTCTGTGTGTTTGTTGGTCTCCAGTTCTCTTCTCTGTGTGTTTGTTGGTCTTTAGTTCTCATCTCTGTGTGTTTGTTGGTCTCCAGTTCTCTTCTCTGTGTGTTTGTTGGTCTCCAGTTCTCTTCTCTGTGTGTTTGTTTGTCTCCACTTCTCTTCTCTGTGTGTTTGTTGGTCTCCAGTTCTCTTCTCTGTGTGTTTGTTGGTCTCCAGTTCTCTTCTCAGTGTGTTTGTTGGTCTACAGTTCTCTTCTCTGTGTGTTTGTTGGTCTCCAGTTCTCTTCTGTGTGTTTGTTGGTCTCTATTTCTCTTCTCTGTGTGTTTGTTGGTCTCCAGTTCTCTTCTCTGTGTGTTTGTTGGTCTCTAATTCTCTTCTCTGAGTGTTTGTTGGTCTCTAGTTCTCTTCTCTGTGTGTTTGTTGGTCTCCAGTTCTCTTCTCTGTGTGTTTGTTGGTCTCCAGTTCTCTTCTCTGTGTGTTTGTTGGTCTCTAGTTCTCTTCTCTGTGTGTTTGTTGGTCTCCAGTTCTCTTCTCTGTGTGTTTGTTGGTGTCCAGTTCTCTTCTCTGTGTGTTTGTTAGTCTCCAGTTCTCTTCTCTGTGTGTTTGTTGGTATCCAGTTCTCTTCTCTGTGTGTTTGTTGGTCTTTAGTTCTCTTTTCTGTGTGTTTGTTGGTCTCTAGTTCTCTTCTCTGCGTGTTTGTTGGTCTCTATTTCTTTTCTCTGTGTGTTTGTTGGTCTCTAGTTCTCTTCTCTGTGTGTTTGTTAGTCTCCAGTTCTCTTCTCTGTGTGTTTGTTGGTCTCTAGTTCTCTTCTATGTGTGTTTGTTGGTCTCTAGTTCTCTTCTCTGTGTGTTTGTTGGTCTCTAGTTCTCTTCTCTGTGTGTTTGTTGGTCTCCAGTTCTCTTCTCTGTGTGTTTGTTGGTCTCCAGTTCTCTTCTCTGTGTGTTTGTTGGTCTCTAGTTCTCTTCTCTGTGTGTGTGTTGGTCTCCAGTTCTCTTCTCTGTGTGTTTGTTGGTCTCCCTTTACCACTGGCGGATTTAGGAATTGTTCAAAGGAGAGGCGATACATCACAATAATAAGGCCTTCCCCCCACCCCCCGGATCCCTATTTACACATATTTTTAGACAATTAAAACACAAAATAACGAACTTTGAAAAAAACTTTGGGTCGTACTGGAAGTCTGGATGCCTGGCTCTTAGTTTCCCATGCTTGCTATGGTAGCCGATCTTCTCCCATTCTGCAGACAAGGCCAAACCATCTCAGTTGGGACTGTTCTACTTGAGTCTGCAGGGATTCGGTTTTTAGGCCTTGACGTATCGTCTGGTTGCGGACCATGTCTCTTCGTATTACTTCAACCACCTTCCTCGGATACATCCTTTCTGAGGTTTGGATCTGGCTATTGTGGGTTGTATTCATTTCCCACGACTCGCATCCATACGTCAAGACTGGGACATAGGTGGAGCGGTATACAGCCATCTTCGTCTTCTTACCAACTTCTGTTTTGCTGAGGAATCCTCGATTTATGGCTTGAAAAAGTCTCCCAGATGCTGCTTTATCGGTAGCCAACTCTTCTTTGATGCCATCCTTCTTGTTCAAGGTATTTAAAATGGTCCACCTGCTCCAGGACGTGTTCTCCCAGCTTAATCTGATGTCTTCTTTCCTCTCGTGATATCACCATGGTTTTTGTTTTCGAGCTGATTATGATCATCCCTCTCTTCTCCAGCTCTTCTTTCCAGACTTGTAGGTTGGATTGAAGATGTGCCTCTGATTTAGCAATCACGACAACATCATTAGCAAATGCCAGCTCTGAAATACAGACCGGTCTCATCTTCCAGTACCCCACTGAATACTTTCCTGTCCTCTCCTTACATGCCTTGATGACATCGTCCATGAGGAGTGTCGTGAAACATTCTAAATCCACATATATAAATTAAAAGGTAACTGTAAAGCCTAACACATCAATTCAATAAAATTAAAGAGAAATGGTAAAAGTACAGTGCTGTCACAATGGCGTACAAAAAATCCCCTTGTTGTCTACTTCGTCTGCAAATTGTAACGTTTCACGTTGATAGTAAAAAGCCTACTGCATCACTACACGCTTTTTACAATAAAACGTGTACTGCATTTCTAAGAAAACCTTGAGCTGGGCACCCTGCGTAATGACCTAAATTAATACTTCCATTAATTTCATTTTATACACGGCGTGATGAAAAGACAGATGAACTTAGGATAGAGAGAAGGGAGGGCTGAAAGCAGGAACGCATGCCACACTAAACACGCGTCTCGCGATATACAATTAATGCCACCCACCCCTAGCGTAAGGCCAGAAGCAATAACTTTTTTCAGATAGACAGTGATAAAAAACACTACCCATACGAGAGTTAGGTTTAAAAACTTACAAAACGCTTATTAGGAAACATGACATTCTACTGTTTTGTGTCTAAAATCCTGTCATTAGTCTGACAGTACAGCAGGACAGGTCGCGGTTCTAAACATAAAATATAAAAAAACAAATACACGACTATCCTAGAAAATACATATTTTGAACGCAGCCACTTAGCTCCCTTAAATTTGTATATTTGGGTGCCTTAGGACTTGCTGACAAAGAATATGTTAAGTGTTACGCAAATAGTCTAGGAATTAACAAATTATAGCCAAAAGAAAAAGTGAGGGTGTCAGACAACAACAAAATCAGAATCGCTCAGTGGCAGATTTTGAAACCACCATTGTACGGGAAATAGGTCCCCATGTTAAATCCTATTTGATTGGAGCGCAGTAAACGTAAGGCGAAGCACGATTAGTCGGACTACCAATACTAATTTTTTTGTTGTTAGGGGAAACAGTAGTAGAGGTACTTTTTTGAAAAGCTGTGTAAACATGGCAGGATTGGTTAGACCCGCCAATATAGTCAATTAGAAGCGTCAGTTCAGCACCATATTTTCAAATAAACTTTCTAAAGCAACAGTGCGTTGAGATTCAGCTTATATTTTTCTGAAAAAAAGCCTGAGACAGCGGCAGGTCGGATTTTGTGCCATATTCATTGCCAATCAACGTAATTGTGTATTATTTCCATGAATTGTGGTAAGCTTGAAATATTTGATTTCTTTTTAATGAAAATTGAATGTAAATTGATAATTTATGTCTGTATATGTGTGTAGTTCAGTAGCAAACATGAGGCAAAGCCTAGATATTGCTCCAACCTGAACAGAACGTGTCTGAGAAAAGTAAAATTGCATGGAATTGCCTAACAGTACACTGACACCTATCTTATTGACTAGAAGGAACTAATGCTGGAATTGCAGAGGCGTAGTAACCATTAGGGAGGAGTATACTGGTGTAAATTGTTTCAGATGAAGATAGCAGTTGGCCTACCGCTCTGAACTCAGTGTTTGTTATGTATTGTGTTCAGTCTGGAAATAGATTATAAGTTAATTCTGAAATAGGAGGTACAACTTTCTTGTTTCAGTGACCGTGGTCCTAAAGTTATTGAGCAGCACCTGGTCTGAGCTTTGCTGAATCTAGAGGCTGACAGCATACTCCTGGGTCCAGATAGCGACCAGTGAGGTGTCTCCAGAACACAGGGAAGCTATCGAGCAGAGGAGTCTTTTCCTGCCTCCATCACGAAAGATAAGCTTCTGTGGCCAGAGGAGCTCAACATTATGTGTCCCCCTCAAAAATTGACATTATAGTAAAACAGAGGGACAATCCATTGTTTAAATTGATAGGAACTGTGAACTTTTCCCCATACTATTTCCAAGATAAACAAACACTTGAAGTCATGATGACAAATAACAACATAGTACTACTACACAACTGACACACACAGGATAATACTAATAAAATATGTCACTACAAGGTTCATATTTATAAATTATGTACATATAAATTGTGATTACATTTGATTGTGATTCCTGGTTCACTGTGTAGTTGAATCAGGATATATATTAGTGAAAGTAATTAATACATATCTATTTGAAACTTTACCATTGACTCATTTAAGATAGTCTTATAGAGTGTTAAATGTGTGTGAGTGTTACAGTGTTGTCAAGTGTGGTGGAATAAATTAAATTGTTTATCTGTCTGTAGTTGTTGTGACTTACACTTCATCATTTACATAACCCTAGACATTCAACGTAGTCATCACAATATTCCAGAATAATTCTGACTGAGGTATAAATGTGGTAGCAAGTAAGGTTATCTGTAAAACATTACACCTATTAGATACAGATACCTTCACAGCTGATCTCAGTCAGTAAACTAAGTCCCCTATAAATATTTATAACATCCCACTTTACCACATATATTGGGGTCTCGCTCCCGGGATATTGAACTTTCTCCTGTTATATATATTGGGTATAATAAGAATTAAAAGGTATCTTTGGGTGGAAATAAAAAACGTTGAGCTCTCAGTGCCTGTGGTGTCCTTGGATAAGTAATTACAGATTGTATTGTTTAGTTAGACATTACATATATTTACCTGTTAGAAAATGGCCGACTTGGCAAAATTTCGATCTGCTGCTGTGCAGACTGCAAAAGAGTTAGGAATGGACGGGCAAATTATGATTGCTTATGTCACTGCTGAATGTGACAAATATATTGAACGGGAAGAAAGAAGATTAGAAAAAGAGGCCGAAAGAAAGTTAGAGGCTGAAAAGGAAATTAAGAAGTTACAATCTGAGGCTGAGACTAAGAGGCTGCAGATTGAGGCTGAGGCTAAGAAATTGGAGGCAGAAAGAGAAGAGAAGAAATTAGCTGCAGAAAGAGAGGAAAGAAGATTGACTGCAGAGAGGGAAGCAGAAAGAGAGGAAAGAAGATTGACTGCAGAGAGGGAAGCAGAAAAGGAGGAGAAGAGATTACAAAGGGAACATGAGTTACGACTAAGGGAGTTTGAGTTTCAAGGCCATGCTCCTGAAAATGGTGCCAGTCCCTTTACCTCCGATGCCACTGCTAGTCAGGGAGCCTCAACCTCAGCTATGAACTTTCATTTAGATCATTTTGTTGAGAAAGACGATGATATTGAGAGCTATCTAAATAGATATGAACTATTAGCTACCACGTATGGGTTAGAGAGAGAAAGGTGGAGCTTAAAGTTATCTCAAGGGCTTCGTGGGGCAGCTTATGAAGTTTTTGCCAAAATGAGCAGAGGTGATCAAGAAAATTATGACATGCTAAAGCAGGCTCTTTTGTTAAGATATGAAAAGAACGCAGAATTTTATAGAAAAAAATTTAGGAATGCTAAACTACTGTCAGGTGAAACCTATCACCAGTTCTGTGCACGGATAGAGACATACTTGGAGAAATGGACTTCTCTGGGGAAAACCCAAGATCTTAAGAAAATGATCCTTATAGAACAATTAAGAGAGTCCATGGCTCCAGACCTGAGAAAGTTTCTCATGGAACAAGGTGCAGAGAGGCTGGGTGAGTTACTAAATGTTGCAGAAAGGTATCAAGCAGCTCAGGCAGAGGTATCAGGTAATAAAAAGAAACAGGGGGATAATTTTAAGGCACCACAGAACTTTAATAAATTTGATCCTAGAGATCAAAACAAAGGTAAGCACCAGTTTGATAGGCCACGGTATGACAATAAAAATAAAACCCCACAATTCGAGGAAAGGAAATATGATGAAAGAAAATCTTACAACCAAGGAAAGAGATGGTGTAAAAATTGTAAAATGAACAATCATGACACTGACCGTTGCAGAAGGAACCCTATAGTTATGGCCACCCTTCAGGTCAGGTCGACCTCAAGACAGGAGGAGGATATTATGTTGAATACCACTCTAGAAGAGATGAGGAAGGCACAGGCTGGGGATAAGACCCTCAAGCCTTGTTTCAGGAAATTGTCAACCTGTCATACAACTCCAGGAAATGGAGATTTTTACATGAAGAACAAGTTGATTTACAGGAAGGCCGGAACTAGATCCCATGGTCACGGACAGTTGGTTCTTCCAAAGAGATATAGGACAGACTTAATAAGGAGCCTACATGTGAAACAAGATGGGGACCATGAGAAGATAGGTACCATCATTCAAAAGGTGGCTCACAATTATTATTGGCCCAAGGCAAGGTGGGACATTGAGAATTTTGTAGAAAGGTGTAGCATAGCACATGAGGGAGCACCCACAAGAGGGAACATTGATCAGGACCTGGACACGCCACGGGGCAAACTTAGGCCTGACAATATAAGGAAAAATAAATTTGATAAAGTGGACCAAATGGAATGGGAAGCCCCTTTTCACGGACAAGCTTCACTTAACTGTTTTACAATGGCCACTATGCAGAGAGTGCAAAAAGATGTCTTACCCCAGGATAAGCCGAAAATCCCTCAATCGGACTTAAACAAACTGGAGGAAGAGGATGTAGAGAGGAAATCTCTCATCAAGAATTCTAAGTGGGGAGAAAGCCCCAAGAAAAGAATTGGTAGCGGTCGTTTTGTGCATGATACTTCTGGGAAGAAAAATCATCACTATAGCGCTTCGAGTGGAAGAGACCATACCGGTGCATGGACAAATAGGTCCACCAAATTAAAGGTCCATATGTAACGCTGTTAAGAACGTGGACTGATGAAAAGGCAGAGGAAAATATTACATCCTCATACCAATATGTGAATGAGCTGACCACTCGTTTAAAAACTGGCTGGAAACTTGCCAATGAAAATTTGAGACAAGCCAGGAAGAAACATGCTGCCTATTATAACAGGAAAGCTAAAGACAGAGATTTGGCTGTGGGAGAGAAGGTACTGCTTCTTCTCCACGGTAGTCAGAATAAGTTACAAATTGGATGGCAAGGTCCATATACAGTTCTAGAGAAGGTGTCTAGAACCAATTATAAGATAGATAAGAAGGGGAAAGAAAAAATCTATCATGTGAATCTTCTGAAGAAATACTTGGAAAGAGAAAATCAGGAAGAGACACACTTGTTGACCTTGTCCATTGCCATGGAGATGAAAAAAGAACCACTTTCATCATTTGAATATCCATTACACCCCTGTGAGACAGCGGCACAGGTGAAAATCAGTACACATTTAACGAAAAATCAGAAAGAGAGAGTGCAACAGGTTCTAGATAATCATGCAGAGGTGTTAACAGACCGACCGGGGCATACAAACTTATTGGAATATGATATGAAACTGATAGACCCCACACCTGTCTGTATGAAACCCTATTCGATTCCTTTTGCTAATGAGAAAGCTTTGAAGGAAGAGATAGACTATTTGTTGAAGGAAGGAATTATTTCACACAGTGAATCTGCGTATAGTTCCAGTGTGGTACTCTTAAGGAAACCCTCTGGAGAACATAGACTCTGTATAGATTACAGGAGACTGAATGCTATCACAGAAGGACAGGTGGATCCATTGCCGGATACAAATCAGTTGTTTGCCAGGCTAAATAAAGCTAAATATTTCTCAAAAGTGGATCTAAGTAAAGGATACTATCAGATTCCAGTAAAGCCTGAGGTTAGACCATACCTAGCTTTTAGTACATCAGAGGGACACTATGAGTTTAACAGATTGCCATTTGGATTGAAGAATGCGCCTAGTGTCTTCTCTAGAATGATGAGAAAATTATTGGACCCTTTGAATAATCCATGCATCACAAATTTCATGGATGATATCCTTATAGCCACAGAAACATTTGAGGAACACATTGACTCTCTGAACATGCTGTTTAATCGACTTAGAGAAGCGAATTTGACAGCCCGACCAAGCAGATGTTGTGTTAGATGTAAAGAATTAGAGTTCTTGGGACACACAGTTCATCAGGGAAACATGACCCCTGACCCCAAGAATTTAGAGAAACTAAAGAAAGCCCCAAGACCACAAACCAAGAAAGACGTGAGATCCTTTGTCTCATTATGTGGTTTCTACCAAAAGTATATCAAAAACTTTAATTCCATATGTGCACCGTTAACTGATCTGACACGTAAAGGACATCCAGATTTCTAGCGCAGGCTAGGCATGAAAATTCTAGATTACTCCGTTGGTCATTACTGATGCAGCCATATGAGTTTTGCATAGAGTATATATCTGGAAAGAAAAACTGGGAGCGGATTTTTTAAGCCGCCATCCGTGTGATGAGAATCATCGTAAGCCCCAGAAATAATAAAAAATTTCTCTATGTGTATATAGAATTATAGACTGACATATAACGTCTGTTTTAAGAGGGGAGAATTTGTCGTGAAACATTCTAAATCCACATATATAAATTAAAAGGTAACTGTAAAGCCTAACACATAAATTCAATAAAAGGAAAGAGAAATGGTAAAAGTACAGTGCTGTCACAATGGCGTACAAAAAATCCCCTTGTTGTCTACTTCGTCTGCAAATTGTAACGTTTCACGTTGATAGTAAAAAGCCTACTGCATCACTACACGCTTTCTACAATAAAACGTGTACTGCATTTCTAAGAAAACCTTGAGCTAGGCACCCTGCGTTATTACCTAAATTAATACTTCCATTAATTTCATTTTATACACGGCGTGATGAAAAGACAGATGAACTTAGGATAGAGAGAAGGGAGGGCTGAAAGCAGGAACGCATGCCACACTAAACACGCGTCTCGCGATATACATTTAATGCCACCCACCCCTAGCGTAAGGCCAGAAGCAATAACTTTTTTTCAGATAGACAGTGATAAAAAAACACTACCCATACGAGAGTTAGGTTTAAAAACTTACAAAACGCTTATTAGGAAACATGACATTCTACTGTTTTATGTCTAAAATCCTGACATTAGTCTGACAGTACAGCAGGACAGGTGGCGGTTCTAAACATAAAAAATAAAAAAACAAATACACGACTATCCTAGAAAATACATATTTTGAACGCAGCCACTTAGCTCCCTTAAATTTGTAAATTTGGGTTCCTTAGGACTTGCTGACAAATAATATGTTAAGTGTTACGCAAATAGTCTAGGAATTAACAAATTATAGCCAAAAGAAATAGTGAGGGTGTCAGACAACACCAAAATCAGAATCGCTCAGTGGCAGATTTGAAACCACCATTGTACGGGAAATAGGTCCCCATGTTAAATCCTATTTGATTGGAGCGCAGTAAATGTAAGGCGAAACACGATTAGTCGGACTACCATTACCAATTTTGTTGTTGTTAGGGGAAACAGTAGTAGAGGTACTTTTTTGAAAAGCTGTGTAAACATGGCACGATTGGTTAGACCCGCCAATATAGTCAATTAGAAGCGTCAGTTCAGCACCACATTTTCAAATAAACTTTCTAAAGCAACAGTGCGTTGAGATTCAGCTTATATTTTTCTAAATAAAAGCCTAAGACAGCGGCAGGTCGGATTTTGTGCCATATTCATTGCCGGTCAACGTAATTGTGTATTATTTCCATGAATTGTGGTAAGCTTGAAATATTTGATATCTTTTTAATGAAAATTGAATGTAAATTGATAATTTATGTCTGTATATGTGTGTAGTTCAGTAGCAAACATGAGGCAAAGCCTAGATATTGCTCCAACCTGAACAGAACGTGTCTGAGAAAAGTAAAATTGCATGGAATTGCCTAACAGTACACTGACACCTATCTTATTGACTAGAAGGAACTAATGCTGGAATTGCAGAGGCGTAGTAACCATTAGGGAGGAGTATACTGGTGTAAATTGTTTCAGATGAAGATAGCAGTTGGTCTACCGCTCTGAACTCAATGTTTGTTATGTATTGTGTTCAGTCTGGAAATAGATTATAAATTATTTCTGAAATAAGAGGTACAACCTTCTTGTTTCAGGGACCGTGGTCTTAAAGTTATTGAGCAGCACCTGGTCAGAGCTTTGCTGAATCTACAGGCTGACAGCATACTCCTGGGTTTAGATAGCGACCAGTGAGGTGTCTCCAGAACACAGGGAAGCTATCGAGCAGAGGAGTCTTTTCCTGCCGCCATCACGAAAGATAAGCTTCTGTGGCCAGAGGAGCTCAACATTATTTGTCCCCCTCAAAAATTGACATTATAGTAAAACAGAGGAACAATCCATTGTTTAAATTGATAGGAACTGTGAACTTTTCCCCATACTATTTCCAAGATAAACAAACACTTGAAGTCATGATGACAAATAACAACATAGCTTGAAAAACAAAACCAGTATTACCTCATAGTACTACTACACAACTGACACACATAGGATAATACTAATAAAATATGTCACTACAAGGTTCATATTTATAAATTATGTACATATAAATTGTGATTACATTTGATTGTGATTCCTGGTTCACTGTGTAGTTGAATCAGGATATATATTAGTGAAAGTAATTAATACATATCTATTTGAAACTTTACCATTGACTCATTTAAGATAGTCTTATAGAGTGTTAAATGTGTGTGAGTGTCACAGTGTTGTCAAGTGTGGTGGAATAAATTAAATTGTTTATCTGTCTGTTGTTGTTGTGACTTACACTTCATCATTTACATAACCCTAGACATTCAACGTAGTCATCACAATATTGCAGAATAATTCTGACTGAGGTATAAATGTGGTAGCAAGTAAGGTTATCTGTAAAACACTACACCTATTAGATACAAATACCTTCACAGCTGATCTCAGTCAGTACACTAAGTCCCCTATAAATATTTATAACATCCCACTTTACCACAAGGAGTATGAAAAGATAAGGTGGCAGAATATCACCGTGTCTTACACCAGTGGTGGTCCTGAATTCTTCTGACTTATAATATGCCGTCCTCACATAATTTCTGCAAGACTTGCAGAAGCTCTCTATAGCATGAATCAGAGGTGCTGGAATGTTCTTCCTTGCCAAATAGTCCCAGAGTTTGTTCCAGGGACCTTGTCAAATGCCTTTTCCAGATCTAAGAAGCAAAGATGGATCTCACTCTTATAATCAAGAGCCTCTTCACTCAACTGTCTGATGGCCTTGTTGCACCAAGCTAAATGTAGGACCTTTGGGAGTAATAGGTCGCCTGCTGCTCGAACGTACTTAACCATTTCTGGTGTTACACCATCATGTCCTGCTGCTGTGCCCATCTTGATTTTTTTCAGTGCTCCTTCAGTTCGTCCATCTTTATGTCATCTTCATCACCATTCCGTTTCCTCTTCTGTGACAGGGGTTATCATTTCTGATGCTCGATCTTGCTCACGATCCAGCTGTCATTGTCCCGCAACTTAGAATTACTTGCAAATTACGTTCGGAACCTTTAAGGTATTCACCAAGGTCCAGTACCAGTCATGTTTTAATTCGTCTGTCGAAAGACCTAACGATTACTAACATTCATGTTCCAAGTGTGGGGAATAATACTGGAGCGGTTGATACGAAATAACGGTTTTCAAAGTCCTAAAGGAAGGGAGATCGCACAGTCACCTGCCCTTCCCCCCCCCCCCCTGGATCCGCCAATGCCCACTTCCTCTTTTACCCCGAAGATTCCAGACTACCGTATACTATTTATAGATTTTCTCAATGTGTGCCCCATCCATCTCAAGCGTCTTCTTCTGATCTCTTGTTCCACTTGCACTTGTCTGGTTCTTGTCTGGTTCTTGTCATCAGTTCCACATTAGTAATCTTGTCATCAGTTCCACATTAGTGATCTTGTCATCAGTTCCACATTAGTGATCTTGTCATCAGTTCCACATTAGTGATCTTGTCATCAGTTCCACATTAGTGATCTTGTCATCAGTTCCACATTAGTGATCTTGTCATCAGTTCCACATTAGTGATCTTGTCAGACAATTTCAATTACTCTATTCTACGCCAGCAGCCATTTACGAAAGTCTCTAAATTCATGGTTGTTGGTGTTTTTTTTTTCTTTGTTCTTCAACATCTATGCAGACCCTCATTTTGACAAAAGTTCTGCCTTTCCCATGAGACAAATGGATCTTAAATATAGAGATAAACAGAACATACACAAGTTTTAGGAAAACAGTTTATGTATCTGATATAGTTGTTTTTTAAACAAATTTAATTCTAAATCTTAACTAAATTTCAAAATTTATTAAACCTAATTTACTCTATGTATAGACTTGTTGTATTAGCGTTTAAACTTGTAATCCCCCGCAGATGTTCTAACCAAACCACAGTAACAAAATAGAAAAAAAAAAAAAAAAAACCAGAAACGCAAAATTCTTAAAGAACACATTATGTGTAAATGACGCTGCGTTGACGAATTTATTTCCAGATGGAAAATGTGAAATTGACTTTCGCATGTCGTGAACATAACAGATTTAACATGTTATTTGTGAGTATAAATGTTGCATTCACTTTTAAAATGAAAGTGCTTACATCGTGTCAGAAAAAATCAAAGTGCACAGACTACAGTCTACCCTTGTTTAGATCTTATTGTACAAACGCCGCACACGAATTTATATATGTTGGTTTTAGAGGGCTATAAATGGTGACTGTTTACTATAATGGTTTTCGCTGGCTGGATCACCCGCATCTCAAAGGGCGGAATCCGAATAGAATGTAGGGCACAAACGAGACATAATATGCAGGTGTGCAAATTAGCACATTTTGTAATGTAGTATAGAATAAATACATCTTGTTAACTACTGATGGGTAGGATTTAAGAGAGAGAGAGAGAGAGAGAGAGAGAGAGAGAGAGAGAGAGAGAGAGAGCTCACAGAGGTACTCTGACAGAGTAACGCCTGGCAACTAAAATAGAAATATGAAGAGCACAAGAATACAATCCGTCTGATTTATGGCAAAAGAAAATATATAGTTCATAATGATATTTATTTTAGTGGCTAAAGCATACTTGGTACTGGACAACAAAGAAAGAAGAAAGTAAACTTATGCACTGTGACAGAATTGGGCGACCTCTCTCCGATCTCTCTTTCACTGCGACAGTAATCAACTACATTTTTTAAACTGATTGTATTGCGATTTTTTCGGAGTAGCACCCTTTTCTTTCTGTTTGCTATGTAGCAGAGAGTTTGTTTGTTCAAACATTTGATACTCCTTGTTGCTGTATACCTCAGATTGGCTATGCGCGGCACAGCTTTGCTGAGATTAAGTGCAGGTAAACCCATGTTTGCTAATCGCGAGTGCAGTCGACATTAGACTACTGATTAACACGGAAATCGCTCAGCGTAGTTGTCTTATCACTGATAAGCGAGGGTGCGTCTGTTGCCCAGGTGGTAAAGAGACGGCGTTCTGTGTGCTCAAGCAACAGACAACAAGATTACTCGTATGTGGGACAGATTCTTCACAGACAAGCAAGACATAATCGGTTCCGGTACGACTTCTTACTAAAAGATTACTTTCGATAAAGTAACAAGATGTTAACACCAAGCCCCCAACGGTGCAAGAGGTAGAAAGCATTGTCCAGAAAGCTCGGTGCAAGTCAGCTCCAGGTCCTAATGGTGTTCCGTATGTGGTGTATAAGAGATGCCCTGAGGTGCTCAAGCGACTGCTCCGTTTACTGAAGAATGCGTGGAAAACCCAGCTTGTAAGCAAGGAATGGAGAAAGGCGAACGGAGTTTACATCCCGAAGAAGCGAAATTCCACAGACATCAGTCAGTTCAGGCCAATCTCACTACTCAATGTGGAAGAGAAGATATTCTTCTCAGTGATGGCGAAAAGACTCACTACATTCTTCCTGGCAAATGGGTACATTGACACTACTATTCAGAAAGGAGGTATCCCAGGTACACCAGGATGTCTAGAGCATGTCACAATGATCTGGGAAGCAATCCAAAAGGCAAAGTCTGACAGAACAAACCTCCACGTAATCTGGTTGGATTTAGCAAATGCTTATGGATCCGTTCCACACCAGATGTTGTGGCAGGCCCTAGAAATGTATCATGTTCCATAAGAGATTGCAGCAATGCTGAAGCTGTATTTCGCAGGGTTTGCTGTTAGATTTTCAACCAGAGAGTACACAACGAACTCCGCCTATGCCGGTCCCAAGCCCGGATGAAAAAGGAGGAGGGCGGCCTGCATGGAGGCCGTAAGGAGGCAGCCGCTCCACCATGCAAAGGCACAACAGGCCAACCACCTGTTTGCTTTAAACCACGATTACGAGTAACACAAGAGAGAAAACCGGACTGATTCTAAAGGCGACGAACTGGAACGGACTACGGACTACGACTTATGGAACATGGAACACAAGAAGTATAAATGGAAAGGAAGAGGAGCTGGTGGAAGAGATGAGGAAAGCAAAACTAGAAATCCTGGCTATAACGGAAACAAAGAAAAAAGGACAAGGAGTCATGGATCTCAATGGCAACACGCTGCTCTACAGTGGTGTACCCATATCCGAAAGAGCTAAAGGGGGTGTGGGTTGCATTGTGGCCCAAAATCAAAAAGATAGTATCAAGGGGTGGAACTTTGTCTCAGAGCGCATTATGGTTGTGAAACTAAAAGAAGGAGAAACCATAGACAACCTGGTCATAGTGTATTGGCCAAATGAGGATGAGAGAGCAGAGGTCAAGGAGGAATTCTTCGAGCTGCTTCAAAGGACAGTGGATGACTGCCTAGATGAAGTTATCATGCTCGGAGACTTTAATGCCAGAGTTGGAAATGACCATGCTAGATGGGGTGGAGTTATCGGAAGATATGGAGAAGATACTCTCAATGACAATGGAAAGCGACTCCTTAGATTCTGCAGTGAGCAGAATCTGATTATTACAAACACAAAGTTCCCCCATAAGCGCATACATGCATACACTAGATGTGAACCAACAAAGAATGAGAAGTCAGTGATCGACTATGCCATTGTTCGGAGAAGCTCATTCAAATATGTCCGAGATGCAAGAGTCTGGAGGGGGCCAGAGATTGGAAGTGATCACTACCTGCTAACAATCAAACGAACAACTGAAAGAGTTGCTCAGCCTAGGAACTGCTCAACATCACGCAAGAAACCAAGTAAACGAGCAGGAGAAATGAGCATTAGGACCTACAAGCTGAGAGAGCCAGAAATTAAGACCAGATATCAGGGGCTTATTGCTGCAGCGGTGAGCAACACAGAAGAACAACCTGATGACTTGGAAACCCTCTGGATTAAATTCAAGGATATCATAAAGACAGCTGCTGCAGAAGCATGTGGTGAAGTCCGACTTGGGAACCAGAGAAAGAGGACACCTTGGTGGACAGAGGAAGTCAAAGAGAAAATAAGAGAAAAGAAAATGGCATGGAAACAATACTTAGGAGCTAAAAACACAACAGGACAAATGGAAAAATATAGAGAATATGTGACACTCAGAACAGAAGTAAAGAACAAAGTGCTAGCAGCAAAACAGAAGTCTTGGGAAGAATTTGGAGAAAAGCTAGGAAAAGATGCACAAGAAAACCAGAAATTGTTCTATAAGACCTTAAAGAACATGAGGAAGGAAAAACAATGCCCTCTCAAATTTATAAAGGACAAGCAAGGTAAATTGCTTACTGCCCCAAAGGAAGTAATGGAAAGATGGAAAGAATATTTCTCAGAACTCCTTGATGGTGAGCAAGGTCAAACATCAGAAATGATAACCACTAGCACAGAAGAGGAAACCAATGGTGATGAAGATGACATAAAGATGGAAGAACTGATGGCAGCACTGGAGAAAATCAAGATGGGCAAAGCAGCAGGGCATGATGGTATAACACCAGAAATGGTTAAGTACATGGGAGCAGCAGGCGACCTGTTACTCTTAAGAGTCCTACAGGCAGCATGGTGCAACAAGACCATACCAAAGGATTGGGAGATCGCCATCATAACACCAATTTTCAAAAAGGGTGACAATTGACAGTGTGGAAACCATAGAGGCATATCCCTTCTCAGTGTCCCTGGAAAAATCTACTCTAGAATCCTAGAGCAGAGACTCCGACGCCTAGCTGAGCCACAATTGGATGAGGTCCAGTGCGGATTCCGAGCAAACCGAAGTACTCAAGACCTAATCTTCACACTCAGACAGCTGAGTGAAAAGGCCCTTGAGTATAAGAGTGAGATCCATCTTTGTTTCATAGATCTGGAAAAGGCGTTTGACAGGGTCCCTTGGAGCAAACCTTGGGACTGTTTGGCAAGGAAGAATATTCCAGCACCTCTGATTCATGCTATACAGAGCTTCTACAAGTCTTGCAGAAATTATGTGAGGACAGCAAACCATAAGTCAGAAGAGTTCAGGACCACCACTGGTGTAAGACAAGGTGATATCCTATCACCTTACCTCTTCATACTCCTTATGGACGATGTCATTAAGGCATGTAAGGAGAGAACAAGAAAGTATTCAGTGGGGTACTGGAAGATGAGACAGGTCTATATTTCAGAGCTGGCATTTGCTGATGATGTTGCCCTGATTGCTAAATCAGAGGCACATCTCCAATCCAACCTGCAAGTCTGGAAGGAAGAGCTGGAGAAGAGAGGGATAGTCATAAGCAGCTCTAAAACAAAATCCATGGTGATATCACGAGAAGAAGGAAGACATCAGATTAAGCTGGGAGAACAGATCCTGGAGCAGGTCGACCACTTTAAATACCTCGGAGCTATTATAGACCGAAAGGGAGGCATCAAAGAAGAGTTGGCCACTCGAAAAGCAGCAGCTGGGAGACTTTTTCAGGCCATAAATAGAGGATTCCTCAGCAAGAGAGAGGTTGGTAAGAAAACGAAAATGGCTGTATACCGCTCCACCTATGTCCCAGTCTTGACATATGGATGCGAGTCATGGGCAATGACTACAACCCATAAAAGCCAGATCCAAACCTCAGAAATGAGGTATCTGAGGAAGGTGGTTGAAGTAACAAGAAGAGACATGGTACGCAACCAGACGATACGTCAAGGCCTAAAATGCCACCCCCTACAGACCCAAGTAGAACAGTCCCAACTAAGATGGTTTGGCCATGTCTGCAGAATGGGAGAAGATCGGCTACCACGACAAGCATGGGAAACAAAGAGCCAAGGATCCAGACCCCGAGGACGACCCAGAGTCCGCTGGGAGGACAACATTAGACAATCTTTGAAGGACCGAGGACTAGAATGGAACCAGGACAGGAGGAAGACAGCCGATAGAATAGTCTGGCGCTCTCTCTTCCAAACCTCTACACCTCACGGTAGAAGGGGAACGACTAAGTAAGTAAGTAAGAGTACACAACGAAATGGATTGGCCTTGAAGTTGGAATAGCGATGGGATCTACCATCTCTCCGATACTATTCGTGATGGCTATGCATGTAATCCTCAATGCGGCGGAAGGAATTGCTATAGGTCCAAAGCTCGGTGGAATGTGTTAGCACGCCTGGATGAACTAGTCAGCTGGTGCAGAATGAGCTTCAAACCCACGACGTCGAGAAGCCTATCAGTCAGGAAAGGGAAGATAGCAGAGGTCATATTCATGGTTTCCAACCAAAGAATCCCTACTGTCATTGAGGACCCTGTTGAAAGTCTTGGCAGGGTGTACGATGCCTCATTGAAAGACTCGAAGGCAGTGCAACAGACAATAGAAATGGCAGACAGAGGGCTACAGATTATAGACCAAAGCAGACTACTGGGAAAGTTCAAACTGTGGTGCCTCCAGTTCACGTTGATACCGAAGTTGCTGTGGCCACTGCTTATATATGAAATAAGCACAAGTACAGTAGAAGCTATAGAGCAGCAGGTCAACAAGCTCATGAGAAAATGGTTAGGGGTACCACCAGGTCTGTCAGATGTAGCACTGTACTGCAAAAAGTCAAAACTTCTGCTTCCTTTCAAGTCAGTTGTTGAAGAGTACAAAGTTGGAAAGGCAAGGCTTGCAATGATGCTACGCGAGTCAGCTGATGACGTGGTTAAGTCCATTCAGCCCACACTGAAAACGGGAAGGAAGTGGAGAGTGGAAGAAGCTGTTGATGCTGCCCAAGAGTCACTCAAATTGAGGGAGGTAATCGGATACACTCAAACGAATAGACGGGGATTTGGTCATGGAGACATCCGCTGGTGGTCCAAGGCATCAAGCAGGGAGCGCAGAGACATGGTAGTTTAGGAGACACGAGGAGCTGAGAATGATAAGAGGTTGCAAAAAGCAGTGCAGCAGGTCCAACATGGCCAATGGACTACATGGGAAGGAGCCCTGCAGACGTCCTTGACATGGAATGATATATGGCATATGGCATTTCTTAGGCTCAGCTTCGTTGTTAGATCAATGTATGACCTGCTGCCGTCGGCCACCAACCTTGTGAAATGGGGAAAGTCGGATGATGAGCAAAGCCCCTGTGCCAGGGGAGGCAGACACTTGAACCGTAGTGTTGGATAATAATAAAATAAAATAGATCAGCATCCTACTAAAAAAAAAAGCATTTAAAACACAACTATCGTTACGTGTTACAGAGGTGAGGGAGGAGGGGATTTAAGGGCTGAGAAATAATGGCCTCTGGCCCATTACTGCTGCCAGGATAGGTTTTTATTTTTACCCTCAATCGAAAAAAAAACAGATCTTACTGGAGTTCGAGCCCATGTCTCCAAACTATAGGGAACGGGGCCGAAGCTGAACAAGTAAAAATGTGATTGCAGCAAATCTCCTCCCATTATGATAGGTGCTCCGCTTTTACTTACAACGTCCTATCTCGCTCGGTCACCCGCTCACTAGCATTCAAAATATTACATACAATATGATAGCATCCTACTATCAAGTGCTAACAAGCGCAAAACTGCTAGGGTAGGTGCCTAGATATGTTTCTGTCTATGTGTACGCGTGTAAGGTGTGTGTTTGTATGCGAGTATGTTTATATGTATGTGCAGAACCAGTGCTATCATTATGCCAACTGGGCAGCCGCCTAGGCTGCATACCTCAGAAGGGCATAATACTGACTTTTGAGGGCACATTTTTAAATGAGTTGGTTTTTTAACCTATATAAAATATGCAACTGACAATTTATATTTTTATTTTAAGATAAATACTACAACAGTGGTATAAAATATAATTAATTATAAAGTCTAATGAAAAATGCTTTCGAGCGCAAGTAGTTAGCCCTTTCAAAATAGCCTGGCACCGCCACTGCGTATTTGCTATCAAGGAGAAACATGACTAAGATTACAATATCGCAAACATAATTCGGCCTAAAATACCGATTAACTGCACTAGTATACAAGGGAAAACATTATGTAAGAATTCCTATATAATTAAGTAGTAGGGTCATTGTACAGCGCACTAGTCTAAATGATCATACTCTATCAATATATAGAAAGGTTAACTGTTGAAAAATTAATGCCAGTTGTTTACTCTATGCCTTACAGTTTTACGCTGAATATATTAAGCCAATCTTACTCATAGAGCTAAAGCTGCTCTAAAATGTATCGGGCAATAAGCACTCAAGTTAAAGTGACCAATTTATCGTTCTTAAGAATACCGAATTAGTAAAGGCTACACAAATAATAATAAATCGACTCCTACGCAATCCATTCCGACAGTATTACTGTTTTTACAATATCACTTTGAACGGAGACCAATATATCTTAGTCAAATGTAGTAATATACAATAAAAATCTATAGGCCTACTATATAAAACATACAACTGACGAATCGACTATTATTAAAAATAGAGACAAACTCCGAATTTTGATAGGAAAAACAAAGCAGACTTCTTACTTAACATGTCTTATAATATTACTAAAATTAGGATATTATAAAATGTACACGAAGCTGGAAAACATACCTCAATCTTGTTTGTTTTTACAGACACAGTTACTTGCTCGGAACGACGATTTGCTACTGAACTCACTCTACAAATGCTTGAAATTAAATTCTGCCTGAACGACGTGGAAGTCGTGCCATATGTTACATTAAATCTTCTTTTCCACCCCTGTATCACATGATAGCCGCCACGTCAAAATGTCAGGGAAAGCTCCTCCCATCCTTCTAGGGAGATAATCAAGAGTCCTATGGTCAGTTTGGATGACATGAGATCACATCTTAGTCAAGAGTATCTACCTAATCGACACAACTCAAGGTCTGCCCACTAATGGGCTGTTACATACCACGATATCCGTTGCCTGGAGTCACACCTCACGGTTTCGTGCTCAACAAGGTGTTTTCTTCTGGTGACAGACAGCGCCAGGGTGTCTAACAACTGATGGCTGTCTCCCACGTCTCACACGGACGACGAAGGTGTGTTTCGTTTGAATCACCCACTACCGGGTGAGAATGCCAACATGGGCACAAATTCACACCGTAGACTAGATGGTCAACTAATTACTCAGTCTAAAATTACACCTTTCTGGCCACACGGTCACATATCTATCTATCTATCTATCTATCTATCTATCTATCTATCTATCTATCTATCTATCTATCTATCTATCTATCTATCTATCTATCTATCTATCTATCTATCTATCTATCTATCTATCTAGCTGTCTGTCTGTCTGTCTGTCTATCTATCTATCTATCTATCTATCTATCTATCTATCTATCTATCTATCTATCTATCTGTCACAAGATGATGATGATATCAGTGTAATGTAGATGTCACATAATGATGATGATGATGATGTCAGTATAATACAGACATCGAGCATATGTTGTGATGATGATGATGATATCAGTGTTAATACAATTATCAAGCGTATATGGTATTGATGATGATGATGATTACGCTGATGATGATGATTAATGTGTGTGTGTGTGTAAACATTTAATAGAGTAAGAGAGGTTGTTTGTGTGAACCGTAAATTGCGTAGGCCTGTGTATATGTTAAGTGCGAATGAAAAGTGGTCAGTCAGGTTTTAAGTGAGTTGTCTCGTACGAGACTGTGGGTCAAAACACGGGAGAACAGTGCGGTGTGCGAGGGGGAGTTGTTGACTAAACGTTAAACTGTAAGGTGGCTTGTAGAGCGGAAAAGATGGCGAGATGTTATGGCTGAATCTTGTTATTTAATTCTGAAGGAAGAATTACGAATTATTACCTTGGATATTTGGATTTCATATGATGTTTGTGTTTCATGACATTTCCGTAATACAGTGTTCAGTTTGGGACTAAATTTCGGTGTTGATTGGTTTACTCAGGAATGGATGTGTCAATTATGGTGTAAGAAGTTAGTAAGCACCTTTGAGGATTAATTACTGCGACAGAATGCATCCCCACAGCATGTGTCATTTGGGGCTCTTTGAGGGAAATTGTACCCACCAGAAGAATCTAGCCAGCCGTGCCAAAAGTATTCAGCCATTTTACAATCCAGGGTTGCCAGTCTAGAAATATCTATTATATTCCTGAGAGTTTCGCTCATTGATGTTGAGCGTGTTCACACAACACTGAATTTCAAAGACAAGGCCGTGTTCAGCCTACTATCAATTTAAGTTACTGGTTTCACGAAACGTGTAATATTCAAGACATTTGCATGTAAGAGCAAAATATATTGCCACTAGTGTCTGTTATCAACGCTTGAGTTTGTGTCGAACGGAGTAAGCTACACTCTGTTTCAAGAATTTATATGCTTGGTTGACATTCATCAGCGCTGGAGTTGTGGCTAGTTGCACAGCTGCACGCTGTTTTCGAGGACTTACATACGGTTATATATATAAATATATAAATATATAAATAAATAAATATATAAATAAATAAATATATATAAATACATACACATTGTTATCGTCTTGTTTGTGGTCCTTACTGACATACTTCTTGCCATAGTGTCAGGACTACCATCAGTGATATGTACAACATATTTCAACAATGAAAATCTACCCGCTTGCTGCATCTTGTGAAGTATCAATAAACATTCTTAATTCAAGAAAATCTACGCTGCTTGGTGCATTTTATGTAGAATCAGTGAACATTCTTCATTCAGGAAAATCTACGCTGCTTATCGCATCTTGCGCAGTATCAGGGACTATTCCTACTTCAAGAACGTCTACACTGCATGTCGCATATTTTGCAGTATCAAGGAACGTTTATAATTCAAGACATCCTTACGGTAGAGTCTACGTCGCTTGCTGCATCCTGTGCAGTGGAACTGATTATATGAAAACTAAGACATCATTACAGCAAGATGACTCGTCAGTACAGCTCACTGCCTCCTCCCTTGTGCATGAATACTTCTAGACAGTGAAGTCTACACCGCATACTAAGCAAGGCACCATACAATGACAGGCTGCTAAACAGATAAGTCATTTTTGTGCTATCTTTACACTTGTTCATACGTACCACACTGTTGGCATTCCTGTCTTTACCTCATCTGTTGCTTGTTGTTATTGTGCGTGACTTACGTGTTTGCTTAAATTATGTTTTAGATTCAATGTTTAGTCTTCTTTATAGAGGAACTAATGTTGAGTTAATCTATTCGGATTTTGTTAATATTAATCCCTTAAGGGGCCACATCTGTGTTGGATCGGGTGATATGGAGCGCCCTGAGTGATTTCTTTGAACATAATACACGTCAGTTTTGTTGGTTTAGTGCGTAGAAAGCGTTCCAATCGTATAAAACCTCTTTCTTGTCCAGTTTATATGTTGTATTCTTCAGTTATTTTTCTTACTATCATTGTATATAAGTTATTTTTTTAGTCCCATTGTGGTTGGTCGTCTTTCAGGTTCGGTGTTGTATATAAATCTATATTTTCTATTTTTTTCTCTTCTTTTCTGTACGTTATTATTCACCACCAACCTGTTAGTTTGCATTGTCCTTATTGTAGCGTCTAGTGTCTTCATCCATCAACCGTGTCATACTGTGTCATGAATGTCGAATATTTCGCTGTATAGTTAGTAATTCTTATACATACTGCCGTTTGCAGAGCAGTTTACCTTGTATAAATATAGTTTTTTTCTGGTTTGGGTAACCTCAATTTTAGTCGAAGAAAAGATGGCACGTCTCAGAGACTTTATTGATATGCGAAAACTATTGGACAAAACAGGCCTCGAACTGGAAACATGGGCAATGGAACAGTTCAAAGAGGCAGAGGCAGAAATAAAGCGAAAACAGGACGAGGAACGAAAAGAAAGATATGATGAAAGAATGTTAAAGAAAATGGAATTTGAGGAAACTACCAAACAAAAGGAAGTTGAGGCGAAACAAAGAGAAGTTAAGGAAACTACCAAACAATAGGAAGTTGAAGCAGAAAAAGAGAAAGAAGTGACAAAACGATCAGAGATTGAAAAGAAAAAGACCATTGCTTTAAAGAAATTAGAATTGGAAGCTTCTAGTCATGTGTCCTCCGTAAGAGAGCCCACGGGGAAGGAACAATTCCATACATATAAATTAAAGTTACCAAGTTTTTTCGGACTCCTTCGACTTGATCATTGTGTACCTAGAACGCTTTGAAGAAACGATGATATCCCCGAAGATAAAGAAAGAACAATGGAGTTCCATTTTATGCGATCTGCTCACGGGCCAGGCGTTACAGACTTTTTTATATTACCTGTAGATGACCGGCTCAGCTATGATGTTGTAAAAAAAGCATTCCTTCGCAAACACCGCCTTACTTCACATGGTTATTCTATGCGTTTTAAAAACGAGAAACCAGGTAAAGATCAGGATCAATTTAGCCATGAACTTCCATTTTAACCCTTTTGTAGAAAAAGAGGATGACATTGAGTCATTCCTCTCAAGATTTGAAAGACTAGCTACAACCTGTGGTTTAGAGAGGGAAAAATGGAGTTTGAAAGTATCCCAAGGGCTTAGGGGAACCTCGTATGAGGTATTTTCAAAGTTGAGTAAGAAGATCAGGACGACTATGACATTTTAAAGCAGGCTCTCCTGGTTAGAAATGAAAAGAATAGTGAATTTTACCGGAAAAAATTTAGAAATGCAAAACTACTTTCCGGAAAGACTTACCCCCAGTTATCTGCACACCTAGAGACATACTTGGAGAAATGGACTGCTCTGGGGAAAACCCAAGATTTAAAGAAAATGATTATGATGGAGCAGTTAAGAGAGTTCATGGCTCCCGACCTGAGAAAGTTTCTCATGGAACAGGGTGCTGAGAGACTGGGGAGATTCTTAATGTGGCTGAACGGTATCAGGCAGCCCAGTCTGAGATAGCTGGAACGAAGAAGAAACAAATAGAACATAACAAAGCCCCCCAAAACCAAAACAAATTTGATAGTAGGGATCAGAATAACAGCAGGAAAACCCAACTATGATAGGCCAAGGTATGACCAAAGAGAAAGAAACCCGCATTACAATGAACGGAAAGCTTTCAACCCAGAAAGAAGATGGTGTAAAGTTTGTAAGAGGGACAATCATAACACCAGAGACTGTAAGAGGAAACTTCCTATTGTCGCTGCATGCATGAAAACAGGAAACAAAGGGAGAATGGAAAAACCTACTAGACAGCATGAACCTTATCATCCCCCTGTTTGTGAAGACGTAGTATGTAAATGGGCCACCATAAGGTGCCTTTATGATACTGGATTGGATTTTGACTCAGTCGTCCGCTCTCACCTGGTGCACCCAGATCAATACACTACAGAAACAGTGGAGATCTTAGGGGCAACCAAGGAAGTTGCAACCATGACACTTCCCTTCTCCAGAATAAGTGTAAAAACTCGCTATGTGGAAGGAGTAATAAGAGCAGCAGTGATAAACGAACCAATCTACCCTCTGATATTGGGGTGTAGATACGTCTTCTTGGGAAATCTCAAAAGACCTGTGATCATGGCAACAGTACAGACCAGGTCACAATCAAGGAAGGAGGAAGAAAACCCAATAAATACTCATCCAGAGGAGATGAGGAAAGCACTGACTGAGGATAGGTCACTAAAGCCATGTTTCAAGAAACTCCCAAAATGCCATACCCCTCCAAACAAAAGAGATTTTTATATGAAGAATAATTTATGTATAGGAAGGCTGGAACTGGTTCCACTGGTCATGGACAGCTGGTCCTTCCCACTTCATATAGGGAAATGGTGATGAGAAGCTCACATGTTGGATCAGACGGTGGACATGAGAAAATAGGTACCACCTGTCAAAGAGTTTCTCAAAAATTCTATTGGCCAGGCGTAGCTGCAGATGTTGCATAATTTGTGGAGGCATGTGACCAATGCAACAAGGAAAAACCCACACGATGGGAAAATAATCAGGACCTACAAAAACACTACGGTAAAAACAGCCCTGAAAATAAAAAGAAAATTAAATATGTTAAGGTAGACACGGTGGATAGGAAAACCCCTTTTCACACACAGTCTTCACAAAAACCAAGTAGAATGGCAACTATGCGTATTGAACAAAAAGTGACCGCAACCCAGTCCAACCCGACAATCCCTTGGTCGGAATTTCGGGAGCTGGACGAAAATAGAAAGGAGAGAAGTCCTCTCTCTTTGAAACTGAAACTGCGGGGAAACCCCAGTAAGAAAAGGATTGGTAGTGGACGGTTCGTGTGTGATCACAATGACAGGGAGAAATGTCACCACCACCATGCTTCCAAGTACATAAATAATTGGTCTGCCGAACAAAATTAAAACCCAAAGGCCAATAAAAGGTCCATTGGAAGCCTTATTGAGGACATGGACAGATGAGAAGGCAGAAGAGACTGTTACCTCATCATATCAGTATGTGAACGAGCTGACCACTTGTCTAAAAACTGGCTGGAAACTCGGAAATGATTACCTAAAACAAGCCAGGAAGAAACATGCTGCATATTACAATAAGAAAGCGAAGGATAGGGAGCTAGCTGTGGGGGAGAAGGTGCCTCTTCTACTACCCGGCAGCTGCTATAAAATGCAAATTGGATGGCAAGGTCCATACACTGTTCTAGGAAAGGTGTCTAGAACTAACTATAAGATAGATACAAAAGGGAAAGAAAAAATCTATCATGTGAACCTCCTAAAGAAGTATCTGGATAGACAAAACCAGAAAGGGACACATTTAATGACCTTGGCCATAGCCACTGAGATGAAAAATGAACCTCTCACGAATACCCCCTGAAACCCTGTGAAACGCCTGCACAGGTAAAGGTCAGTAAACACTTGACAAAAGGGCAGAGGGAGCTGATTGAAAAGGTTCTGGAAGATCATACAGACGTGTTAACGGACAAACCGGGGCACACCAACTTGTTGGAATGTGACATGAAACTACTAGACCCAACACCCATCTGTATGAGAGCCTATACTATCCCATTCGCAAAAGAGAAAGCTTTGAAAGAGATAGATAGATTATCTGTTAAAGGAAGGGATTATTTCTCACAGTGAATTTCCTTATAGCTCTAGCGTGGTTTTGTTAAGGAAACCATCTGGGGAACATAGACTGTGCATAGACTACAGGAAACTGAATGCTGTCACAGAAAGTCAGGTGGATCCATTACCTGATACTAATCAACTGTTTGCCCTGCTTAATAAGGCAAAATATTTTTCTAAGGTAGATCTCAGCAAGGGATATTACCAGATTCCAGTGAAGCCTGAGATCCGACCTTATCTGGCTTTTAGCACCTCGGAAGGCCATTATGAGTTCAACATGTTGCCGTTTGGTTTGAGGAATGCCCCGAGTGTGTTTTCCAGAATGATGCAAAAATTGTTGGATCCACTGAAAAATCCATGTATTACGAATTTCATGGATGATATCCTCATTGCTACGGAAACATTCGAATAACACGTTAACTCTTTGAATATGCTATTTGATAGACTCAGAGAGGCAAAATTGACTGCTAGACCAACAAAATGTTGTATTGGATGTAAGGAATTAGAATACTTGGGACATACTGTACATCAGAGTAGCATGACGCCTGACTCCAAGAACCTGGAGAAATTGCAGAGAGCACCTAGACCACAGACTAAGAAGGATGTGCGATCCTTTGTGTCACTGTATGGTTTTTACCAAAAGTATATTTAAAAATTTAACTCTGTATGTGCTCCTCTGACGGATTTAACTCGTAAGGGTAAACCTGATAAAATTGAATGGTCGGCACAGTGCGAGTTGGCATATAATGAGTTAAAGGAAAAACTCACCAGTAAGTCTATATTGAAATTACCTGATTTGAGTCAGGAATTCGTGGTAAGAACGGACGCTAGTAACGTGGGATTAGGGGCCACGTTGTTACAAAGGTCCACTTCACCAGATGGGGAATTGAACCCAGTCGCTTATGCCAGTCGCAAGTTAAACAGGGTGGAACAAAACTACTCAACGATTGAAAAAGAATGTTTGGCTTTAGTCTGGGCGATCAAGAAGTTCCAGATCTATTTTTATGGTAGAACATTCGAGGTCCAAAGCAACCATCAGCCATTAGTATATTTAGCTCAGGCAAAACATGGTAATGCACTTTTATTAAGGTGGTCTTTGCTCATTCAACCTTATTCGTTTACCATCGAATACATTCCTAGTTCGCAAAATGTTGGGGCAGATTTCTTGAGTAGGCACCCTCTCGAAGAAAATCAGGATACTCATAAAGCCTAGTTGAGTTCATTTGATCGAATTTGTATCACAGATTATAAACCTGCATTGGAATGCAAGATTTTAACAGGGGAGATGTGTAGCGAGATCAGTGATACAATCGCCAAATACAGTAATATTTAACCCCTACGTCAAGTAAATTTACCACATGACTAAAGCGTTTTTTTAATCTATTAATAGCACACAATACGACAGTTGACGTTAAGGACTTGCTTATGGTAACACAAAACGCAAGCGAGAGGCTGGATTTTGAAAATCAACTAGTGCCTTGGCAACGGT
The DNA here is from genome assembly GCA_024509875.1 of Oreohelix idahoensis. Lineage (NCBI taxonomy): Eukaryota > Metazoa > Mollusca > Gastropoda > Stylommatophora > Oreohelicidae > Oreohelix > Oreohelix idahoensis. The sequence continues at coordinate 90,936 of JAMPIV010007626.1, read as the reverse complement.
TGTTAGGGCACAATTTTTTTCCCCCTACAGTTAAGGTTTGAAAAAAACATTTGACTTTGCTAATGCATGCGATGATACCCCATCTCAAAAACCAACCGCCTTGGTCCCTCTCCGTTTTGGAAATTAAATCTAACATAAACAAGGTTGGCGAGCGGCTAAAAGCGTGTTTGATTTCTTAGAACAAGCTAGAGAGAGAAAAAAATAAAGGGGGTGGGATTGACATGGAGGAAAATCTAAGCTAGCGTATGCATTGTGAAAGTGAAACTAAATAGCCAAAGTGGGAAGGGTGGCAAAAGAAACATAGATGAAGTATCGTAGTCTAATTGAATAATGAAGGAAAAGAAAGGACAGTTGACAACTGAGATGATAATACTTGGTTATTAGGAATATTATATTACTCATTATGATATAGTATCTTACCGTAGAGGAAAGTAGATTATTTGAATAACTAAAGAGGAAAAATACAAAGATGAAAACTATGATAAGGAGAAAAATAAAAACATAATGGCTAGATGACAGACAGTCGTCTGGTTAATAATTGCTTTTCCCCATTAAAATCGCTTATATATTAACAAAAATATCGCAGAAAATAAAAATGAAAGATAGAAAGACAGACACAGTGATATCCACTCAACTTTGAAAATCGGGGGATGTCACATTTTTGAACGTGTATTTTTGAAAAGAGAGTCAAGTCGGCTTTCCCTGATCTGATTGGTTTAGGGGAGCATAACTAACGAGGGGATATAACAAACGTTTTGCTAACGCTTAGTTGCCACTTGAAGATAAAATTTAAACAGTAAGGTTATCATCAGACACAAGGAATTCACGACCCATTGCCTTTGCTGTTCTGGCCAGTGGCGATCTCAGCTTGACCCATTGATCGCCGGTTAACCTTATATGTGTAAAATATTTCATCGATTGCGGTAAGATAAACATTATTGTTGATATGTATATGTATTATTGATGTGTAGAGGCTAACATAGATAGGCGCCCAACCAAAAATTTGTGGAGTGCGACATTTGCTATTGTGGAAGCTTACGACAGGCATGTCTATGTATAATAGGGAGAAACTGAAAGTACATGATAATTGAAAATTGATCTATAATATTATGACTGTAAGACCAGCTAACCTCTGGCCGTCTTCGGCAAGTCACAGTGTTTCACATGACTTGGAAAAATAACTATGATTTCCTATGAAAGGAATGTATCAAACGGATGATATGGAAGATTACCTGACTATGAAGCAGTCACAGAATAAGATAGGGACGATAACTATTTGTTTAGCACAGGAAGCTGATCTTAAACTGTTTAATGTTTAGTGATGGAGATTTATGTATAAGTACTTAGGAGGCCTTAATCCTTTTATTGCAGGGTTACATCCTATAACACCCAGTGTGCCACAAAGTAATACTGGAGCTGCAGAGTTCGAGGCAACAGTGTTTTTTTGCCTATATTCTGAAGCAAGAGTGCTGAAGCAGTCTCCAAGTCTCACTGTCGAGACGAATGTACTGTTGTTGAGAAAGTCATCAACTATTGCTGAAGAAAATTCAGTTAAGCCAAACCTTCTACGGGCTTAATGAGTGTTCATTTAACATTAACTCTCCACTATTGCAATAAAACAGTTTTAGGAAGTGATGAGAAGAGTCGTTCCTCATAATCGTGACCAGTCATAGGATCTAGTGCTTCATCAGGGAATTCCATGTTATAAACATTTACATTTTGACATTTAAGGACAAGTTGTCCTTTAGACTTAATTAAAACTGTAAATATATTTCCATTCCATTTTGAGTTTAACTCTTTGACTCCGGAACAACGCTCACAACGTTGGTCAGATTTGACAGCCGTGCCAAAACAACTCTCTGAGCGTTGTTTTTTGTATATCACGAATTAAAATTATGGCACAGGGTGGAAAGTAACTGCGGAGTCAAAGAGTTAAACATTCCTTTACCAAAAAAAGATTGGAGGTACAGGAAATTAAAATTGTAACATACTATTCTAACTTTAACCACTGACTTGTTTAATCCCTTTTCATTGAGTTAAGTTGTGTTTGTTGTCATACACTCACCATTACATTTTGCATTACCCTAGACATCAAGCCATATAAACAAACAGACACCAGAATATAAAATAGACTTAAAATATATCGCAGATTGAGATCGTAGAGTGGTAGCAGTCAGGTACCCTGAGAACATCATCTTCAACTATTAGACTCAGGGACTTGCATAGCTGACCTCAATCTGTAGACAAGTAATATTTATCTCTTTTAACATCAAAACCCACCACAGTATCTAGGAGCGGTTTCCACTTCCTTTTATAGCAGTTGACAGAATTCGTTCTTCACATCCTCTTCGCTGTCATCTGTTGGTGCAGAGCATTGTATTATTGTGGTATTGGTGAATCTGCCTCTTAGTCTTGTTCTTATCAGTCTGTTGTCGATGGGTTTCCACTGCAGTAATAACCTTCCTATTCCTTTCTTTAGGATAATGGCTACGTCTTCATTGTGCTGTCCATCACCTCTTCCACAGTAAAGTACTGTATCTCCTGTTGCTGTTTTTATTCTCCCTGTCCCGTTCCATCGGTTCTCACCTATTACCCGGATATGTAATATGTAGTTTCTCATATCTGTTGTGATCTGCTTTTGTTTTCTTGCCTCATTGATAGTTCTGACGTTCCAGAATCCAATTCTGGTTTCGTATTTTGCGATCAGAGTATCCGTTTTCATATCAATGGCTTCCTTCGGCTTTCACCACTGTCAGTCATACAAGCCACCGACACCGGATGTCCTTCCCGCATCAAAGCATTTTTATTTGTTACTGTTTGCGTAACTATATTGTTCTTTACATAGAAAGGTGTGTCGGCCCTGAGCTGAAGCTCCCTACATGGAGGACTAAAGATGCCTAACATATGAGGACCAGAGAAAGTACATATGACCGTCACCAGTACTATTCGTGGAAAAGCACTACGGAGACGAAACTATCACCAGCGGACTACTACTTTCTTTGAAAACATTCACAAAGACGTCTGAGAGTGTACAAAGAAGATGAAGAAGAAGATGTACATGTATAAAAAAAAAGTGCGCCAATAGCTAATTACCTTGTAAAGCCTTCAATTTTAAATACTGTTTGATAGGACGTTGTCAGTAAAAGCTGGGCACTTATTATAATGGGAGGAGATTTGCTGCAATCACATTTTTTTTAATTGTTCAGCTTCTGCCCCGTTCCGGCATCAATAGTAACTGCTCCAGTTCCTCTTCGCGCTACAACTAACTACAATGTAAGATTGACAAAAAGGAACTTTATTTATTCAAGAATTTTCAAACAGGTTAAGTGTTATTATATTCAAGAATGTTCAAACAGGTTAAGTGTCACTGAATCTTCAATCATTTAGTCATTCTTATAATCATAATTAAGTCTGTAAACATGTATTACTACAATGAAATCGTCTTTCATATCTTGCTGCAGATAAATGTATATACTTATTCTTGACCCCAAGGTCTTTTATTTTTGCACATGCATCTTAAATAACCGATGGACTTTGAGTTCAGGTTGAACAGAGCGCGCCTCACCAATAAAAAGGCACAGATAAATGTAAATTAACTTTAAAGCTAACAAAAAGAGCTCTACACTAGCATGAGTTGCTAGTAAGCCAAAAGAATGTAGGAGGCGTGGAAAAAATAAAACTACTGTACTTTTAGCATACCAGTTTATGACATCGCCACACAATCTTCCCAAGCATGCCTCTTGAACTATTACATTAATGAATCAACGAAACTCGTAGTGTCTTTGATGTTTATACAACATATTTTCAGAGACATCGTCTTCTGAAGTATTCATCATTATTCTATTTTCACATCTTAAGGAACAAGGGATCATGAGGGGTATTGTTCTTACTCATACACTTTCAGACGTCTACTTGAATACTTTCAAGGAAAGTAGTGGTCATCGTCAGGCTTTTTTGCATCTCCATATGTGACATGACTTATCACTTTTTTTTTTTTTTAATTTATTGGAAATAAACTAGTTGAAATATAAACACATTTTACATTTAAAAATAAGGTTTCTAATGCATCAAACCAGTGATCAGCGGCGTAACTATGGTCATGATGGACAGGGCACGTCCATGCGGTCCCGAGCATCCAGTGGGCCCCGAAATAATGTGTCATGAAGCACCCTCTATAATAATAATAATAAATTCTTTAAGCGCCAAACACGGCGCATAAGGCAGAAACCAGTGCTCTCCAAGTTGTTCGTTGTGACGCCACTCCTCTTAGCTCTTGCACATTATTTAGGCCCAACGTTCTTCCTTCTCTTATTATTGTTCTTCTGAGTGTTTCTTTTGGTCTTCCTTTTTTCCGCTTACCCTCAGGAACCCAAGTGAGCGCCTGTAGTGGTATTCTGTTGTTTTGCATTCGTAGGACATGACTCTACTTAACATAAATTTTTTTTTAAATGTACTTTGTGTTAAACGTCATAGCATGACCAGTTTCTCATACAAATGATGAGATGATGTCCTGTGTGAGTCAGAAAGCTCACGTCTGACCTGTCTAATTTTTAGATCTAGCTAACCCGGTAAGAAGATACGGTTCAATTGCAGTCTCGTACCACTTTAGAAAGTTATTTCTGCCTGACAGTGTCTTCTGCGGGTCATGAAAAGACGAGTAACTTTGATACCTTGTGCTTTTTAAATTGCCGTGGCTTGGACAAAGCATGGAATCCGTGCATTGTCAAACACTTGACATTTTCTGGTCTCATTAAGATCTGACATGTACTTACACATTCTCCGGACACACATTTCTATGAGCTTTAACTCTTTTCAGACCTGTTATTTTGTATCATTTTCTCATACTCTGACATATCTGACTTCTAATGTTCCTTGATACATTTTACTTTGAAGTCTACCCAAAAGTGTTTTACATCAAATTGTTTATTATTGAACAGTCTACCATAGTTAGATGTAAAATTAATATTTTTTAAATTTATATTGATGTTTTTAAAAAATTGAAGGAAAATCAACAGGAAAAATATAAACAAATTATAAACATAATATTTCACAGAGAAGACAAAAAAAGTATTATCAGAACAATTAAATACAGTCATATTTTATTGTAGTCTGACCATTTGTGCATCATATGTTACATTTCTAAAACAGTTCAACATTAAATAATAAAATTATGCAAATATGTGAAATGTTACATAAGTAGGCTTTTAAAAAAAATATTTTAAAAAAAATCTGCCACTGATAACATTACAGTTATTATAAATAGCTGCAACATCCTAGCTAAATTAATGAAATATGACTTCAGTAGACATATTTCTAGTGTAACACTGTATGATCACTAACACCTAAGTAAAATCAGTTATAAGGGTGACATCATTAAAAACTCAACACATCTTTATATATTTCCTACCAAGGCTTGTGGTTTTCTGACAGACAATTCATACCTGCATGAAAACATAAAAACGTATCACAAACTTTACATTTAACTTCTATTTTTCTTTCAATTTGTACAGTCTGATAGCAAAGGTTACAATTTATTTTTGTCTTTGTAAACTCGGGGTCCCGGCGTGCCGAGAAAAAACTGGTGGCTTTGAAGCGAGTGGTACATCATCATACAAACCTATGTACCCCAATTCCCTGATTAGTTCTTCTGTAAAATTTAGCTGACCATATATAGCTGGTCTTTTCAGTTATTCTTCATCTGGGTGTTTTTTTTCTGCCAGTAGTGAAATAAAATGTAAGCATTTACCATAGCAATATCCAGAAACTGAAAAAAAAGAATTTTCCATTATTTATTGGTCTTTCTCAAAACATTGTAATTGTTAATCAGCTGGTCACCCTTGTCCACTCCTTTTATGTATATATTGTAATCTCTTACAAGATTTGTCTATCTAACATTAAGTTATCGAAAATTCCCATTAACCTTAGTTCCACGCTTAGAGAACCTATGGCCATTTGCATTGTGAATGCTTGAAACCAGTGTTATAGTTTTGTTATCTCGCCCCTACACTGCTAGTAATTTTTCATCTTTAACCCACCTCATTGCATCTCTGATACTATTTTTGGTAAAATTCCTTTATATTTGAAAGTGCAGCTCGTTTCTATTTCTAAGAAATATGCCACAAGCTCCAATCCCTAACGTGGAAGTCCTTCAGTTACTGAATGGATGTATAACAATTATCAAAATAAACCATATATCCTTGTCTCACGAAAGGTGTCAAAAGATTCATAACTACAGCATAAGCTAGACCAAATGGTCCATTTGCAGTGTTCCTACCTAACTAAACATCAAAGTCATAACTATATCCACTAACAGCATCAACAAGAACCCACAACTTCATCCCCTATTTTGTTGGCTTGTCTCTAATATACTGTCGAAAAGAATAACGCCCTTTATTTCTAACCATTCTTTCAAAAGAAACATTTTGATCAGGTTGGTATAGCTTGTTGCACTTTATTCTAATATACGTTTACATTCTTACATTACATAGCTTATCTTGAGAGTCTTCAGTCTTGGGTCTGAAACTTTAAAAAAACTCATTATTGCTTTGAATCTGTTTCTAAACATAAATGCCCCGGCCCACATTCCATTGTAAAGACTTTTCCTTGACCAGAGGCGATCAATACTTAGGCCTGGTACAAAACCAGCATACATTAGCAAAGCACAAAAGCGATAAAACTCCTCTGGAGTAACATCATACCATCCAGTAAAGACAGTAGGCTCGTTAGGTCCATGCTGCTGTGCATAATAATTTTTAAACTGACACAGGTAACCAACAATGTCAGCTGTGAAATACAGTTTGAAAAAGTCAATGGGCCTCAAAACTGCTTCTTATTATCTCTGGTCCTCACCTCTGACAGTTGCAGACCTGGAACCCTCTAAGGCAAAAAGGGTGGAGGCTTGGAAGATGGGCCTTCATCAAGTCCATCATAACCAAAGCATCTGCAAGAAGAACAATTTAAAATTAATTTTTACAGATCAACAATAGAATTCAAAGTTACAGTTTAGTGTACACAGTAAAATTGACACACATTACATTTTCCGTACAAACGAATACTGTCAATCATAAAGGCATATGATGTAAATAATATTTTTTTTAAAGCAGAGACACAGGGCAAATGAGGTCAGAAAAATCAACTGATTCAAAGTCTGACCCCCTTTATATTTATTTCCTGGTGCCATGAGATCTTTGTTAACTGTTTGAATCGTGATTCATAAGTCATCGTTACGATCGGAACGGGTTTTGTTTTATTTCCGGTTCGAAGAGTGTTAAAAGGCAATGAACGTTTCGACATGGCGTCGCTATGCTCACTGGTCATATTAAGTTAAAAGGGAATTTTGTGCCCAGATAAAGTGTCAACTTCTGATGTCGGAAAATAAGGCGTTTATTAATCAATGGAATGTTTGACTGGATGTTATAGAAAAAAAGATATGTTTTCGTGTTTAGTTTAATCAGTATATGCTTATATTACCAACATTTGTAGCATAGAAGAAAAGAAATGTGGAGCAAACACAATTCAAATATGAGTTTCACCGTACAACACACTTGTTCAGTCAAAAACGAAATCTGAAGTCTCCGCAGTTACCTAAAGATTGACAAAATCTTAAATATTTCTCAGAGCCCTCCCCAAAATGTGCAAGCTAAATTGTGGATACGCCGGCACTTGATTAGTGTGATACGACCGCTGATGACGACAGTGGCATCACTTAGCAGTGATGTTGAGACAAGTAACGTTGCTGCTGTTTAGAAAAATGTGCTTGCAAGTGATGTTATTGATAATTGCGGTGATGTCGAAAATAAATGTGTGCAAATATGTGGCTGAGTTTTTGAACAAAAATTAAATCCAGTACAAACCTGAGGGGTCGGAGAATTTGGGCCATTTTCAAAGAGGAACGACAAAAGACAAAACGCCAAATGTGGCTGTTACGTCTTTTTTAGCAGGACTTAACAGTATTGTGTTTTGACACAAGTCTAACTGTTATTAAAAGGATACGCATCAGCGTAATTAAGTATGGTTAATAATGTTTAAATTAGTCGTGCATGAAAGAGCACATATTTGGTGCGGTATTAAATTGAAGGAGTTGCTAATGATTTTTGATGACGTGGTCAGAGAGAGATTCAAGCAGTCAGCCAGACCTGTCAGAGGTTGGTCTGTGTTGTTCCAAAGCCCCAGTTATTGGGTATACGTTTTTATTGTATTAACAGCCTTCCAGGAGGAAGTGTTGGCAGCTTCTCTTCTACAGTAAGTGAAAGCTGGATGCACTGTAATGTAAAGCCATGTATTGTTTAGTCAGGGCTTCGGCGATGTGATATTCCGCTGCTAAATAGGACTAAACTGATGATTTAGTTATTGTTCTTTTTATGAAGATAGACTGACAGTCTTGTATACGTGTCTTGGAAAGAGGAAGTTCAAGTACGAAAAAATATAAAATAATAATACCCTTGCCGTCAAAACGGCTACGGCAGGTTGTGGGAGGTCAATCAAGTTATTACTAAGGATTAATAATATGAACTGTCTGTCTATATGATGCCTTTCTTTATGATCAACTATGGATGTCTCAAATATAATGTTTAATGGGCAAACCAGAAATGGGACATTAATTAATAATTAACGCTCCACGTATTTTGTACCATTGACCATAACGTTTATTGCCGCCCTTGAGAGGTTGAACTTGTTTCGTATTTTAATAAATGTGTCGTCTCCGTTGACACACGAGTCCAGCGTACCTTATTAACTGTTGTTCCAGTTGATGACACCTCTTGTCAGTGTTGTTGTCGTCATCAACATTAACCTATCAGCTCTCGAACCACATCACTATTCATTCGCATTATTGAAGTTGTCGGCTACCTGTAAGCCCGACCAAGGCTGATAATAATTAAATCAGCAAGAATCAGAACATTCGCTAACTGAGCCAAAAGAGACGCTACAAATGGTGAGCCAGGTAACGGGGTTCAAAGCGAACTCCAGTGGATAATTGTTTGAAGAAAACCAAAAAAGATAGTTCGATCTTTTAGGCGACATCATCGCATACTTGGGATCCAAGGTCAAGTTCAACGCTGGATGGTTTCAACATGTTCATGGTAGCTCAAGCATGCAGCGCCCGGATTCCAAAACCGCAAACTGTACGAGGGCCAGGAAATTTTTTCTTGTAGAAAAAAGATAAGTAAAAAGCTGTCGTTCTTTCTACCGTTGCATGTTTAGCTGAGCCTCACTTTAATGTGTCCATATTTGTATTACATGTTTTTTTTTGTTCCATGTTTATTTGTTTTCATGTAGGCGGTTGGGTTTGGCGACTCGCCCATTGTTTTACCCCACCATTCAGTCTACATTTAGCAACAAAGACACACGTCTTCTGAGAAAGACCAACCGTTGAAGACAAAAAAAAACAACCTTTTGAGACAGACCCGCCATCTCAGCCTTTCAAACAAAACTATATGGTTACCTGATTCTTTTTTATATCTGTGATTGTGTTCGTGTCTGTGTTTTTTGGTAGGAAGTTTTCTTAAAAGTCAGAGACTCTGTGAAAAAAATTATTTTTTTTTATTTCGCAAGCAAGATACGACTCACTGAAACTTGCAGTCATTTAAAAAATATAGCCAACCTTTTTTTTTATCCTAGTGTTTATTTCTAAATATCATTTCTCTATTAAACCAAAATATATAAACTCGGATTTTTATCTGTTTGTGTTTGTTTGTTTGTTTTCGTGTTTGTTTTTATTTTCGTTAGGAAGTTAAAAGTTAAAACATACCCTTAATTATTTTTTTAATCCTAAGCAGAAACTAGCAAAATCTACATGTCATACTTAATTTTAACAAAAAAATATATATAAAGTCGGATTTTTATATGTTTGTGTTTGTTTTCGTGTTTTTAATTTTCATTTTTTCGGTTTTGTGTCTATTTGTCTGTCTTTGTCTGTGTCTGTTTTTGTTAGGAAGTTAAAAGTTAAAATATAACTTAAATAATTTTGTATCCTAGTTTTATTTCTCTATTAAGCAAAAAAATATATATTTTTATATGTCTGTAATTGTCTGTGTTTATTTTCGATAGGAAGTGTTGTTAAAAGGTAAAATATATACCCTAAAACAATTCATTCGGTCAAAAAAAAAGTTAAAAAAATAATCTTTCAACTATAAATTTTCTTAATTTCTATTTTCGCTCCACGAAACCACGGCTTGTAGACTGTCACGGAGTGTTTTGAAGGGGTTTTGCATGTGTGAATATTCTCATGCTTTAGCGGGAGTTTGTTGGACAGGTGTGTTGTTATGAGTGGGGAATGCGTGCATTGTAATAATGTAGCTACAAGCAAGGTTGTGAGCGAAGGTTAAGACAAGCTGTTAGCTTTTGTGATTCGCGAATGTAGCTCAGTGGAGTGTGGAAGGTTTTCACGTGTTTGGTGAGTGCGGGTGAAGGGGGGCAGTCAGAGAGATTAGTGTGTTTGTTTAGATGTGTGTTCAGTCAGTAGAGATTTGAATCAGTAGACAGGAGACAGCGAGAGTGTAGAGAAGAGCAGGGTGGATGTTGCAGTAGTTATTTATGAAGTGGTCTATGTGGTGATTGTAGTGATTCAGAGAAGCAGAGTGTTTGCAGAATACTCGGGATTGATGATGTCTACAGTATTTGTAATGATTCTGCGTCCATTGTGATTTATTGTTAATATAATCTATTGTTGGAGATTGACACTGGTTGTTGGAGTTATTCCTTAGACAGTGAGCTAAGACGAGCGGTGTAGAAGTGTTGTCTTACTTACATCCACCCACATACACCCTGCTCGTCACATAGACAAAGCGGCTAGTTGCATCTCAGACTGTTGGTGACTCAATTTTTGGGTCGATATAGTCGCGCTCTCAAACCTCACCTGCAAGCGAACATAATTTCTACAGTCGACAGACAAAAGCACCATAATTATAAGTCGAAACTTGTCCGTGACGAGACAAATTAAAATTGAACTGGCTGTTTAAAATAATTGGCAACAGCGGAAATAATCGTCCGTGTGATTACTTTTTGTCAGCGCACTCGCGGACACCTCTGTGTTCCGGACAATGGCTGTGGTACTCGAACTTTTACTTGCAACTTTACTTGAAAACAAAAGACGTGAGGTCTAAATCAATATCATTTGGTCTCGCGAACATAATTGCACATGAAAACTTCTCGAATTTCTCGTTATAATAAAAGACAACGAGATTACAAAACACGTTCATAACATTGCTTCCAAACCGCTACAACTCAAGCGACGGAGTCGGGCCATTTATGAATGTTAACATCTAACTGGTGTCAAAACAGAAACTATCTGAGTGATAACACAAGGTAGAAACAAAGAGTGTAGAACAATCTCATAGGCACACAGACCCTTCAGAAATGCAAAAGTTAATAAAATACTATATTACAAAAAAATAAAAGCGAACATACAAAAAAATAAGGACCCGAGCCAGCAGTACAAACTGGTGAAAGACTCCCCCAGATACATACAGATTAACCAAATAAACCATCCAGTGAAAATTAAAAACATACTAGCTTAGAAAATAGCATATTTTGGATTAAAAAAACCATTTTGAACTTTAACTACAAAAGGAAAAATACCTACTATTGATAATATAGTATAAAATAAATACAAACAAAAAACATATTACAATAAAAGACAGCGAGGTTGTAGGGTAAATCATAAAGTCTCATTGTTTGGAACGCAGCTGCACGTGGTACTTTAAACATTACTTGAAAAAAAAATTGTGCGAATTTTTCGTTATAAAAAAAGACACGAGATTACGAGGGCAGATCAATATGACTCATCACTTGTCATTGTATGCAGTCGTGAAAATAATTACAAGCTGGGTTATAGGGCCAAATCAATATCATAAATTGTCTGCATCCAATTTTATATTTATGGTATTTTTACATCGCAGAATGAAATTTAAAAAAAAATCAGAAACTGTATTTACTTGATAACAGAAAGAGATGTACACTTGTTATACGAGTGCGTGCGCGTGTGTATACCTACCTAGGTATTTGTCTGTGTGTGTGTGAGTGTGTATGTGTGTGGATGTGCACGTGTGTCTGTGTATATGCCTGCCTAGGTATCTGTGTGTGTGTGTGTGTGCGTGTCTGTGTCTGTGTGTTCGCCGTGGGGTTTGCCCAAGCATTATTCATGCTATTGGCAAGGTCAGATAGACGTTTAAGACAGTTCACGAGGAAGAAAATAAGGAGTGAATAAAACAGACAAGAGTTCAGTAACTCGGCTCGCGTTAACTAAACGTGAGTATTTCTCTTGAGTTGTAAATAAAAGGCTCGACCAATAAAGTTAGGTGAAAACAGTTTAGAGCAACGAATCAGAAGTAGCGAGAGAAACATACGACAGAATAATGACCAGAGGTCATTAGGGCAGTCCTGTGTTTATGATTGAAGAAGCAAGGTGTGTTTGCAGTAGTCTCAAGATGAACGGATTCTGCGGTTGTACAGATATAGCCTAGATATATAGATATATTCAGAAGATTTGCAATCACTAGACAGTGTTTAAAATGATTAAGAAGTTTCTTAGAAACACAGTTAGTGTAGAGAGTGTATTTCGTAAGGAATTCAGCGATTTGGGCTGTAAGTATTATCTGAACTTATGATTTATACGAGATAGAATTATACATATACAGGAGAAGTAACACAGAGGTACAGTATCGAAGTGTCAGACATATTATGAGCACTTTATTGGTTAAGTAAAGGAAGCAGGAGATGTGAAGATATCACTACCCTTACAAAGCAACATTTGGTCAAGTATAATACTGGTACGACACCATGTAAATAAAAGAATGGTTATGCATTCCTGGAAGAAAACCATATTTATCATCGTCAGATCACGATAAGTGAAGTATGAGCTACTCATAAATAGGTACGATATTTGAGCGAGTGGGAGAGTCGACTTCTGTATGAACTGCCAACATGCTCTCGCATGTAAGTATATGACCTGAAGCTTTGATAATTGTTATATGAATTGAATTTTGCTTTCAGGAACAGTAGGAGAGGCAGGTCTTACTAAGCTTACAAAGAAAGAATATAGGCTCATATACGATGAGTATGAAATGCTGATATGGAGTATAGAGATACTCAAACATAACAAGAATGCTTTTTTTTGAGAAGGCTAAGAAAGTCAACTGGAGATGATAGAATGACAAAGGAAGAACATATACATACACGAGATATAGAGCTTATGCACGAAGCACCTATGACAATTATATGCGAGCTCTAAGATAACAAAAATACTCTTTTTTGAGAAGAATAAGAAAGTCAACTGGAGATAATAGAATGACAAATGAAGAATATGTACATACACAAGAAATAGAGCTTATGCACGAAGAACCGATACTATAATGATATGCGAGCTCTACATATGAATTACTAGTCTTGCTGGATCTAATGTGTCAACAGTAAACAACAACAACAACAGATACACACTATTGAATTGGCGCCGCGACCAGTCCTTCTTAGTGACAACATGGCTACATCACATTCTGATTTAATGTATCAACAACAACAACATATACATCAACGCCGCCACTGGAATAGTCTTGATTAAAGAGCTTGTCGTATTGCTGTCAGAAATTTTATGAACGAAATCAAACAATGAAAGATATGGGCAGTACAAAATGTTACAACAAGTGACCAACAAACTTGCTTAATAACGACAGAAGATGGAATAAGGGTTCACATCAGAACAATACAACAATGCAGAAAACCACCTAACATACATCACCACGTCGGTTTTGTAAAATCAAATGAGACGCGATCGGCCCCCATGATTAATAGTCAACCTAAAGACATAAACGAACTACAAGTGAAGAAAACAAAAATGATTTGTGTTGCGACACAAACAAACGTTGACAGGTCAAGTCAGGTCAATGACCCAGAACTACAAGTGACGAAAACAACGATGATCAGTATTACAACACAAACATATGTTGACTTTAACACCGCCATAACAGATACTGGTACACCAGAAACAGTCCACTTCAATACATATGACGTACACACTCGAACAGCATTAAGACAGTTAGCCAGGCAGACAAATTCACACGAAATTCCTGTCACTGAACCAACCATACAAGAGATGAAGAAAGAGATAAAAGTAATCCTGAAAGAAGGTGACCTCAACACATTCACAACACGAAAGGTGCGTAAATTACTGGAGGACAGGTTTGCTGTTTGTTTATCTGCAAGACGAAAAGAACTTCGCAAGTTGGTGATAAATGCGGTCGAAAAAGATGAAGGGGATGTGAACACACAAGACAAAAACATAGTCACCAAAACTCATGTAGCACAAATGAAGAAAGACAATCATCGTCCGACAGCACCACCAGCTTTATCGAATGGCAGACCAGTACGAAAAGTCACATTAAATCATTATAATTCTACAGAGACCTCAAGCACTTCACACAGAGAACCTGACACAGATGATGAGCTTCATATTGACACAGAACAGTGTAGCAACCCAAATCAATTACAGAATGCTATAAATCGTTTGAATCGCTGTAGAGACAAGTCAGAAGACGAAGATGATATTCCGCAGGCAGAACTAAGAGAGAGGTTGATATTTCGAGACAAGCGTTTACACGATAGAGATAGCAGCACACCAGTATCAGTGTATGACGACGAACCCCACTAGTCCATAACGAGTGCTGACAAATCTCTGCTTCCAGAGACAGTTACCATGTCGACAGGTGTATATATTTAGATATTGCATGTATGGAATTATTGTTGATCAGATGGTTGTATCATTAGAGGTTGTGTATTTATGTAATGATTGATGACATACCTTAATTGAAACATTAGTTATTTGTAATGAAATAACGTTACACTCATGATTTTTGTTTTCCGACTTTTCATGTTATGACTCATAGTTTATAAATGTATATGTACAGGAGCAGGCATATGATAGTATGTTAAGTGAACACTAGATAATAGTTGATAGAACGCAAATGTCTCCCTACGGGATACATTTGTACGGCCCCGGGTTGTATGTCGCCGGGGGGTTTGCTCAAGCATTATTCATGCTATTCGCAAGGTCAGATAGACGCTTAAGACAGTTCACGAGGAAGAAAATAAAATATGAATAAAACAGACAAGAGTTCAGTAACTCGGCTCGCGTTAACTAAGCGTGACTATTTCTGATCAGATGGTTGTATCATATGAGGTTGTGTATTTATGTAATGATTGATGACATACCTCAATTGAAACATTAGTTATTTGTAATGAGATAACGTTACACTCATGATTTTTGTTTTCCGACTTTTCATGTTATGACTCATAGTTTATAAATGTATATGTACAGGAGCAGGCATATGATAGTATGTTAAGTGAACACTAGATAATAGTTGATAGAACGCAAATGTTTCCCTACGGGATACATTTGTACGGCCCCGGGTTGTATGTCGCCGGGGGTTTGCCCACGCATTATTCATGCTATTGGCAAGGTCAGATAGACGCTTAAGACAGTTCACGAGGAAGAAAATAAGGAGTGAATAAAACAGACAAGAGTTCAGTAAGTCGGCTCGCGTTTACTAAACGTGACTATTTCGCTTGAGTTGTAAATAAAAATCTCAACCAATAAAGTTAAGTGAAAACAGTTTAGAGCAACGAATCAGACGTAGAGAGAGAAACATAAGACAGAATTATGACCAGAGGTCATTAGGGCAGGCCTGTGTTTATGACTGAAGAAGCAAGGTGTGTTTGCAGTAGTCTCAAGATGGACGGATTCTGTGGTTGTACAGATATAGCCTAGATATATAGATATATTCAGAAGATTTGCAATCACTAGACATTGTTTAAAATGATTAAGAAGTTTGTTATAAACACAGTGAGTGTAGAGAGTGTTTTTCGTAAGGAATTCAGCGATTTGGGCTGTAAGTATTATCAGAACTTATGATTTATACAAGATAGAATAATACATATACAGGAGAAGTAACACAGAGGTACAGTGTCGAGGTGTCAGACATATTATGAGCACTTTATTGGTTAAGTAAAGGAAGCAGGAGATGTGAAGATATCACTACCCTTACAAAGCAACATTTGGTCAAGTATAATACTGGTACGACACCATGTAAATAAAAGAATGGTTATGCATTACTGGAAGAAAACCATATTTATCATCGTCAGATCACGATAAGTGAAGTATGAGCTACTCATAAATAGGTACGATATTTGAGCGACTGGGAGAGTCGACTTCTTTATGAACTGCCAACATGCTCTCGCATATAAGTATATAAGCTTTGATAGTTGTTATATGAATTGAATTTTGCTTTCAGGAACAGTAGTAGAGGCAGGTCTGACTAAGCTTACAAAGAAAGAATATAGGCACATATACGATGAGTTTGAAATGCTGATATGGAGTATAGAGATACTCAAACATAACAAGAATACTTTTTTTTTGAGAAGACTAAGAAAGTCAACTGGAGATGATAGAATGACAAAGGAAGTATATATATATATATATATATATATATATATATATATATATATATATATATATATATATATATATATATATATATATATATATATATATATATAGCGCTTATGCACGAAGCACCCATATTATAATGATATGCGAGCTCTATAATATCAATTACTGGTCTTGATGAGTAATATTACAAATGTAAATAAATATGTTGAAGAATAAGACAAAGATTTGAGTTCGTCCTTTGAGAGATGCTGTATGTAGGCCATGTCTTTTTAAAACTACCACTGTACGAGAGTCACTTGTAACAGCGAAGAAGGAATAGAACGGATCATGAGTTCTATGAAGAAGAAACAGTGTCTCATCCAGGAATTAACATCTCTCGCGGAGATGGCCAGTACAAATGTCCATAATCAATAACTTGGAAGATAAAAAAGAGACTTGTAAAATTTGAGTTACATCACTACGCCTGCCATCTGCCACTTAGTGACACCACCAAAGTGTAACCAGTCCACGGTCACAGTGTGTGCGCGCGCGTGTGTATGTGTGCACGCTTTTGTGTGCGTGTGTATGTGTATCTACCTATCTATCTATAAGTCTAGTTTTTAGTTAACTGATTAGTTTGTTATTTTTATATTTATTTATTTTATTTTTTTAATGTTTTCTTAATCTACTTTTTAATATTTTCTATTTCGCAGATGTCTTCACCTCAAAGCGAGAGACGGCGGTATGCGTGCTTGACTGTGAGCGTTTTTTTACGAGGGAACGCGATCTGAATCGTCATATAGACACGGCTCACGGGTGCCAATGCCACGAGTGCTCTCTGTGTGGTCGGTTTTTTTACGAGAAATAATACACTTAAACGATACACAGATAATAAGCACGGGCCCCTTTCAAGTATGGAACCCTTCATACACCACAAACAGGAACCACATCAGTGGAACTAAACAACCTGTTGTGTGCCCGCTGCGGGCAGGCGTTCACCCGATGTGACGATCTATTACGGCACATCAAGACCGTCCACTCTCTGAATCTGTTTTTTGTGAGATCTGTGGTAACAAATTTTCTAGAGCTGATAGCTTGCGGGTCCACCTACAGCTACAACACCCCTCTGTCCCTATAAAGAATCCAACATCATCACCATGCGCGCCCTTCAAAACATTTTTAGCATCTGCAACAACGGGGCCGGCCACAGGCTCACTTTCAACACAGAATCCATCATCAATTGCAACACCGGGCCCCACTACGTCAACACAGGGACCAGCATTTGCAACAACGGGGCCCACTACAGCATCACTATCAGGAGCGCCGGCCACCTCGGCTCACCTCTATCAATAGACACTATCATCATCACCACTATCAGGGGCTACAACATTGGCTCACCCCTACCAGCCGAAACCATCAACTGCAGTCTATGACACCCCCTCTAACCCATTCAAACGCCCAAGGCCCACCCACTAAGGGCCTAACAAGAAGGCTCGCCTGACCTCTGACCATGACAGTTTACGAGACATACCATCTGACGTTAGACAGATATACACAGACAACTTTTCAGCCATCAACACACACAACACCCTCAACAAATACTTGTCCACCTTCACCTTTCTTCATAGACCAGACAACACAGAACCAATAGAAGGAGTGTCAATGCTCCGACCCGTCTTTAACCAACAAACAAAACGATTCAAAATTAGTTACAGCTATCACACGATACTACGACATAGGAAAACCAATGAATTCCGCTTCTACCACGCCTCACACAATAACACGTGTGTCTTGGAAAACCCTCATCTTGTTAATAACATAACAGATTTCAACTCTTTTGTCTCACAATTACACGATAGTGACACTCTTAATAACGCACAATTAAACCGACCCAACACAAAATATTTCGTCGCGACAATCCCAGCCACCTCCTTTTACCTTTACCACATCCAAGAATATCCTGTCGGGTGTTGTTTAGCAGATATCCCACCATACATCACTGACAATAAACACATTAACACATTACAACATGACTCACACTCAAAACCTTACACCGATAACTTTTGCTTTTTTAGATGTTAAGCGGTTTTCAAGGGGCTGCCGTTAGGGACGTTAATATATCCACGCGTCGGCTCCTAAAACAGTGGCAATTACATCAGGGTATAGATTCCCTCATCGATTTTCACGGCGTGAATTTAACCCACATTCCCTCCTTAGAAACATGTTTTAAAGTAAATATAGACGTCTTCGAGTTTGATGAGGCACAAACCCTTTCCCCCAAACTCAGATGTAATGACAGTTATAAGGAAACTTTGCGCCTTTTAGTGTATAAAAATCATTTCAAGTATATAGCTGATATAGATAGGGCGGCAAATTCTTTTTCGTGTCCCAAATGTGGGAAATTATGGAAGTTTTTTAGTTTTATGGAAAGACATGACAGCACCTGTCCCGGGGGTAATAGGTTAGAACTATTTAAAGGTGGGGTTTATACCCCACCGGACACCATTTGGGAATCAATCGCTGGGCAGGGTATAGATGTCGATACACAGTTCGTGTTTCCATATCAGGCGACCTTTGATTATGAATGTTTTTTCGATACATCTGTCAGGACGGGGACCGGGGGTAGCGTGACCACATATACAGCCAAAAACGTGTCTCTGTCTTGTTCGGTAGCTTCCAATGTACCCGGGTTGGAAGAGCCTGTTTGTTTTATCACAACGGGCGACCCTCAAAACTTGGTCAATAGGATGCTTGACCATCTGACCCGAATCGCCGAAGCGTCTTATGTATCCTACGTGAGCGTTTTGATGAGGTATATACTCAACTCGGTGATTTGGAGGGACACATCGAGAGACTTGATGAGTATTTGCGAGAGCTGCCCGTTTTAGGTTTCAACTCGGGGAAATACGACGTAAACGTTATAAAACCCTACCTAATAAAGTATTTTCTAGACCAAGACTTTAAATATTTAGTGAAAAGAAACAATAACTTTATGTGTATCGCCACCCCCAGTTAAAATTTTTTAGATATTATTTATTACCTGGCCCCCAGTTTCAGTTATAGTAAGTATCTCGCGGCTTATAAAGTTACGGAAACTAAAGGTATTTTCTGCTACGAGTACGTCACCAATTTAGACAATTCAGCTAAACGACCCTACCAACCCACTCGGCTTTTTTTTCCTCCATAAAAATTGTAATATTTCCAGTGCCGAGTACGCTGAATGTCAGAGGGTGTGGGTCGATAACCACATGGCCACGCTGCGCGATTTTCTGACGTGGTATAATAACAAGGACGTAGTACCATTCTTAATTGCTTTAGAACAACAAGTTAGTTTTTACGCGGGCCTAGGTGTAGATATGTTTAAAGACGCCATTTCGGTGCCCGGGGTAACCTCAAAGTACTTATTCAAAACTCTCCCGTCAAATATATCTTTTTCTTTATGTTCGAAACGCGAACAAGATTTACACCACACTCTGAGACAAAATATAGTTGGGGGTCCGTCAATAATATTTCATAGGTTTCATGAAAAGTCAAAACACATAAGAGGCGGCAAAGTGGTTCAGTGCATTAACGGTTATGATGCCAACGCTCTTTCTTTGTGGGCGCTAATCCAAAAAATGCCAACTGATTTTCCCGTTAGAAGACACAGGGGGGATGGTTTCAGGTACCACAAAGTCAATAAATACACCGTGCAGTGTCGCGACTGGTTGACGTGGATATCGCACAAAAACAATGTGTCTTTGAAGACCCAGTTCAACGGCCCTGAAATGTCTTTAGGGCATAGGCGCATTAGGGTAGATAGATGGGACAAAGAGTCTCGCACAGCCTACCAGTTTCATGGCTGTCTCTTCCATGGACATCATAACTGCCCACTAACCAGCGGTAGAGACATTAAATCCAGTCAATAAGAAACCCTTGATTGAGTTGTACGAAAAGTCGCGGGAAATTGGTGCATATTTGAAGACCGAATGTGATGTCAACCTGGCAGAAATGTGGGAATGCGAGTTGCTGCGCCTCAAACGAGCCGATCGATCAATCGGTCGATTTCTGAGCGCCACGTTCCCTACCCTGAAACCGTCATACTCTAAATTTAGATACCCTCAAACGGAGCAACAGATTCTAGCCTCTGTAATAGACGAGACGTGTTTTGGCTTAGTCGAATGCGATATTCGTGTCCCTGACTCTCTAAAGGAGCATTTTTCGGAAATGACGCCCGTTTTCAAAAATGTTGACGTCACAAGAGATGATATTGGAGATTTCATGCGTGAATACGCAGAAAAAAAAACTCCTGACTACCCATAGAAGAACCTTGATCAGCAGTTACGTAAGTAAAAAACTATGTTGGCTACGCCTCTGCTTCGTTGGTACCTGTCCAAGGGCTTAGAAGTAACCCGCGTATATACCAGGTGATTGAGTATACGCCTGTGACTTGTTTCAAACAGTTTGCGGATACCGTCACCGACGCCCGCCGACAGAGGGATAAAGACGATATTCACGCCATTATTAGCGAAACTATGAA